>CM055817.1:38990816-39093009 GCA_029582265.1 Zoroaster sp. YZ-2022 | reverse complement strand
TATCCAGTAATCAAAAACTACTGATTTTTTAAAATTAAAATTCAATAGCTCGAAATACAATACTCATATAGACCTTTAGCTGGCGATTTGAAAGAAACGTAGTGTTGTTTAAAAAAATAGAATTTGGTAGTATTTCTCTTGGCAAAGTAAAATCTTTCGGGACGGTATCGGTTTCAAAAACAAATTCCAGTGACTTCTCGGATACCGACAACCAGCCAAGCATGATGCATAAGATGGCGTATGTAATAAAGAGACATGGTTCATAAACTTGAATATTTTTTGACATTTATTATCTATTGACATTGAGAAATAATTATGTAAAGTTAACTTTAATAAAGAACATTTTGTTTTACACTTAAAAAGGTGAACTCGAATTCCCATTTATTTATTTTTTATTTTATTTCCATAATTATTATTTTCGGGGAGTGGGAAGATTTGGAAAGGGACTAGATTAATGAAAACAGATCTTTGGGATACATTTACAACCCGGCACCTCCTCCACCCACCTTGAAGAAAATAGCTCCATAAAGCATCCACTTTCACAAAAGAAAAGGAAATGGGCGTCAAAACCTGAATTCCAAAAATCGTAATCGTAAATTGGTATCCAACAAAGTGCATTCACCAAAACACATTATGTTTATACTGTAGAGCTGGCCGTCCGTGTAGGGTCGATTTGTTATAATTAGTTCATATTGAAGTGTTCAAGGGCCTGTTTCAATGCACAAATGTAGTTTTAGGAAAAGGCCTGTGATTTTGCTGGGATTAAATCAATTGTTTAGTAAAGGATCGTAAGGTGATCATGCTGGCTAAGGTAAAAACATTGGGTAAATAATGAAAATCAGTGGCGTACCCTAGCCCCTACTTGTTAGCTACAGTGTGTGTCTGTATGAAACTTCAAAAACTATAGATAGTATTTCTGAAAATCTATATTTTGAAATAATTTGTTAACTCATTTAGTTTTATATCGGTAACTTCACCCCAAAACACCCCACACACACACACACACTCAGACAATCCTCACTAAGGCACTGATGAAAATAATGTGAACCTGGGCTTTGAGCCTGACAGATGAGAAATCCGTAATGGGTATTTCACAACACATCTTTTTTTCTTGAAGGGACAAAGTATTGGCACGATCAACTGGGTATGGAATCAGAGTGTTAGTTTGAGATTCACCCAGACTCTAAAATAATACCCCATTACGACGTTGTCGCATGGAGTGTCGTACGATGGTCTGGCTTGCTAGACTCAAGTTCTGGTGTTAGCAGCAGAATGTGGGTTCGAATCACGGCCGTGACACTTGTGTCCTTGAGCAAGACATTGAACTATACTTGTTTCTCTCACCCAGGGTTAAATGGGTACCTGTGAGGGCAGGAGTTGGTTGATTTGTTCCTATATGCGCTGTAATGTGGCAGCAATTGAGCTCAGTATACTCCCAGGAGCCGAGATGGTTTCAGGAATGACGGCGAGCCTTATGAGCAGGGTAATAATATAATGCGCCTTGAGCACCACTCAGTTGGTGGATACGTGCGCTATAACTTATAAGTCCACACATTATTATTATTATTATTATTATTATTATTATTATTATTATTATTATTATTATTATTATTATTATTAAATTATTATTATTATTATTATTATTATTATTATTATTATTATTATTATTATTATTATTATTATTATTATTATTATTATTATTATTATTATTATTATTATTATTATTATTATTATTATTATTACCCTTGTTGTTAAGTTGAAAATGAGTAATTTTCAGTCACTATGTTTATTTTAACTAGGACACCAATTCCAGGACATCGAAAGTCTGTTTCGACCGTGAAGATATTAGGCCGTATTCATAATAATAAGTACTTGCTTTACTAAAGTAAAACCCCCTTTATTAACCTTTTACTGAAATGTGTATTCATAGAAATAAGCAATGACTTTCAAGTAAAAGCTACAAATTTTAAGCATTAGTAATTGCTTTTTACTGATAAGTAAATGCTAGAGAAATTAGCATGTACTTCAATTTGTATTCATAAAAATGACCTTCGACAAGCATTTACTAGTGATTGTACAAGCACCTAATTTTATGGCTTGCTGTTTAGCCAACACAGACATATCATATTTTCTGCCATGTTTTTAATACGTCCAAGACCACAACCTAAGGTGTATAACATCAGGCTT
Organism: Zoroaster sp. YZ-2022; assembly: GCA_029582265.1. NCBI lineage: Eukaryota > Metazoa > Echinodermata > Asteroidea > Forcipulatida > Zoroasteridae > Zoroaster > Zoroaster sp. YZ-2022. The sequence continues at coordinate 39,090,822 of CM055817.1, read as the reverse complement.
AATCGTTATGAAGTCAACCCTAGCACTTACAGAACTTTATTTAGGTTTGCCAAAGAAAATGTGGAATGGCTTGCAAACACCTTCATACCACCAAATACCGAGACTCGTGGATGGTACTGTAGCACAATAGCAACTACCTGAGAACTTACTAGCGAGGCAAGTAACAACTGTAATCATTTAGCAAATGGTTATGAATAAGATTTTTAGCAATTGCTTAGACTAGACCCTTTGCTTACCTAGCTGTTGCTTTTGACTTATAGCATTTACTAGCAAGTAATTACTTATTTTTATGAATAAAACCTCATTGTCTCTTTAAACTGGATATTACGTGAACTTTTATCATGGTATCAAAGCATCCCTTGATATGATATACTTATGTCTCGAGGTGTTATCGATTTTAAGAATAGTCAGACAAATATTCCCCAGTCTAGTTTTGTAAACATTTAAACAATTTCCCACGTTATAATAAAGAATTTCTCGTGTTTGCCGAACAAACACATGTTTACCTATTTAAAACCGAAACTTTCTACATGGTTGCATTGTATATTGACCCAAGAGACGGGCAGACAATTTTGCCTATAAATTATTACCAATTTTGTACCTTCTCTTTAATGGTAAACTAGACCTGGTGAAGAGTGATTACTGTATATTAACTTCCCTATTTGTCCATTACATGGGCACACATACAGTACACACAATCAGTATTCCTAAGAATCCAACCCATTCGCAGTTTTTAATGGAAGCATCAAGACAAAAATCTCTTCAATTTCGCTGTAGCTTCTTTCATCGATAAACTTAAATCACGAGTCAGTCTCCTGTCATACAGTACACGTAGTATGTTGTCAAGTATAGTCGAATTTCTACCAACAATTTACCGCCTGCTCATCCCAAAAAAAGGGCGCGCACACAGTTGTTGATTTTTGGTATATCTCGGCGCATGTTAGAAGGGGCGCTCACCTTCGAAGACAGCATTGGACCAATGCACAGCTAAGTTATGAAGGATGGGAGCCTCCCACATCAGTGGCACAGTATCAATTATTGAAATGATAATGTTACAACAATAATTGGAATTGTCCATGATTTTTGGGTGCAGTGAATAATACAAATAAATCGATGTGGTGAATTTAGATTGACATTCCAGTAATTGGACATTTAATATCGGATTTACGAGGTGATTAAATGCATGTTATGTGGAATACGTAATGTTTATATCTAACTCAAAGTGATGCTGGGTGTTGACACAAAGGGGCAACATTTTAAAAAGAGCTAACTGCTAAGCTGAAAAAAAAAAAAAGGGTTTACCAGAAATGTGTACTCTCATTGTAGATATTAACAGACTTCAGTTTTGCCCCTACACCGACGTGTGTGTATGGCACTGTATACTCAGTTCTTTCCGAGTGTCTGTGAACAAAGTCTCACCAGGCGATATTCGAACCCACAACTTTCTTTCTGCCGTGCGCCCGCCGTACGTAACTGCACACACACACATATATATATATATATATATATATATATATATATATATATATATATATATATATATATATATATATATATATATATATATATATATATATATATATATATATATATATATATATATATATATATATATATATATATAGGTATATAAATATATTACGCTCTGTCTATGGTGGCATTGAGCACTCTACTTCAAGATAGACCACAGCATTTAAGTTATTACATATATATATATACAACTAACAGCGTTCCACTAGTTTTTCTAAAATTATATATATATATATATATATATATATATATATATATATATATATATATATAAGTTAGTTAACAGATATTATTTGCTACCAAACTAAACTTTCATTATAAGAATGTGTGTATTTCAGCTGGTAGTCTGTTTTAGAATGCTTAGCAAAAATATTCCCCTACTTATCAGCTCTGGAATAGAGGCCAACCTGCTCAATGTGACCAGCCTTTAATGGTCCCAACATAAACTGAAGATGTTGCAGCGTGCAAGCGCTGGTATCCTAAAGCTACAGTCCCACCACCCCGTTAGCGAGCTTCCGTTAGATGCCGGCAGAGCAACATTTGTTGCCGGCCTGGTCAGCGATGTTATCAGCGCAGGACCACCAAATCTAGCTTCCGCGGCTCTTAACGCAGGGTCACCGTAGGTCGCCGCCGTATAACGCCACATGCCGGCAACCGTCCTCGAAATTATAAAAAATGTTTTATAATTGCGGGGTGAACGGCTGAACTTTGCTTGCCGCCTATGTAACGCCTATTAACGCAGGTCTGCCCCTCATCTAGCGAGAGGGTCCTGCCGTTATCGTGCGAGGAGTCCCACCGCCTTCCAGCGTGTTGTTGCCGCCTTGTTGCGTGGTATGGCGCGGAACTCGAAGAGACTGGCATCAGGGAGCGCTTACTGCGCTATGGGACGGCAGACAGACGCTATGTGAAGGCAGAGTTCTGCTGAGGGACGCCACACCACGCCATCTCCAGCGGGGCTGTTCCGTAGGTCTGCCGCCCTCCTAACGAGGTGTAATAAGTCGCCCTCAGCGTAGGTCCGCTGTTGGCCTCACGCGCGCGTGCGCGGGCTGTTAGCGCCTGTTTGCCTCCCTCTGCGCAGTGCCAACGCCAATTGCGTCTCTCTGCCGCCTGCCAGGCGTGGGTCTGCCTCCCCTCTAACGTGCTTGTAAGCCGGCTGCTTATACCGCGTATGCCGTGTATGTGGGACCGCAATGACAAATCAAGGGCGTTGAGACGATGCTAATAGACGTTAACAGACGCCACACCACGGTCATTTTATTTCTTGATGCCGGCATTCCTAACGCCTCTCTGCGGGCATATTAGCGGGTGGTGGATCAGAAGCCTTTACAAGCGTGTACGCTATTGTGTTATCAAACACATGCTTAAAATAGTTTCACATAAGGGCTTTCTATCCCTGTTGGTAAGTTGATATGTTATATGTACGGGCATTGGTATAGTACAAGCATTATTTCGCTATTACTTCCGGTTCCAAAAGTTGGCTGTGAACGTTGTGTAATTTAACCTAAAATTTCGCATGATACACGTTCAAAAAGCTGTAATTCTTGAAGGCAGAATTTATTTTTGTATAATACGAATTTGGGTCTTTACACACATACGTTAAAGGTAAGTCTCGAGCTTTCTCTAATTCTTGTATAAATTCTTAAAAGAAATCGGCTGTCAATGTATATCAATGGGCTTGGTGATCGTTGGAGCCAGCAAGGCGAAGTAGACGTGGTTTGTGTTGGAATTACGTCACACCCACAACAAGATATTAAGTAATGTTGTTTCGGGTTTTGCGCATCCGTTTCCAGTTTTAGATATGAAGTCAGTTAATGAAAAATTATACACAAGAGTGTGCGAAGCCATCAAACAGGGAATCTAAAGAATGTAGATTTCAAGTTACTTACTCAAAGCTTTACTGAAATGAAAATCAGCATTTTCCAAACAATGGTGCTCAGTGATGCATGACCAGAGTGATCGCAATCAAGATACCACTGAAAGCATTTTGCTCCTACTTTATGGTAAACATACTATTAGCCATAAAAAAGCATATCTTTGTCAAAATTAACCCTTATTGTCAGAATTACCTTTTTCTGGGACACCCTGTGATGAAAACCCCTACCCATGTCCGTGACAAAGTGGTTCCGCTTCACTTGTTTAGGCAGTCCACAAACCTGTTTGTATCGGTAACTTACCCCCAAACAGTCTTCCCCCACACACCTGAAAAATCCTTCCCTACGCCAATGCCATATCATTGAACCCACAGTTTTGCAGATTACAAGAACACAATATGACGCCATCGAACTTCGGTTGCCCATTTTGTGTTAGTTTCAAATGCAAAGGAAACTCCGCATGACATGGTGTAATATAATTATAGGAAGCAGGGTTCAAATCACTGGTGAATACTGGAGGATTCAAAACGCAGAAAACAAAACGCCATGGGGTTCAGGGGGTGGCCCACCTAAGGGCCCCAAAAGATTTAAGTTATGAATGGTTAGGAAGACCGAGTGGACGGCTCTGTCGAGAAAAATAGTTGGGGCGGTGCTAAAGCGAAACTAATAATTTATAGCAACGAGAACACTTTGCTCCATACTCTCACGCATGCTTTGTTATGCAATTAGGTGTCCCAATCTATTTAAGAGGGCCAGGTTCATAGAATTGCTGAGCATAATTTTAGAGCAAGTGGTGAAGATATTGAGGGATTTGATATGATTATAAATAAGACGCAATTGGTGGTGACACCATGTGGAATCTCAGTTGAGTAGTAATTAGTTCTGAAAAGAACTGGGGGTACAACTCGACGTTTCGATCAGTATGCTCTGATCGTCCTCAGGAGAATGCCGGACTCTCTGGAAAAAATGCTGCTGTTGCCAAGTAGACTGCTGGAGGATCATCCCATGAATGGATGCTGAGGATTAGTTCGTTGAGGTGCGCGAGCGGGAACTGTAAGAGACTAGGATCCTAGGGGGTTGGGGGAGAGGAGTGTGCTCCATGAACTGAATCAGTTGTTAACAAGCATTAGGGGGAGGAGGAGATTGGTTGACTTGAGGATATAGGAGATCCTCTCAGTCTGGGTGGGTTATGGATAATTTGGATATGATTATATTGGTCATTTGCTTCCAAAATTTTATATTTAGCCACCCCTCTCCCCAGACCCCCTCAGATTACAATCCTCTGGCGATTGGCTTATTAGTAATGAAGGACATTATAATTTGTCTTTGCTTAATGTACTTTATCCTCTGTTGTGCAGTTTTATTGAGTTTTTTTAATGTAAGCCTACTTATGAATGAGAAAATGGAACCCAGTCACCATGCATTTGTATGAGGATATCTGCATATTTATTCGCTAATTACAATCAATAACTGGCAATAGGAGGCGTTATAAATTCAATCTCAAAACGAGCACCAAATTTCGATCAGTTTCATGCGCTAGTTCACTGAAGTTGTCATGGGGCCAGTCTTTTCCCAAAAGTTTCCAAAAATTAGTACTGACTAATTGTGTTTGTTCTATCATCGTCACTTGATGGAAGGGACCGATTACGACGTTGGGAGAAATAAGGAATATGGGATCGTAACAATTTAAGCCTGAAATGGACGTAGAACTCAGGAAAATGATCAAGCTGAAGAAGATTTTGAGTTCGGCGTAAAGCACATAATGGTAGCCTATTTTTTCTTTTGCTTTTACGAACAAATATTTTAAGAGCAACCAAGTTTTTGAAAAATATCCATGGTTCGATTTGTTGAACTTTTGTTATCAGGAAAAGTTACATCAGACCGCAAAAATGTATGCAGAATTGTTCTTGTTTTTGCCAATAAAAATAACCTTTGAGTGGTGTTGCTGGTGTTCTCAACCATACTAATTTTTTTAAGCTTAAACCGGGCCCCACTTCCACGCTGTACCGACACACACACACACACAATAGGAAGCCACACACACACCACATGCATTGCATGTCAAGGGGAATCCTGCAATACCTGTAGCGCATTTACAACCATGGACAAACGCGGCGGCAGCCAGATCCTTGTTAAGACGGCTGTTTATGAGCACATAAAAATACGTCATAAAAAACAGGAAAAAATGTTTGCTGCCGCCACGCTACTGGTCGCAAATGTCCAACATCTAAAAAGAATTATGGTTTTTAAACGCAGGAAATTATGATTTGTTTTTTTCCAAAATGTTTTGATTTAAAAAAAAAAAAAAAAAGTTTTGGTATAGCATAACAAATTACATACATACTCGAACAATGTTGAGTCAAAAATAAATCAAGAGCACTTTGTATGGTCTTTAACAATAGAATAAAGTCAGTTTATTAAACAAACAGAAATTGCACCCCACATCCTATTCTCTTACTAACCTCTATCTCGTTTCCAAATAAATTATACCTTTTCTAATTTTTGTAACAATCTTGAATATGAATAGGTAATCAATATAAGTATAATTAAAATATAATTAAATAAACTTTTAAAATTACGTAAATTTATAATAACTTTGCAAAAAGTATAAACAGCGAAATTTTGGATCGTGCATAAGCAGAATTTTAGAATATGTGGATATGTAAACGAGGTTATTTTATACATGCTGACAGGTGACGACACATGGAGCCTCCATGAACACATTTCCCTAGCAAAGCTATTGTGTAATAATAACATTACTGTTCACTAACTTTAATTTCCAACTCTTTTGTACTGGAAATTTTCCCAAATGGTTAATATAGGTTTTCTCGGTCCAATTTCGGTATATTTAAACACCGCGTCATTTGAGCTTTTGCGCGCGCAATTGAATGCTTTCCAAATCATCATTCAATTTCGTTTTATGAGTAGGCAATAAGGTACTTTGCGTCAAACGATTTAAAACAAAATAATTCATCCAATTTAACAACCCACTCGAACAGCATTCAAATTCCAGGGAGTTTTTCGCGGCGCGTATTTGGTCATGGCCCAAATTCATTATTGGGCAGGCATTTGTGAAATTTGTGCAACGTAATTGACGCTTTGTTAAACTTGGTTTAACTTTAGTTTCCTATGGATTGTTAGAGGTTTAAAAACGGTTCTCTGATGAATGAATGGACAATAAGAAACCAGGATAAAACATGATGAAGACACACTCAAACAATAAAAACAGGTTATAATGAAACAATCCAATATATATATATATATATATAACATAAATGTTTCAAAAACGCATTACAGAATTAGCCAGGTCAGAAAACCAATAAAAGTTCTAATCAGAGAATGATCACAACAAAGAATTCGATTGGTTTATATAAAGTGTACGAGAAACGCACATAAAGAAAGAAACAAAAAATTAAGATTGAATTAAAGTATATAAACATATGAAACGTATTCTGTCTCTTTGCATTTGTTTATCAGAGTATTTTTAGGTGTTCGGGCTTTCAACCCGAACAACTATTGTTATTGTTCCGTTGTTTGTTTTTTTTTACTCCTCCTTCTTCTTCTTCTCCTTAACTCTTCTCTCTACATCGAAAGTGCAAGTTAACAATTTCACACAACCTTGAAACTTCACACATATAAAGACCTTATCATGTAGATGAATCTAGAAGTTGTTACGGTAAAAACGTCATCAGGTATCAAATTACGTTTCATTTAAGTTTTAAAAAATGACCATTTATGCTATCGACTGTATAATCAAAATATACTAAATCTATGATGTTCATAATCTGGGATCTGATAGATCAAGGCTTAGCGACAACATTTGAAAAGTTAATGTCAAAATTGTTCGATATTTGTTTTCCGGTCGTACCTGGAAGGTCAAAAATTTTACTTGTTTTTTTCTTCAAAATTCCTTTTCTGGGCCAAAAAATCCCATTGACTTAACACACACCAGACACTCGTGGTTCTGGGGCCCATTGTTTACAAACCGGTGAGACTGAGATCGTTATCTACTGGAAAACAGCTGGCGGTCTTCACGGGGACGTTTGCGGTGTCACAGGCTAAAAGCTCGTGCAGGATAACATATATTTTATATAGATGTGGTTACGTTTACCCAAGCCAATAACGGATGCGCTACAATATTTATAAAACCAGGTTAGATCGTATTAACTAATACTGCAGTGTCATTTTTGTACGAATGGAAAGGGCTGTTGAAAAGCCAATACCGAAAATATTTCTTTGAAAATGAGGTAAGGCAACTTACTTTTGAAAACAATCTTAAGTCACATTTTTTAACAATAATTTCCCAATTGATGAGGACGTGATCACCGTCACTTCGAACACCTTGAGTTTTGTTCACAAACTCTGAATTTCTAGTTTATTTTATTATTATTATTTTTTTTTGGAATTTGAAAATCTCGTCGAACTAATTCTTTACTAAATTGGATGAAGAATGTGAGATTACTAAAAAGAACTGACGTATAATATTACGCTAAATTGAATATAATACCACATGAATTCACATACCCTGAAAATGAAATTGAATGTTTGAATTCTTAATTCGAAACATAGTAATAACTGGAGGTAAAAATCGCTTTAATATGAACGTATGATGTGAATATTGCCGAAAATTAAACACGTACAGATTGCCGTGCTATCAAATAATTATAAATATATACTAAACACCGAATTGTAACTAACTAACATAGATTCGGTTTCTGACAAGCACCTCCAACATTTCTTGATTACTTAATCAGTGCTGCTAACTTCTTGTTGTTGTTTCTGTATAAGTAGAATAAATCTTAGCTTCACAGTACCCACAAATTTACAAATACCAATGTTAACAGCGAAATTGTGGTCGTTTGCATAAAAGGTTCTTTTTTTTTCGTAGGGAATGTGTGGAAACGTTATTCTTCTATTAAAATCATTTTCACTAAATTTATTTCATGATTTTGATCGCTGTTCAATCGGTATATGGACGTAAAGAGTGTATAAACATACGGGTTCAGGGAGGAGTTTGGGTGGGTAGATGATGAGAACAACAATCCAGGCATACATGTGGACCGATTACTACCGTCCCAGTTCGAGATAGTATCCCCATGATGATGACAGGCATCCAGCATGCGAAATCAGTGCCAACTATGAACGTGCCTACTGTTTTGACCGCCATTTCGATCTGAGACTTCACGATTACGGTGAGCGGATACGCGGACCTTTCTCGATGAGCGCTTAATTTGCTTTGAGAAATATTCCCACGTAGCATGACACCGAACACCACCAGGGGAAACAGAAGAGGTTGACACCAAGAAAGAGGATAATCGAGGAAAATCCAGGCTGGCTTCTGACCTTTACCTACTGGGATCCGATAAAGAGTCTGCATTCCGAATGGATTATCAATAGCGCCTCTAACGACTCGAAAGCGGTTATTGGTTTGGTGATGAGCGGTAACCAATGCACATCGATAAAAACCGTAGATATTCGGAATCTGACCGACTCATCCAAACTGAGCCGTTGGTCCAATACTCAAAACCAAGTGATATTGACCAAATAACGAGGAGAGGACTAAATGATACGGTGGATTTCTTGCGAAGTTGCTGCCATGTGCTGAAGTGGTACACGATATAAAGAAATTTATACTTTCAGATAAGCGTGACGATATAAACACCAAGACCGCCTCACACGACAAGATATCGGACAACACGCCAGCTATTTTGTATGTCATGCTTAACTGCCATTGTTGGCCTCTGCTACAGTTACTGGTCACTCAAAATGCAGATCACCACCGCACACGAGACATATAAACCCCATCATGAAGTCGAGACACACGGCTAGATTTAGAACGCATAATTGAGCGGGAATTTATTTTCTTGCGATATTATTTCTATTTTGTGTCACATGGGACCCTCTTGCTCTTTTGGGACGATGACAAGCATTGCCGGGATGAAGGCGCTTACTCCAAGAAACCCACACAGATACGCGGAGGAATGTGTTCTGTATGAGACTGCCACAGAGGTTCAATGGAGGTTGTAACTCAGTCGTCATCACATTGTGATATCATGAAGTTAGATAAAGATGAGCCAAGCAAAACTCACAACTTAGAGTCTGTAATCGTCCACGCACCCGAAATTTCAATAAAAACCAACCATCATCGCAATAATCTTCATCGTCGTCCTCTGAATCTTCATCATCATGGGTTTAGGGAGTCTCTTTCATCATCATCATCTTAATCTGTAGCACCATTTTAATTTTCGTTATCTTTAATTACCATTGCCATCATCTTCATCATCTCATCATCACTTAATCAACACGTCATTATGTAGCGCTCATCATCCTCCGTCATCGCCGTCGTCGTCATTGGCCTTGTTATGTTGTACAACATTGAAGTAGTCTTTGTAACGCAGGCTTTTTCCATAAGGACTTTACCATGTTATACCAGAAAATCGTGTGGGGGGTCAATATTCTTTGCCTCACCGCGTGGTCTTAGTTTAATGTTATGGATGAGCATCGTTATTGTGTGCATTTGGGCGGTCATTTACATGTGCTTAAAATCCCATCTGTCAACGTTTGGGGTGAAATAAAATTTTCCTTTTTTTAAGTACCAACAGAAAGCGGTATTGGGGCAGTTGACCTGACGTTATTTCAAGCTAGTTTGTCGTCTATTGGCTATGCTCAGTAAAAGTCGTGAGTTCTTTTAGTTTCATGATCGTTTATGTGTGCAAACATTTACAGTAACGTTTGGGCTCATTTGAAGTTAATTATTTGAAGATATTTGGGGGTACGTATAAATTCATGCAGTGTAATTTGCTTTATGTAGGTCCTGACTGTTTACGATTTCTGTTTGACCTCAAATAACTGGTGATTATACTTCTCATGTTGATTATTTCTTATATAATGTTTATTTAATCATGATAACAATGTATTTACATATATTATTTGATCTGTGGTTAATTTCAGATTAAACCTAGTTATATTCACAAGTATACATCTCTGCGTGGAAAGTGTCAATGATATGAGTGAAGATGGGTTAATTGCAAACAGGGCAGCAGAATACGTTACAGTCTTCATCTGTAAGACATCGATCAACACAAACTGTTGTCTATGTATAATCATCAATAAGTCCTCTGCGCAGTCTTCTTCTTAGATACTTACAATTTTTTCAAGCTCTCTAAGTCAGACACTGCACCAGGCTCCACATGGACAGGGTCATCACTTGGTTCACCTCTGATCAGAACTCTAGAGTAAGATCATGATCAAATATAGGTATTCAAATAAAATTATTTGAATATAATGCAACTATTCAAAAAGCCGGAATATTTCTTTGTTCGTAACAAATGTTAAAACTCAGTGTATATATTTTTTTAATAAACAAAACAAAACAAAAACAAACAAACAATCAAACAAAACAATTATAATTTAAATGAAAAATGTTCATAAACCGACACAGTCTGATTTACTTTTACTTATAATTTTCTTACAGTGTGTTTAGATTACTGAGTCCACTAAACGCCTCCATTTGTAGTTTTAGGAGAGGAATATCTTTTGCAAACCTGAAACATGAAATGAAAGAAACAAATCATATTAAAATGTTACGGTATGTAATGTCTATTAAAATGTTTATAGTGTAATTAAATATTAGCTTAATGGAATATGTCTGTTGAATACCTTCCCATTTAATAAATGTGATTTTTGATACATTCAAATGTGTATGATTAGGCTTATACCATGGGCGTCCCCAGGATTTGAATGGAGTTCATGTTTTAACGGTAATATAACACTATACTGTAATAACCGTCATCGACAAGACAACCTTTTTTCCAAAAGTAAATCCACAAAAAGAGGTTCACTCACATGACTTTCAAATTGTTGAGTTCAGAGAAAGAGTTCGCCTCAAGATACTTTATTTGATTCCTCGAGATTTCCCTTCAATAGAAAAAATTAAGTATAAATTATGAAGATAGTAGGATTTGAAGCTTTGTGTGCAAGATCAGTAAAAGGGGGTTTGCAGTTGCACCATGTAATATCTCTATGGAGTTGTGTTGGTTTTGAGAAGAAGCGATAGTTTGACAACTCGACGTTAAGATCAGTATACCCAGGATCGCATATTTGACTCCTGTAGATGTTCCTTCTAAAATCTAAGTATATTAAGACGGTGTTCACTTTTTACAGTGTTTCGAAATGCAATAAATAGTATTCTTTGGGTGCAGCGTCATGTTAAATGTTAAATTTATTAAACTGGTAATCCTGATCGTAACGTTATACTGCAATGTAAACTGGACCCTTTGTAATAACTCGTTATTTACTAGATTTATATTTGTTTTACTTACAAAAATGTTAGGTTGCTAAGACTGACGAAGGTCCCAGGACGTAGTTAACTGATTTCATTACCAGCCAACGACCTATATTAAACAAGCAGGAAAGGTAAGGAAAAATTGAGGCGTAGATATCTTAAACTTTATGTATTATTATCAAGTTAAAAATACACAGAACCAGAGGTTATGACAATGTCAGACGGCGCCTTATAAAGCGGCTGGCAAATTCCGCCATGCAGTATATTTAACGGTGTGAAAATAAATTAATTGATAAATTAATAAATTAATAAATAAGGTTTAAATCTTTTGTATAATGATATACTGTACTAACATAATACCTCTTACAGATATTTGATATTTGAATTAATGATCATTTAATTCACCAATTACAATGTTCTTGTAAATCAGTGATCATTTATGTTTTTTCGACATTGTCAATAGCGTGAAGGGGCTTTAATCCAATAATTCTCGATATAAACGGTATTATAAACTCACAGTGCATTAAGTAACAGGAATCCTTTGAATAGACCAGCATTGAGGACACTGATATTTTCTCCTGATCCTGAAAGTGTACTAAGCATTGATAACAATATCATTATGATGCAGACTCATGCGCTTGCATTTATAATGAAATCAATTCACAATTGAGACTTTAACGGTTGAAAATTTAAATGTTTATTTGAAATTAGTATTTACAAAAGCAAGCTTGTGTTGAATACCTAGGCATTCCGTGCTAGGCAAAGAAATGGCATTTATCTAGCGAACACATTTGAAAAGTAACTAGTAACATTGCTGTTTTAGATTAACCATAGTGTTCAAATATAGGTCAAACTGTAAATTATTCATATTAAGTTATATCTTACAGCTCCTTCGTGATTTTCACGATGTTTGAAACAATTGTTTCGTTCCAACCGTCTTACAAATCACATTTAGATCGCTGTCTTCATCGTATTAGCAACTACATTCATTAGGCATCGCCGATCTATATTAAGAAAAAGAAAACTATATAATCTTAACCATACTGCTGCCATCTTTGTCAGATTCCCTGACTCAAGACATTTATCATAACACTAATTCTGGGTACGTTTAAGGGGCCAGCCTATACAGTGTCTCAAAACAAAAATGCAAACAAAATTTAACGGAATGCCAGACGTAGAATGAGTAACCAGCATAGATAATATAGGTATGGTTTGAAGATACACCTTTCCACTTTAAAATGAGACATCAAACGTCCAAATCTGAAAATTTTTTGACAGAGTTATGAGTATCTTTTGTCAATGGATTAGGAAGTTAACAATGGCAGAATACTGGGAGAATAACCCAGTGGTTTTGCGGGCAAGATTGGCAACGGTCCCTAAGTAAAAAAACAGAAACTTTGAAATGGTTGTTTAGTACATTGTATCTTGACTTAGAGAGTGGGCGAGACAATTTGCCAATAAATTATTACCAATTTTGTACCTTCTCTCCAAGACTGATTGTATTAACTTACCTTCTCCTTTGCATGGCACATTCATATTGCGCACAAACAGTATTCCTAAATCCAACCCATTCTGCACTTTTTATTCGAAGCGTCAAGACAAAAATCTCTCATCTATACACTGAAATAATGAGTCGATCTCCTGCCATACAGTAGCGCCTTGTCATCATTAAAAAGGCGCGCACACAGGTTGTTGATTCTGGTACATCCAGTTATGGGGCTACGTGACAACCTTCAAGCGCGCTTTATACCAAGACATCATTGATCAACCACACCAAAGCAATTAAGCAGAGGGATACGTATCAATGCACAGCATCAATTATTAAAATGATAATGTTACAACAATAATTGGAATTGACCAGGATGCCTGCTTACCACCATCAACTTCACATAAAGTGAGTAAGGAGATTGAAATGCATAAATTTTGTATCAAATTTAATGAGTAATTATAATGCCTCTTTAAAGCAATGAGGTGTTTAGATCAACCTGCTTGCTTGTGTTGACAGCAGAGGCCAATTTCATAGAGCTGCTCAGCAGAAAAACATGGTTACCAAAACAAAATTACTTAACAGATATTGTTTGCTTACCCAGCTAAACTTTCCAATAGAATGTGTGTATTTTGGCTGGAAGTCTGTTTTTTAAATGCTCAGCAAAAATATTTGCTGAGCACAATTCTCTACTCTGTGAAATTGGCTCCTGGACACTCTTGTGTTATCAAATACAATGATTTAAACAGTTTCATAAAGGTGGCTTTCTATCCTGTTGGTATGTTGATACGTTATGCGCACGCGCATTGGTATAGTACAAGCAATATTTTGGCTACTTTCCAAAGATGGCTTAACTGTGTATAATCTAACCTAAATTACATAATACGTTCAAAAGCTATGAGTCTTGAGGCAGAAATTGACTTTAATAAGAAATTGACTTTGTTTAATAATAATTTGGGTCTTTACAACACATACGTTAAAGGCAAGTCTCAAGCTTTCTAATTTCATGCGCAAAATTCTTAAAAGAAATGGGTGTTCAATGCATTTCAATGGGCTTCAGATGATCGTTGGAGGCAGCACGTGCGAATTGCAGTGGCCGTGGTTTATGTTGGAATTACATCACACTTAACAAAGGGATAAATACTGTTGCGTACTGAAATGTATACACTGGCCTAGATAACAGGGCATCTAAACAATGTAGATGTCTATATACATACTTAAAGTCAACAACTCTGTATAAATTTTTAAATTAAGACAATCAATCCAATCATTGTTATTTGTTAATCAAATAACTATTTGTTTATTTTGTAATCTTATTGTGTGTATTTGTCGTGAGCATATTTACTTAATTAGTGGGCAGAATAATACATTAGTGCAACACTACCCTACCTCTGTCTGTGACACAGTGGCGTAACCAAAGGTTACTCCTCCTCCCCCACATGTCGGTAAATTCACAAACATGTTGGCAATAAGGGCCCCAGAAGTTCTGTGCTGTGTGATGTAATCATGACAAATTATAAAGTGTCCTAATCTATGTCAGGGGATACAGAAAATTGATATGGCGAAAATATTGGAGGGTGTAATATGATTATATTGGTCATCTCCCTCTAAAATGTTATTATTTACACTCCCCTCCCCCCCCCCCACCAAATTTGAACCCTTAGTGATTGGCTAATTAGTAATGATGGAGTGCCATGGTCGAGCGGTTTAGTGCATCGGATTTTATGTTCTGGTGGCCGAGTCGTCAGAATGTGGGTTCGAATCCTGACTGCGACCGTGGTGCTTGTGTCCTTGAGCAAGACACTTTACCATAATTGCTTCTCTTCACCCAGGAGTAAATGGGTACCTGTGAGGGCAGAATTGGTTGTTGTGTTTGATTATTATTATTATGGACAATTATAAATTGTTCTTGCATAATACACTTTGTATCATTCTGTTATGCAGTTTTATGCAGTGTTATGCAGGTATGAATGCCAAAAATAAACGAGTCAATATGCATTTGTGTGCGAATAATATGCTTATTTATTTCACGTACTCGAATTACATACACTGATAATCATTAGGAGTCACTATAAATTCAATCTCAAAACTTGTTCAGAGTGCACCCCACTAAAATATGCAACAGGCTGTTTCATGCCCTCAATATTTTCTGAAATTAAAGAAGGAATGTGTAAAATGGTCCAATTTCATGACCTGGGTGTCCTTGATTTCCAATTTTGAGTATTATGGATACAGTAGGCCTGTATAAAAGCTGTTGTATATAATAATATGTTACTTTTACTAAATCTAATTTCAACCAAAATTTTTGCAATTCCAACAAAATGGTTAATAAAACACGTACTCAAATAATTACAAAATATACTAAAATTTGTAAGCAACTAACATAGATTCGGTGTCTGACAACCACATAACATTTATAGTTTATTTAATCTATGTGCTGTTAAAGGTGTTTTTTTAAGTTTGTGGATACGTATGATTAAACCTACTTTTAAATTGTATAACTTTGAATAAATATAAACAAGCAAAATTTTGGTCGTGCATGAAAACAGGAATTGCTTCATGTTACATCTCATTCTGTCACCAACCTCCTCTCATTCCAAATCATCCATACCTTTCATATTTTGTGTAAAACCTTGCTAGGTATGAGTAGTTTTTTTACCTGAAAAAAAAGGATATTTCCATCGGCCGTTTTGTAAGATTTCAGATAGATGAAAACTCTACACTTGAATAGAAATAGAGCAAATTGGCTTGGCTGCTTTGTATAAATGACGCCCTCTTTAGGCCACACTCAGAGCTTCCACAACCATTTTGTAAAAGCTATTGTGTACAATAACACGTAACTGTTCACGGAATCTAATTTCAACTTCTTTTTGTGCAAAATTCCAATGGTTAATAAAACATGTGCAAATTTCTGAGCTGAAATAATTACAAAATATACTAAAATTACTGTGCTGTTAAAGGTGTTGTTTTAAGTTTCTGGATACGTATGATTAAATGTACTTTTAAAATTACGTAAATTTACGATAACGTTGAATAAATATAAACAGCGAAATTTATGTCACGTATAAAGGTTACATCTCATTCTGTCACCAATCTCCAAAATTTTCAAAATGGTTAATAAATCACGTGCAAATTTCTGTGCTCAAATAATTACAAAATATACTAACATTTTTTAAGCAACTAAACATAGATTCGGTGTCTGACAAGTGAACACTCAACATCCGTGTGTTGTTAAAGGTGTTATTTTAAATTTGTGTACTTTTTAAACGTCCTTAAAATTACTTAAGTTTACAACTTTAAATAAATAAAAACACCGAAATTTTGGTCTTGCATGAAAAGGTTTTTTTGTGGAAATGTATGCATATTCTTCTATACATATTTTTTCGTGCTTCCCTGCTGCCTCTGTAACCTCATTTCATTCCATGTCAATCATAAATGTAACACGTGCAAATTTCCGTGCTCAAATAATTACAAAATATGCTAAAATTTGTACCCAACTAACACAGACTCGGTGTCTGACAAATTCAAAACCTAATATTTCTTGTTAATCTATGTGGTCTTAAAGGTGTTTTTTTAAGTTTGTGGATACGTATGATTAAATGTACTTTAAAATGACGTAAATTTACAATAACTTTTTCAGAAAGTGTGGAAATGTAAACGAATTATTCTGTACATGCTGAAGGTGCTGTAATGTTGTTGCTTAAAGTCAGATTATATACAAACAGGAATTACTTCCTGTTACATCTCATTCTGCCACCAACCTCCTCGTATTCCAAATCATCCATACTTTTCCCATTTTGTGTAAAAGTATTGCTAAGTATGAGTAGTTTTTCTACATGAAAAAACGAGATTTCCATAGGCCTTTTGTAAGATTTTAAACAGCTGAAAACTTTACACTTGAATGGAAATGGAGCATTTATGCTTGGCTGGTAAAAATCGCTGCTTTGTGTAAACAGCGTCCTCTTTAGGCCACACACAGAGCCTCCATTACTATTTCGTATCATATAACGTAACTTTTCCCAAAAATCTAATTTCAACCTCTTTTAGGGCAAAATTCCACAATGGTTAATAAAACACGCGCAAATTTTCGTGGTCGAATGACAAAATACGGTATACTAACATTAATTTGTAAGCAACTAACATAGATTCGGTGTCTGATGACAAAAACATTTCTTGTTTACTTAATTCGTGTGCTGGAAAAAGTGTTCTTTTATGTTTGTGGATAAGTAGAATAAAATGTACTTTTAAAATTACGTAAATTTACAATAACTTGAATAATTCAATAAATATAAACATCGACATTTTAGTCGTACATAATTTTTGTGTGAAAATTTTTGTGTGGAAATGTAAAACGAATTATTTTGTACCTACCGCTTTTGTACTTGATTCTCATTCAATCGAAAAATCAATACAATAATTTTTCACTACATTTACATTGTACTTTCATCAGTATATTTGCCTCCCGTTTCCTTGTTTTGTGGATGTTTGTGTTTTGAAACTCTCTTGCTCAAAGTGTCTAATGATTTCTTAATTTTTTTAACTGATTTGGATTTATTGCTGTTTGATCGCTGTTCCGATACAGACGTAAACAGGGTGTATAGATACGGATTCAAGGAGGAGTTTATGGGTAGAATGAAGACAACAATCCAGGCGTACATGTCTGGACCGATTACTACCGCCCCAGTCTGAGAAAGAATCCCCATGATGATCACAGGCATCCAGCATGCGAAATCAGTGCCGACTATGAATGCCATTTTGACCGCCATTTTGATTTCCCGATCACGGTGAAGCGCCACGCGGACCTTATTCGATGAGCGCTTGACTTCGACAAAAATTGCCACGTAGCAGACGAACACCACCAGGAAACAGCAGAGGTTGACGCCAAGAAAGAGGATAATTGAGAAAATCCAGGCTGGCTTATGACCTTTACCTTCTGGGATCGATATCGTCTGACTTTCGAATGGATTATTAATAGCGCCCTCTCTGACCTCGAAAGCGGTTGGTTTGGTGGTGAGTGGTAGTCCAATGCACACATCTGATAAACCATAGATATCTGAATCTGACCCACTACCAAATATAGCTGGTCCAATACTCAAACCAAGTGATATTGACCAAATCATGAGGAGGACTAATACAGCCGATTTTCTGCGTAGTTGCCATGAGCTGAAGGGGTACGCAATGCCCCAGAAACAATTTACACTAATAAGCGTGACGATAAATACAGACGCCTCGCACGACAAAACCGACAACACGCCAGCTATTTTGCATATCACGCTTGACCGCCATTGCTTGGCCATTTGTGAATACGTCTCATCAAAATGCAGATCTGCTACCACAATAATGAGCATATAAACACCCATCATGAAGTCAGACAGGGCTAGATTTAGAACCATAATTGAGTGAATTATTTTCTTGTTATGATTTCTATTTTGTGTCCCGTGGCACTCCCTTGCTCTTTGAACGATGACCACAGCATTGCCGATGAGGGCGCTTAGTCCAAGAACCCACATGGATACGCGGAGGAATGTGTTCCGCATGAGACTGCCACAGAGGTTCAATGGAGGTTGTAACTCAGTCGTCTCACATTGTGATATCATGAAGTTAGATAAAGATGATACAAACTCACAACAGAGTCTGTAGTCGTCCACGTACCTGAAATTTCAATAGAAAACGAACTCATCATAAATGGTTTTCATTCTTGCCATACACCTCATCTTCACTATCATGATCATCATCGTCCTCTTCGTCGTCGTCGCAGTGATCCTCATAATCTTGATCGTCGTCCCCTTAATTTTCATCATTATGTTAATCTTTATCATTATCTTAATCATCATCTTCATCATCATCATCACCTTCGTCATCAATCATCACAAACTGCTATCAATAAGTATATGCATGCTTCTTTGATACTTACAATTCCTGCAATCTCTCTAAGTCAGACACCGCACCACTCTCCACATGGACAGGGTCATCACTTGCTTCACCTCTAATCAGAACTCTAGGGTAAGATCATGATCAAATGGAGCATTCAAATTAAATCCTTGAAACGAAACTTTAGCTGTAAAATACCTGTCACTGAATACGGCAAATATTGTGGATTTCATTTTTATATTTGAATATAATGTAGCAATTCAAAAAAACAGAATCTTTCCTTTTTCATAACAAATGTTAAAACTCAGTGTATAATTTAAATACAAATAAACAAAACAAAAACAAGCCAAAACAAATATATATATAATTAATAAAGGAAAAATGTTAATACACCGATTTACTTTATTATTTTTTACTTATATTTTTCTTACAGTGTGTTTAGATTACTGAGTCCACTAAACGCCTTATTTTGTAGTTTTAGGAGAGGAATATCTTTTGCAAACCTGAAACATGAAATGAAAGAAAAAATACATATTCAAATGTTATGTAATGTCTATTAAAAATGTTTATGGCGTAATTAAATATTAATGGAATATGTCTGTTGAATACCTTCCCATGATATTAGATGTGATTTTGACACATTCAAATGGGTATGATTACGCTTAAACTATGGGTGTCCCCATGATTTCAATGAAGTTTGTGTAAATCCACAAAAAGAGGTTCACTCACATGACTTTCAAATTCTTGAGTTCAGAGAAAGAGTTCGCCTCAAGATCCTTTATTTGGTTCCTCGATATGTCCCTTCAATACAAACATCAAATAAAAAAATATGAAGATAAGTAGGATTTGAAGCTTTGTATATGGTGTAATATCAGTGAGAGCAAGGCTTGTATATGGTGTAAGATCAGTAAGAGGAAGGTTTGTATATGTGTAAGATCAGTAAGAGGAAGGTTTGTATATGGTGTAAGATCAGTAAGAGATAGGTTTGTATATGGTGTAAGATCAGTAAGAGGAAGCTTTGTATATGATGTAAGATCAGTAAGCGGAAGCTTTGTATATGGTGTAAGAGGAAGGTTTGTATATGGTGTAAGATCAGTAAGAGGAAGGTTTGTATATGGTGTAAGATCAGTAAGAGGAAGGTTTGTAGTAATAATAATAATGTAATAATGTATAGATTTATATAGCGCACGTATCCACCAACTAAGTGGCGCTCAAGGCGCATTATATTATTATCCCTGCTCATAAGGCTCATAAGGCTCATAAATCATTCCTGAAACCATCTCAGCTCCCTGGGAGTATACAGCTCAATTGCTGCCATTTCTAGCGCATATAGAGCAAACCATCTCTGCCTTCACAGGTACCCATTTAACCCCTGGGTGGAGAGAAGCAATTATGGTTAAGTGTCTTGCTCAAGGACACAGGTGTCACGGCCGGGGCTCGAACCCACACTCTGCTAATGGCAACACCAGAACTTAAGTTCAGTGCGCTAGACCGCACGACAATCCACTTTACGTGCATTATACAACACACGGGACCTACGGCTTTACGTCCCATCCGAAGGACGAAGCAATTATGGTTAAGTACCTCATGTAATATCTCTATGGAGTTGTAATAGTTTATTAGGTGTTCGAGAGCGCAGCGCGAACACCTATTGTTTAATACTGTTTTGTTAAAGTTTTTTTTTACTTCTTTTTCTCAGTGGCGACTGTCCGGCAACAAAGGCATCCTTGCTGAGCATTTACAGCCTTCAAACTTAACACATGAACAGAACATAACAAGCTGACGAAACCGTTTTCTGTTACGTCATGATTACGTCATCAGGTGTCGAATTACGCTAAAAAGTAAAATATTTAAAACGTTTCATATACGTTGCATGAAAGAATCAAAGTTCGTATAGCGCCGCAAGGCGTAATACGAGGCGCTAGTCTGGGCTATGGGCACAACGTACACGCAAACAGCGTCGGTATCGATTGTACATGTAGATCCATTGTAACCAAATAATAATAATAATAATAATAATGTGTGGACTTATATAGCGCACGTATCCACCAACTAAGTGGTGCTCAAGGCGCATTCTTTTACGTGGATTACACAACACACGGGATCTACGGCTTTACGTCCCATCCGAAGGACGAAGCAATTATGGTTAAGTACCTTGCTCAAGGACACAAGTGTCACGACCGGGGCTCGAACCCACACCCTGCTGCTGGCAACACCAGAACTTGAGTTCGGTGCGCTACACCGCTCGGCCACGATATTTGGTTACTATGGAGCTGCATGTACAATCGATATCGACGCTGTTTGCGTGTGTGGTAACCATGGCCTAGAACGTCATTTTGTAGGCTGTAAAAATGGATCGCCAACAGTACACGGTCATAAAAGAGTAAGTATCTTGAATTTGAAGTTACTTTTTAAGAGGATTTCCTATATTCATCTTCGTGTTTTTATACAAGAAAAACCATTTTTTAAGCTGTCCATTCGTCGTTGCATTGTGCCTGTTTAACTAACATGACTAACGTTAGTTAGGCCTACGTGAACATACTTTGGACAGTAAACAACTAACAAAATATGAACAGATGTCACCAAAATGTATTTAGAATATAAATAAGGATAGGAAAATTCAGTTGTTAAGGTTATGGCAATTATTCAGTAGAAATGTTATGCCATATATTTTGTAATTTTTTTTTCTCCAAAAATCTTCAGTCTGTGCACAAATTAAATAAGTAGCCTAGCGATTGTTTACTGCACTTTTCCTTAATTTTGTACCCTTCTCAGATACAAATAAACTTACATAGACAATTATTTCACAGGAAAAATGCACAATATTCATGACACAATACATGTACTTGTAGGTCCTGCTCCCCGAGGCCTCTCTCAGACATCACTCACATCACAATCACATGAAATTATAATGAGTATATGAGACTCTGCAATTTCCTTAAATACCTTTCTCTTTTGATGAGAGTTTCGTGCGAGAATATTTCTTTAATTTATTACACATTGTCAAGAATAATTGTGTGCAATTTTGAAAACAAACCAATGCCCTTTTCAATTTCAATGGTCCAGCTACTCTAAAATTATACACTATTTTCCCCATTCCCATAAATTAGAACTTCTCTGAATTTTCAAATACTTTATTCTTGGTCCATGTACTTATAAAACCTTCCTATTATTTTTTACAGCATGTTCACTGTGACATATTATTTTCCTCATTCACATAAATTAGAACTTCTCAGAAATTTCAAATACTTTATTCCATGTACTTCCATAAAACTTAACTATTATTTTTTACAGCATGTTGACTCCGATGTATCATGGCTCAGACTGAGTTCCAGCCAACAGTACCCCAAACACGGCGTTGACACCACATCCAAATGCAGTATCGTAACTGTTCAAGTCATCAACAATCTTGGTATGGTTTAACGTATTATGTTAACAGATCGTTTGAGAAGGGGTCTTCATACCAATGATGAACATTTCATTTAGTTTTAATGCTTGTTTATTACAAAAAATTAAGGTTTAGTATAATTTGTTATTATTTTTTGCTATAGCAGTACTGGCATTTCAGTCCAAGAGAAGGGGTGTATCTGATAACCACCTTTCCAATCCATGTCAGTTAAACAACATTTATTTAAATCTAAGCCTTACTCCTATTTTCAATCTTAAATCTTTTTTTTTAGAAAGGACAGAAACATCTTGCAACTTCAGCTATGCAGAATTGATGCTGGGTGTGATTTTCGACATAATGAAGCACCAGTCGTCAGTCAATGGAATTGGTAATTTGGGCCCCCTTATACTTTTATTGCTTGTTTGCCCCTCCCCTTCCCTAGTTCTTGGATTCTATAGTGCTGCAATGATAGACCAAAGAATTTTAGAAAAAACCCAAATGTGTTGGTTCATCACCAGTGGCAGTACATGCCATCACCAAGAACTTGGGGGAGGGGGCAGACATTTTATTCTAAAATTACCGATTCCAATGACAACCCCTGAATGTCACCCATTCTGAACTGTCACTAAATCGTACATACAGAGCGTACATTTATTATAAATGCAGGTTGATTCTGTTTTCTTATCAACAAAGGATCATGGTTGGGATCATTTACACTGAAGTTATTTCACTTGTTACATGTGTAAGACCATGTACACTCATTTCTAGATTGTTTACAATTAGGTTAAACAGGTCAACAAAGTAGTTTCAATTGTGGGGGAGGGAAGTGTGTAACCACAAAAGTCAAGTTATGAAACCCAAAAGACAGTTAAAATAAATATGTATTTCATTGCTTTATTAGCAATTTACAAGCATCCATACAACTCTTTGATTATTTCAATGTCTAACAATTTATGTACAAAATGGCATCTGATCTTTACAGACATTTTGCCAATCATGTGTACAACCTTGAAAAGTTAAAAATCAATGTATAATTTGTTTTCAAATTTTATAAATAATGTTTTAATTATTTGCGGTATAGGTGAAAACAAAGACAGTTTATAAGCATGTCACAATAAGGAGATGCTTGATTACAGTGTCACTATCATTGTCAATTTATCATTATATTTTTGTTATAAACTTAACCTGAAAGTGAAGTATATTATAAATAAAGATTAAATTTATTTTTGTACAAGACTTAATACCAAGAGATAAATACCAATGATGGCTTCATTTAAATCTAAATTGAAAGGTTTTTCCATAAACATAGTGAAAATGGCAACCAATTATCAGATTTGATCCAGTGGATATATATTCTGTTTTCTTGTCAACAAAGGATCATGGTTGGGTTCATTTACACTGAAGTCATTTCACTTGTTACATGTGTAAGACCATGTACACTCATATCTAGATTGGTTACAAGTACATGTAGGTTAAACAGGTCAACAAAGTGGTTTCAATTGATTGTGGGGGAGGGAAGTGTGTAACCACAAAAGTCAAGTCATGAAACCCAACAGACAGTTAAAATAAATATGTATTTCATTGCTTTATTAGCAATTTACAAGCACCCATACAACTCTTTGATTATTTCAATCTCTAACAATTTATGTACAAAATGGCATCTGATCTTTAGGATGTAATTCTGTAGTATGGATGCAGCTACAGACATTTTGCCAATCATGTGTACAACCTTGAAAATGTAAAAATCAATGTAGAATTTGTTTTCAAATTGTATACATTATTGTTTAATTATTTGCGGTACAGGTGAAAACAAAGACAGTTTATAAACATGTCACAATAAGGAGATGCTTGATTACAGTGTCACTATCATTGTCAATTTATCATTATATTTTTGTTATAAACTTAACCTGAAAGTGAAGTATATTATAAATAAAGATTAAATTTATTTTTGTACAAGACTTAATACCAAGAGATAAATACCAATGTTGGCTTCATTTAAATCTAAAATTTAAGGTTTTTCCATAAACAAAGTGAAAAGGGCAACCAATTATCAGATTTGATCCAGTGGATATAATTACATTTAATTTTGTTTGAATTGGGAATTATTTACTTTTTGACAAAAACTCTTCTGCGGGGGGCAGTGGAAGATGGAAAGCACGGATGCAAGCTTTCTTCCAACTTTATCATGTAGTAGTTATAAGTTTGTTTTCTAATGAAAGGCTAATTAGCTGAAGGAAAGGAAAGGGGAAATATTTATATGGTCTTCCATGCTTCAGTGTCTTCAGTAACCCCCAACTCCCCCAAACAATTTAACCCACACTTCCTGCTCTTTGAATTTGCAGCCAAGTTTAATCCAGTTACTATACATGTAGTCCCCTTCTATCCTAAATCAACTTTGTGACTTTATGCCCATAATAACGTTGAATAGGTTGATCTGGCTACCTACAACCCTGGCAAACTATTTTCATATGAGTGATTTTTAATGTTGATTTATCATCTAGCATGGTTTTGAAAAGCATGTGTTGGGCTAGTGTCAATATTTAAAATAAAAAACATTGTGTTCCAAGTCACACTTGTTAATTTGTAATTTACTGCTTAAATCTCACAACATTTCCAAGTTCAACAGCCAATATCTCAAGAACTAAATGACCTATTAGAAAACAAAAAACACAATTGAATTCCTTACATTAATAACTTGTAATTCTTGTTAAATGAGTTACCATAAATGTTTTGCCAATGGTCCAATTAGTGGCACACGAAGTAACGATTTTTACAAATTTTAAAAGGTCATATCTCATAGCTTCAATTTAATGTATAAGTTGACAAATTTGTTATTTTTTCATAATCATGAGGAGGTCATATATGACCTTCAAACCACCTAATGTGACCTTTACTTCCTGTCCAAACAGGAAGTTCAAATTCAACACATTCTAACGCAAAATTGATATGTCTTTTGAATATGAAATTGATATTGTTATTATAAAAGATGATAAACCCTTGCACAATATGATATTGACATCATCGATGATAATTTGATTGAACCGGAAGTTGACTCGAACACCGTGTGTTTGTTCTAACAAACACTTAAGCTCTAGTTGGTTTTGAGACTGTTGCCCTTTTGGTCGCTCGTCTTGTGTACATATATATATATATATATATATATATATATATATATATATATATATATATATATATATATATATATATATATATATACTACTCAAAAAGATTTAGGGAACAAAACAATTTAGGGAACACCGGATTTACTGCATGCAAGAGGTGGTCACACCCGTTATTGGAATGTTCCATGAACTGGGATTTTCATTTGCAACCCCCTCTCTCTTTCAGTAGTCATGTCATGAAATGTGTAATCACTACATGCATCCTTTATCATGAGATTATTCCCGTGTTCCCTAAATTGTTTTGTTCCCAATTTTGTTTTAGTAGTGTATATATATATATATATATATATATATATATATATATATATATATATATATATGTGTGTGTGTGTGTGTGGGGGGGGGGGGGATGCTGCGTAGGACTGTAGAACTTAGAAAAAGTGAATAGTAAAGGTGAAACAGTGCTCACCGGATAGTTATACCCGAGTTATACATATACATATACATGTACATATACCTATACATATATACATATATACATATATACATTACATTACATTACCCATTGTTGAACAGCTTCAGCCGCCACATCTTGTCCATTTCTTGACATGTCTTATTATACAAATATAACATGGTTTGAGGGTGGACAGTATTGGAAGTTGACAAACTAGTTCCTGAGGCGAAGCCGAGTGAACTAGTTTGTCAACTTCCAATACCGAGGGGAGCTAATATCGACTGTCCACCCGAAATAAACCATGTTATATTTGTTTTATTATAACTCATACATATTCAGTTGACATTACAAAAATAAGGAGATCTCGGAAAAAGGCGAATTGACATTTACGTGTGCCGCCATCTTTTCATGTGTATGTAGCTAGGGCGATGTTCGCGCGTGCGTACTACACCCGTGCGACTGTTCCCGATTGCTTCGTAAAGCGCATGCGTAGTAGACTGACGCATATGCGACAGTCTACTACGCATGCGTATTTACCCTGTGCGTGAAGACTCGCGGGCGCTTGGTAAACAGTCAAAATAGCATCTGGCACGTGATGGTGAATGGACCAGTAAGAATTCGCCTCTCGATCATGGAAATGTATGAGGTATAGTAATATGGTTTATTAACCGCGCGTGTACCATCATATTATGAGGTTATGTACGCACAGTCAATACAGCATCCTTTTAATGTTTTCAACAGTTACTGCGCGCGCGCCCTGTACGTTGATCGTCGTCACCATGCGAGCTGGCAGTCACCACTCTTCTATTAACCTTCATTTCATTCCTGTTTTGTTTTCAGTTACCAACGTTTACTGGTACCCGCTCTTGCACTCTTTAATTTTCTATTTTCATGTCACCTTCGTCAACATTTGTATTACATTTACTAATAATACAATTGTATCAATTTTGTTTCGCGACTCGCTTTACATAATGTTTTAACCCCATGTCATATTTTTCATGTTATTCATAACTTAAGCCTTACTACTTAAATAATATTTTATTTTATTATCATTTTCATAGTTTGACAACTCGACACCAAGATCAGTATACTCAGGATCACATATTTGACTCTTTGAGTATAAAAATCGGATAGGGGGCCTATATTAACACTGTGATTACGTTTTTCAGAGTTTCGCAATAAATAATATTCTATGGGTGCAGCGTCATTTTGAATGTTAAATTGATTAAACTGTTAATCCCGATGATCATAACGTTACGCTGTAATGTAATCTGGACCCTTTGTAATAACTCGCTATTTACTAGTTTTGTATTTGTTTTACTTACAAAAATGTTAGATTGCTCATACTGACGAAGGTCCCAGGAAGTAGTTGATTGATTTCATTACCAGCCAACGACCTATGTTAAACAAGGAGGAAAAGTAAACAAAAATAGATCCGTAGATATATTAAACTTGTATTATTATCATTTTAAAAATACACAGTACCAGGGATGATGACAATATATACATTAAAATCAGTACACCCAGGACCGAATATTTGACTCCTCGAGATGTCCCTTCAATATAAAAACCTAAGTATATTAAGATGGTGTTCGATTTTTACAGAGTTTCGGAATACAATAAATAGGTTTTTTTTTGTGCCGCGTCATTTTAAATGTTAAATGTATTAAATTGGTAATCCTGATCATAAAGATACACTGTAATGTAATATGGACCCTTTGTAATAACTCGTTATTTACTAGTTTTGTATTTGTTTTACTTACAAAAATGTTACATTGCTAAGACCGTCGAAGGTCCAAGGAAGTAGTTGAGTGATTTTATTACCAGCCAACGACCTATATTATACAAGCAGGAAACGTAAGCGTAGATATCTTAAACTTTATACATTATCAAATTAAAAACCAGAGGTGATGACAATGTAAAACGGTGCTGTATAAAACGGCTGGCAAATGCCGCCATGCAGTATATTGGTGTTGTAAAGATGGATGGATGGATGGATAGATGGATGGATGGATGGATGGATGGATGGATGGATGGATGGATGGATGGGTGGGTGGGTGGGTGGGTGGGTGGATGGGTGGGTGGGGTTTAAATAATTTGTAAAATGATATATTGTACTAACAATACCTCTGACAGAAACATTTTAATTTAAGGGATATTTGATATCATCATCGACTTTACACCAATTCGTCGTGTCAGTGCAAAAACGTCGTATGTTCACAATGCAATAAGGTCGTATGTACAGCGCGTCGTCAATCTGCATGAATTTGCATACATTAAAAAATATTTGTGCAACAACGTCGTATCTCAGCCATTGCTTTTGTGCATTCATCCGGGAACTTGTTACATACGACCTTTTTGCACTGACACAAACTGGTTTTGTGCAAAAACGTCGTAACTCGGAGATACGACGTTTTTGCACTGACACGACGAATTATAGTTTCTTGTAAATCAGTGATCATTTAATTCAATAATTCTCAATAACCATCATCAAGCTTATACCAATTACACTGTTCATGTAAATCAGTGATTATTTAATTCAATAATTCTCAATAACCATCATCAAGCTTATACCAATTACACTGTTCTTGTAAATCAATGATCATTTAATTCAATAATTCTCAATAACCATCATCAAGCTTATACCAATTACACTGTTCATGTAAATCAGTGATTGTTTAATTCAATAATTCTCAATAACCATCATCAAGCTTATACCAATTACACTGTTCATGTAAATCAGTGATTATTTAATTCAATAATTCTCAATAACCATCATCAAGCTTATACCAATTACACTGTTCTTGTAAATCAGTGATCATTTATGTTTTTTTGACAGTGTCAATAGCGTAAAGGGGCTTTAATTAAATAATTCTCGATGGAAACGGTATTATAAACTCACAGTGCATTAAGTAACAGGAATCCTTTGAACAGACCAGCACTGATATTTGCTTCTGATCCTGAAAGTGTACTAAGCATTGACAACAATATCATTATGATGCAGACTCATGCGCTTGAATTTTTACTGAAATCAATTCACCATTGAGACTTTGACGGATGACAATTTAAATATTTTTTTTAAATTAGTATTTGCAAAAGCAAATTGTAGTCAACGACATCTTAAAGTTAAACCTCCCCTTAAAAGTTATTTTCTTTTAAAACGTGACATTCTGAAACTTCTGACCAAGAATAAATGATTTATCAGTAGTTATTTAGGTTTTCAACACGAGTTTGTGAACTGAACAATCGAATTGGCCAAAATAGTATGTTTAATAACTTTATTTTTAAATTCAAAAATTTTCAAATATAGGTAAAATGGTAAATTATAAATATTAAGTTGTATCTTACAGCTCCTTCGTGATCTTTACAATGTTTGAAATAGTTGTTTCGTTCCAACCGTCGTTACAGTCCACATGCAGATCGCTGTTATGATCGTATTGGCAACTACATTCATTAGGGCATCGCTTATCTGTATTTAGAAAGAGAGAAAACTATATAATCTTAACCATATCATAATCTTGGCCATATTTGTCATTTGTCCCTGTCTCAAGGCATTTATCATTACACCATCCTTTTGTTTTCATGCACTTGTATGGAAGAAAAATACTGTTGAATCATTGGGAAGGAAGGACCTCTAACAGGACACCTAATTACGTACATCTTGAATAAGTCTCGAACAGTTCGGACAAAGATTAAAATGTACGTGCTTGACATTTTTGCCGGAGATGAGCTTATTGCTACGTCGTTCGCATAATTTTCGAACTGTATTGTTAGTCCTCTTTCCCACTCCTCTCTCCCTGAAACATCGAGACGATTTCAATATCCACAAACACTTGGTTGTTTAAATAGGTTAAGAAGAGTGTGTGCTGCAGTAGAGAGGCCAACCGACCTTCGAATCCTCCGCACTGCATGTTGATATATCGGCGTATTATGTCATTGGCATTCTTTATTCTCAATAAAATGAATCATAAAAACATTTGACATGTGCAATAAAATATAGGCTTTATAAAATTGCTATAATAATAATAATAATAATAATAATAATAATAATAATAATAATAATAATAATAATAATAATAATAATAATAATAATAATAATAATAATAATAATAATAATAATAATAATAATAATAATAATAATAATAATAATAATAATAA
This sequence comes from Zoroaster sp. YZ-2022, assembly GCA_029582265.1. Taxonomy (NCBI): domain Eukaryota; kingdom Metazoa; phylum Echinodermata; class Asteroidea; order Forcipulatida; family Zoroasteridae; genus Zoroaster; species Zoroaster sp. YZ-2022. Next base: position 39,060,658 of record CM055817.1, on the reverse strand, counting down.
TAATAATAATAATAATAATAATAATAATAATAATAATAATAATAATAATAATAATAATAATAATAATAATAATAATAATAATAATAATAATAATAATAATAATAATAATAATAATAATAATAATAATAATAATAATAATAATAATAATAATAATAATAATAATAATAATAATAATAATAATAATAATAATAATAATAATAATAATAATAATAATAATAATAATAATAATAATAATAATAATAATAATAATAATAATAATAATAATAATAATAATAATAATAATAATAATAATAATAATAATAATAATAATAATAATAATAATAATAATAATAATAATAATAATAATAATAATAATAATAATAATAATAATAATAATAATAATAATAATAATAATAATAATAATAATAATAATAATAATAATAATAATAATAATAATAATAATAATAATAATAATAATAATAATAATAATAATAATAATAATAATAATAATAATAATAATAATAATAATAATAATAATAATAATAATAATAATAATAATAATAATAATAATAATAATAATAATAATAATAATAATAATAATAATAATAATAATAATAATAATAATAATAATAATAATAATAATAATAATAATAATAATGACTTATATGGCGCACGTATCCACGTGCAATGCTGCCCTCACAGGTACCCATTTACCCCTGGGTGGAGAGAAGCAATTATAGTAAAGTGTCTTGCTCAATAACACAAGCACCCTGGTCGTGGGTGGGATTCGAACCCACATTCTGACGACTCAGCTATCAGAACACAAATCCGATGTACTAAACCGCTCGACCATGGAACTCCATATATGACTAAATAAAATAAAGATTTCTGTATTTAACAGCCGATTTTCATGAAACTTCGTAGGCATGTTTCGTTTGACGCGATCTATCGAATGAGGCGATGAATACTTTCAAAGGTCACCGTTAGTGGGCGCTATACCCATTTTCGGTAATTTTTCCTAATTTTTGGTGAAAATAGTACTTTTCCCATAACTTCATTAATTTTTTATCCGTTGTCTATGAAATTTAGCACAAAGGTTGTCTGCAGTACTTGCAACAATGTGACGACATTTAAATCACCGCTAGAGGACGCTGTAAGCTATATTTTGGGTCATTTTATTCCAAAAACATGATTTGTAAAGATTGTGACTCACTATTGGGATTTTTTTTGCCAAAGGTACAGTAAAGGCAGAAATAATAACATCCATGGTACCATTCGAACAAAAATTGCATTTAAACGTAATGGCAGCCATATTGGATTCCTATAATGCATTGGAAGTGGTCACATGATTCAATATTGTCCAGTTCAGAGTTTTAAAGTTGATAAAAAAACCAAAACACATATTAAATGTTTAACAGTCTCAAATATTTAGTATTTTTAAGTAAAAGTGGAAATTCAATAGAACCTGTTCAAAATAAGCGGCTGCCATGGCAACCATGAACACACATTATCATTCATTTTTGCATGAGGGGTCCCAAAGGAAAGGTCAAAAATTTCAGCGAGATCGGACAAAACGATCTGGAGATATTATTTTAAAAAATGCCATTGGCGTCATATTGTGCCCCCGGGGCCTGATACTGTTAAACTGGTTTGGCCACCATGTAGTGGAGAAAACGAGGTAAACCCTGGGGACGAGGTTGAACTTGTAGCGGTAATAAGTGAAAGAGCGCCCTCAAGAGGTGAAACACAAACATACCGTATTCTTTCTCGTCATCTCCTTGAGGGCAGTCTTCATGTCCGTCCCAAACCTGAGATAGATACTTACATTCACTGGATTTCTTACAGTGATAAAACTCGGGACAAGTGATATTTTCTATGTAAATAAGGAGGAAAGAAAGAAAATTTCAAATTGACCAACCGGTAGAGGGCGCTACAAACACAGAATATGTAACTGTCACTATAAGTTGTCCCGGTCGGGACTCACTGATATCATCATTGTTCAAATCAAGATTACAAACATCCATAAAATCCTAAACATGGCAAAATGGTTGTTTTGTTGACAACAAATAATTTTCCAACACAGGGCGGTAGAAACACAGAATCATGATACAGAAAATCCTAAAAATCCCAAATATGGCAGAAGTTGTTTTATTGACAAAGAAGAGTTTCCAGATAGGAAAGGGCCAACTGATTCATATTTGAAAATTTGGTTTAAATCTGGTAAAAATGTATAACCGAATTGGGTTAATGATTTACAACAACCATGTGACCGGAACTCAACGTACCGAAGTGTATAATCCAGACATAAAATAGATCCGGAAATTTAATCGACGACCATGGGCCTTTAAATTAAATTCCCCAAACATGGTGTCTTACCGCAATGCTGATCATCCATTCCGTTTTCTTCACAATCTTTAAACCCATCACACCTGGCACTGTCTTGTAAGCAAAGCCCATCACCGCAGTCCAGACCGTTGAGACAATGATTTGTATCTGTATAAATAGAGTTCGTTATTCTATTGAACATGACGACCACTAATCTTCAGAATGCTTTGACCGTTACTTATCAAACACCGAGGGTTGATCGCAAATCCGAACAAAGATTAGTTCTATAACGAATACTAAAGTAATTGATTAAATTTTGCCCTACACCGACGTGTGTATAGCACTGTATGCTGTATAACACTGTATACTGTATTACTAGTACAGACGTCTTGCTCGATGACAATTGGCCGGCTAGAATCCCATGTAGCTCCGTGGTCGTAAACAGGAGGTCGTGGGTTCGAATCCCGCCCGAGTCGCCTGTGTAGTTTTTTCACAGACACTCGGAAAGCACTGAGTATACAGTGCTATATACACGTCGGTGTAGGGCAAAATTAAATCAATTGTTTATCTGCCTACGCAAGAATTTCACCAACCTATGAATACTAAAGTGGGATGATCATCAAAAAAGACCTCTAGTTTTTAAGTTTATGTAGTCTACCTTTAGAAGCTTTTGCACAAATGTACTTCAGATAGTCCTTAATAAGAATATGAAATTCGCCAGTGACAAAAAATTCACATTAATGAGTTAGAAAATGAAAATTGGAAAATAGCTTTTGTTCGATTTAAGAGAACTATGCACAAACTCTATGGGGAAACGATTTGTACACAAACCAATGGGAAAACTTGTTATCCGGTTAGATTTTACTTCTTGCTCTGTCCTATCCCTGATCAATGTAAATGGAAATTATCTAAATGTATTTTGTTGGTAATTTTTTCCTCTTTATGTATTTTGTCTAAGAAACTCCTCAAAACTCGCATTTAAATATGACAATATTATAAGAATTCTAACAGAAACACATTTACTTGGAACTCCCTTTGTGCCTTTGCTACGTTCCTTTTTTTAAATTTTAATTGGGATGCATGCTTAGCGAGAAAACTGTATAAATATTTTCAGTAATTCGAGACAAACAACTATTATTAAAGCATGATAAAGGCTGCAAAGTGTCATGATTACAGTATAATAATTTATTATTGTATTTGCAATTACAACTGTGATAAATTATTCTGTTAGTAAGTTAATTTTAACATCTGTTACATTAAATGAATTTCTTAACAGGAAACAAAAAATACAAAAAACACCAAAAAAACATGACATGAACCAAACAATTTGGGAAACGGAGGCCTTATGAATGATCTTCAATGTTCTTCAATGCTGTGAGCCCCTTTTTAAGTTAGTCCCCCCACACACACCATTTTGTTCCATGAAAATATATATCATTAAACCCTATCAAGTCTTTTTTTTTTCCCCTTGTCAGACCTGGGGAAGGGTACATTATGCCCCACACCCTCCATATTTTCCTGAAACTTTTTCCTGCATGTTCGGTTTTCGCCATTTATCGAATGAGGCCATGAAACTTTCCATAGGTCACAGTTAGGGGGTGCTATACCCATTTCGTTCATATTTCCTAATTTTTGGGCAAAACTAGTATTTTCCCCATAAGTTCCTTAATTGTTATCCGTTGGCAATGAAAATTGGCAAAAAGGTAGTCTTTAGTACAAACAATAATGTGACGACATTTAAATTACCGTTCCAAAAACAAGATTTTGACCCCAAATTTAGATTTTATATACCAAAAGTAGAATAAAGGTAGATAAAATAACATTCATGGTACTATTGATGACATAAAATTTTTACAATTCTGAAGAAAAAAAAAGGTTTTGGGGACCAAATTTAAGTTGTTGTATTTAAACGTAATGGCGGCCACATTGGTTTCCCAGAATGCATTGGATGTGGCCACATGAATGAATATTGTCCAGTTTAGAGTTTAAAAGTTGACAGCAAACCCCAAAACACAATTCAATTGGACCTGTTAAAAATAACGGCAACCATGAACACCCATTATCATTTTTTTTGCATGAGGGCTTCCCAAAGATTAGATATATTATTTTTAAAAATATCATGGGCCACATTCTTCCCCCCACCCCCAAAAAAAGATGACTCTCGTCATCGGTTACCACACTGCTTAAATTTGGCATAGCTTTTCTTACTGAGATTACTGATTTAGATTTTGTGTCATAAATGTTCATACAACAATAAGCAACTCTATTCGAACATTCCCATCACAAGTCGACGTGTTATGCCCCAGTCACATTTCCGCCGGGCGCCGGGCGGAGAGGGGGTATCGGGCGGTCACCCGATGTCCCGGCCATCGGAGACAAATCCCGGATGTCTCAAATTGCACTTGGTCACGGTCACATTAGATACGGGCGCCGCACGGCAACAAATTAGATTTCCGCCGAGTAAGTCGAACGGACAACGGACGGGGACCGTAGGGTGGCCCTACGGACATCGTCCAGGCACCGTACGGAGGCCTTGAGGCACCCGGCCGATGTTTTCCGCCAGGTGAACGGGGGGAGGCCGGACGTATCCCGCACGATGCCCGGGCGGGCGTCTGTGGCCGGTTTCAACTGGTTTCAGGCGCCCGCACGATACCCGCGCGGGCGCCGGACGGGCGCCGTCCTGAGAGCCGGGGGGCCGCTCGGGCGCCGGCCTGGCGCCGGTGACTAATCGGTAGGCGCCCGCACGGTTTCTTGATACCGCTCGGGCGCCGTACGATTACCCTTCGGCGCCCATAACCCCATCGGGAGGACCCCCCGGACACCGTACGGTCCAGGTGGCCCCCGAGCCTTTCCTAATCTCTTAATTAATCCTTTGATGACCGTACGATGCCGCCGGGTGTCGTGGGGTGGCCGTTAGGCTATCGGACGGCTCCCTTACGGGTCCCCTGCGGTTCATTTGCGATGAGTTAGGTCGAAAAAAAGTCTGCCGGCCATCGGAAAATTATAACTCCGCGTTAAAAGTTGGCGGCGGCCCGTGCGGCGTGTTTTAATCGGCCGATAGCTCCGATTGATCCGCCGGTGACCGTAAGATTTCCCCGATTCCCGTGCGATTTTAGGCAAAAAGCTCGCCGGGCGGGCGCCTTTCCTACAATCGGCGTAAATGTGACTGGGGCATTAGATATCGGATGAATACGCCATCTTGCTTTGCCGACGCTCGCAGAAAAAAATCCATCTCATTGGTCGACGCACATGATAAACGTGCCGTGATTGGCTGACCGTGGTATAGTCATAGTTTTTTCTATTTTGAAAAAGTAATCGTGAAAAAAAATTGCTTCATTTACTTAATTTCGTGATTTATCAAATAATGTGCAACTTTTCGGCTTGGCGAATGTTGTAATCGTAGTTGGCGTAAGTAGAATTGTCTACGAATTTTTTAAGGGAGATCACAGAACTAACGAATTTGGGGTATCATCCCACGACATATGTATGGGACATTTTCCTGACTGTTATTTAAGAACCATCAGGCAAAACACAACGGTCCAATTGAACTTTCGCTTTGCATTAGTAAATACATATATGAAATGCAGATTTGTGCATATTATAAATCACTAAATTAACATTTATATTTGGGGTTTATTTTCACCATTAATGAGTCATTAAACCCAAAACACAATCTTAGTAATCTGATCTACTAGAAATACTTTTTTCCATTACAAGATTTTATGCTCAATTGCTTATTTAACGGTATTATTTAGTACATTTCTGTCAAATGAGATAACTTACCGTTGTCAAAGTGTGTCAATCTGAGATGAAAACCTCCATACTCCACAGTCGAATCCCCAATAAATGAAACATCAACCTTGTAAGCCTCCAATAATATTGAACGCACTTTTGTCGCTCCTTGCAACACAAACGACTTATTTTCCTGGCCGTACGAATTGATATGTACCAAGTCGCGCTCTCTCTCCGTTAGGAAAGAAACTACTTCGATGGATATATTATTATAAGCAATGGATCTAGAAGGAAGGTTGACTCGCCACCAGCATCCAACGTTTGGTGGATAGTTTGAAGGATAGAGGGGAGACGTCAGATTGAACGAAGCATTAGTTTTCACCAGATCGATAATACCTTCACCGCATAATCCTGTAACAAAATTACTTTTATTCAATATTTCAGATAAACCCACACCACGTTAAGAGCGTTCGACCGTATCTTTAATAAGGACAAATATTGCATGAAAGTCCGTCGATAGACATCAAATGAGTAACATATTTACATGCACATATACATTTTGTTTTTGAGGCAAGTGTCTTTTTGCTCAAAAAAGGTGTCTAGTCAGGTTGGTGCGCCTGTTGATTTAGTTTGATATACATCTTTGTCTACATCTTGATAAACAAACCTGAAAGAAAGCAGAAAGGTAGGCTTCTCCCAGACGGGTTATTTGGGACGCAGATCAGATTAGATGTGTTACAAGTTGCTTCATTCTCTCCGCAGTTAACTGCAGCAATTTAATTTAAAACAAAATTGTAAACTTGATTAGTAGCAGTTAAACGGATAAAACTTACTTTGTGCAAAATGTTCAGCTTCTGTTGTATTAGACAGTATACACCGACGTAGTGCTTTCGAGTGTCTTTGGAAATTATCTACGGCCGGCTCGGGCAGGATTCGAACACATGACTTGCTGGATTATACTAGTGCAGACGTCTTAACCTCTCAATCACTGAGCTTGCCTGATGACGACAGGCTGGCTAGATTCCTACGGCTAGATTCCTATTGCATTGAGGAAAGTTTTGTGTCGGGTGATAACGAATGTTTTGATTTATTTATTTATTGCCGAGGTTTGAAGATTGATTCAAACCTGATTAGTTTTAGATTATAATTCCAATTTAGGAAATGCCGATATCATACATTTTGGTGAAATATTTGTTACATTCTTTTTGTTTGTATGGTTTTTTTTGGTGGTATTTTTCATTTACATCATAAGACTATTTTGTACAAAGAACACAACTCAAAGAAAACAACAACAATACATTGTAAACATAGCACAGACGTCATAAAGACAAAAGACAAAGATAGTTAACTGAAATACCAGTAAATAAATACCTCTAGAAACAGCATACCCTAACCGATACTTTTTAAAAGTTATTCAAATAAACTCTTCCATTAATTTACTGATTCTTCAGAGCCAATAGGAATTGTAACTTGTTTTTCGGTGATATAATAACCATGAACACAATTTTTAAAGGCAGCAATGCTTAGATAATGGTCTTCTTGGTATTTCTTGTCAAATATGAATTTCTAAGCCAGTATAATAATAAGTGTAACAAGCCTCCTCAGGTCATCTGTAAAGCCAAAACGTATATCAGAAACATTAAAAGTAATAGGATTCTTCTGAATTTTTTGGTTATTTAACCATTCCACAATACCACTCCAAAATATGTTTACAATTTCGCATTCCCCAAAACAAGTGCAAAAGACGTTCTGGGTGATTCTTACAAAAAAAGCAACTATCATTATCTTTCCTCACAATTTTATACAAAAAGGTATTTGTAGTATTAAAAAAATAATAATAATAAACTTAAATTGGAAATATTGCAGTTTTGGGTCCTTTGTTACTCTGAAGGGAGTTTCTTATATGACACTCCAATTTTGAATATTACAAAGAAAACCCTTCCCATTCTCCTGACATTTTACAGGGTCTTGACAGACTGATTGAGTAATTGTACGGTAGATAAGTTGAGAAGGTTCTTTTTTTTGTTTACATAATTCAGAAATCAAACAAGTATTGTTTACAAGATCAGAACCTAACTGCACTGTTTCAAGAGCCTGCCTCCAGGATTTTGAAATAACCTTTTAATAGGAACCCAAAATAGTTAATGAAAGTACATCTAAAATTGACATATTTATTTTTAAATTCGTCAAAAGATAACAAAGATCCATTCTCTTGACAAAGATCTTTCAGAATCACCAATCCTCCTTCTTTCCATGATTTATAAAAAAGGCATTTGTTATTAATCATAATCTTAGAGTTATAACATATAACGTCAGAAAGAAAATACAAAGTCATACTAGGATTTCCATCAACTAATTTTTGTTCGATATTTGAATTGCAACCAAGCTTTAACTACATCTATCACAAATTGATCTTTTAAAATGTGAAAAGGAAAATCTTTAGGAGACACATTGAGGTGCCTCGTCACATAAAATTTTATTAATGAAGTTTTTCCATTTTATGGCCTTATGCAGTTCAGTCAAAAATCTTTTCACCCAAGTGCTTTTTAAGCTTTTCTGAATCCAGTCTAAATCTAACATTTTCAGACCACCATTTTTGTAATAATTTATAATTGTTTTACGACTAATCTTATCACATTTTCCATTCCATGTAAAATGATACAGAAGTGTATCGACTTCATTTACAAATTTCTATGGTGGGTTAGGTAAGGCCGTTAAAAGAAAGGTTAACTGAGATAAAGCTAAGCTTTTAAGTAGAGTAATTTTTCCAACTGGCGTTAAATCTCTGACAGACCATAAATTAAGATCTGTTTGAAATTTTTGTTTTGAGTTGTGGCTTGTAATTTAACTCGAATCAATCCTCCTCATTATGGGTTAAAAATACCAAGTAATCTGTATAAGGACTAAGTGGACAACCTTGTCTAACCCCCCTCGACACGTTAAAAATTATAAAACATGGCCATTGTTGGTCACACAACTAGAGATATTGTGGTATAAAAGAGAGACCCATATGAGGATGTTTGGACCAAAATTTAAATATTTTAGGTTTTTGTCAACAAAAAAACATTCTAGTTTGTCAAATGCTTTCTCAAAATCTAAAAATATTATTTTCTTTTGCATATTTAATACTGTCCAAGACAAGACAAATATTTTCACCAATATAACGGTTCCGCATGAACCCTGTCTGATCAGTATCTATTAAATTAGGTGAAATCTTTTTAAGTCTGTTGCCAATGACTTTAGCACATATTTTGTCATCTATATTTAACAGGGTAATTGGTCTCCAGTTTTTGAGCTCAGTAGGGTTTACCCTGGTTTGGGGATTAAATTAATAAGACGCCGTATTTGGTCTGCACTCATTTGGCCTGATTGAAATGAGTACTCAAATGCATTCAATAAAAAGTCTTTCCAAAAGAATTTATAGAATTCAGCCGGGATGCCATAACACCCAGGACTCTTATTATTCGCCATGTCCTTAAGAGCAACAGCACATTCACTTTCTAACAAAGGAACTTCACAAGAACTTTTGTCATCAATAGAAAGACACCGATTAGGTTCGCTAGGAAGTAAATTATTGACACCAGATACGTCTGTTGGCTGACTTTTATAGAGATTACAATAAAATTTAACTTCTTCATGCAAAATCTGAGATGTATCGCAAATAGTGTTCCAATTTTCTAAAATAAGTTTATTTTTGTGATTTCTTTTTTCCAAGTTAAGAAAGTATTCGGAGTTTTTCTCACCAAATTCTGTCCAGCGTGCTCTAGACCGATTAATAGCACCCCGAGCTTTTATTTCATAAATTCATTCTAATTGACACTGTTTTTCTTTTATAACGGCTAATAAAGTTTCTGATGGGTTCTTAAAATACTCATTTTTACAAAATAGGCTATTTCTTTCTCTAAAGAGGCATTTGTTACATTGTTACTTAACACATAAATCCACAAACAAATTTACCTTCCAACATCTGTTTAACCTCAAGTTTGAATCCTTGTGTCGGTATAATGTCATCTGATATGAAAATCATAAACAGTTCGTGTTGTGTCGAGGCGCATTTCAGTGGATGTTGAACTCTGAAAAATAATCATAAATACATGATTTAAATAATATCATTTCAAAAAAGGAAATTGTCCGCATATTGTTAAAAATACATAAAAACAGCAAAACTCACCCTGTAAGGCTCAAATATGGATTCTGAAACATGCTTCCGTTTCCAATATACAGATAATCGTAGCCTTGTTCCAGATCAAACTCAAGGAAAGTAATAACCACATGGTATCCCACTTCTGCCACCACCAGCCACTGACACTGAGTGTTTGGAGGGTACGATAGCGGCCAGTATGGTGTTGAAATCATTGTTGTATCATCACCGTTGATTTCAACCAGACCATTTCTACACAGTCCTTGAAACAAAAAAATATATAGACCTTTATCATGCTGAGGTCATCTTGCCGATTCTCTGTAACACAAGCACGAGTATATACGCTAATTATCAAATCATAAAAGAGACCAGACTATTTTCCCTTCCAGACTCGGTTCAAAATAAAACATAATTTACGAAAAAGGAACATTTATACAGTCATATAATACTATGAATCAGAATGCTTGCAGCTATTCCGTCCTAAGTTGCGTTTCCATTATTCATTATCTTCCTATACCTTTTTCCAACCACGGGTAGCGAGCAAAGAAAAATTGGCTGATACCAGAATCGAACCCGAACCCGCGGCCTCTCGAATACCGTACGAGCGCTCTACCAACTGAGCTAACCAGTTTGATATACATCTTTGTCTACATCTTGATAAACAAACCTGAAAGAAAGCAGAAGGGTAGGCTTCTCCCAGACTGGTTATTTGGGACGCAGATCAGATTAGATGTGTTACAAGTTGTTTCATTCTCTCCGCAGTTAACTGCAGCAATTTAATTTAAAACAAAATTGTAAACTTGATTAGTAGCAGTTAAACGGATAAAACTTACTTTGTGTAAAATGTTCAGCTCCTATCAATAAATTGTTATTCCCAACCAAACACAGTTTTCGCTGAGTGCATCATGAATGGTTCAACATTGAGCAATGTTTATTAAATTCATGCGTTTGGTGATAAACAATTTTAATTTGTTGTTGTTGTATTATACAGTATACACCGACGTAGTGCTTTCGAGTGTCTTTGGAAATTATTTACGGCCGGCTTGGGCAGGACTCGACGAACACATGACTTCCTGGATTATACTAGTGCAGACGTCTTAACCTCTCGATTACTGAGCTTACCTGAAGACGACAGGCTGGCTAGATTCATATGGCTAGATTCCTATTACATTGAGGAAATTTTTGCGTCGGGTGATAACGAATGTTTTGATTTATTTATTTATTGCCGAGGTTTGAAGATTGATTCAAACCTGATTAGTTTTAGATTATAATTCCAATTTAGGAAATGCCGATATCATACCTTTTGGTGAAATATTTGTTACATTGTTTTTGTTTGTTTGTTTGTTTGTTTGTTTTTGTTTTGTTTTTTGGTATTTTTTATTTACATCATAAGACTATTTTGTACAAAGAACAAAACTCAAAGAAAACAACAACAATACATTGTAAACATAGCACAGGCGTCATAAAGACAAAAGACAAAGATAGTTAACTGAAATACCGGTAAATGGATACATCTATAAACAGCATATACCCTAACTGATACTTTTTTAAAGTTATTCAAATAAACTCTTCCATTTACTGATTCTTCAGAGCCAATAGGAATTGTAACTTGTTTTTCGGTGATATAATAACCATGAACATAATTTTTTAAGGCAGCAATGATTAGATGATTGGTCTTCTTGGTATTTCTTGTCAAATATGAATTTCTAAGCCAGTATAATAATAAGTGTAAGAAGCCTGCTTAGGTCATCTGTAAAACCAAAACGTATATCAGAAACATTAAAAGTAATAGGATTCTTCTGATTTTTTTGGCTATTTAACCATTCCACAATACCACTCCAAAATTTGTTTACAATTTCGCATTCCCAAAACAAGTGCAAAAGACACTCCAATTTTGAAAATTACCAAGAAAACCCTTCCATTTATCTTGACATTTGACAGGCTCTTGACAGACTGATTGAGTAATTGTACGGTAGACAAGTTGAGAAGTTTTTATTTTATTTTTTTTGTACAGAATTCAGAAATCAAACAAGTATTGTTTACAATATCAGAACCCAACTGCACTGTTCTAAGAGCCTGCCTCCAGAATTTTGGAATAGCCTTTAGGAGCCCATAATAGTTAATGAAAGTACATCTAAACTTGACATATTTCTTTTTTAATTCGTCAAAAGATAACAAAGACCCATTCTCTTGACAAAGCTCTTTCAGGGTCACCACTCCTCCTCCTTTCCATGATTTATAAAAAAGGCATTTGTTATTAATCTTAATGTTAGAGTTATAACATATAACGTCAGAAAGAAAATACATACTAGGTTCTCCGTCGACTAATTTTTTTTCGATATTTGAATTGCAACCAAGCTTTAACTACATATATCACAAATTGATCTTTTAAAATGTGAAAAGGAAAATCTTTAGGATACACATTGAGGTGCCATATTATGTCAGCTAAACCCTCGTCACATAAAATTTTATTAATGAAGAATTTCCATTTAATGGCCTTCTGCGGTTCAGTCAAAAATCTTTTCACGCAAGTGCTTTTTAAGCTTTTCTGAATACAGTCTAAATCTAACATTTTCAGACCACCATTTTTGTAATTATTTATAATTGTTTTACTACTAATCTTATCACATTTTCCATTCCATATAAAATGATACACAAGTGTATTGACTTCATTTATAAAAGTATGTGGTGGGTTAGGTACGACCATGAAAAGAAAGGTTAACTGAGATAAAGCTAAGCTTTTAACTAGACTATTTTTTTCCAATTGGTGTTAAATCTCTTACAGACCATAAATTAAGAACTGTTTGAAATGTTTTGAGTTGTGGCTTGTAATTTAACTCAAATAAATCTCCCTCATTATGGGTTAAAAAATACTAAGTAATTCTAATAGGGCTCGTAGACCAATGTCTAATTTTGTCTGGCGGTAAAATATTGTTATCTGAGATTAATGAGCCTATTTTCATTGCTTCTGATTTAGAGTAATTAATTTGTAACCCAGTGAGGCCAGTGTGAAACTGTGCAAAAGATCAAAGTAGCATTAATGGAAGTATCACTTCCATCAATAAAAAGAGAAGTGTCATCTGCATAACTACTGATTTTCAGCTCTGCTAGTCCTACTTTAATACCAGAATTTTGTTTGAGTCACTAACAGCGATAGCCATAAGTTCTGCAGCCAAGATAAACAGGTAAGGACTAAGTGGACAACCCTCGACACGTTAAAAAAATTATGAAACATGGCCATTGTTAGTCACACAACTAGAGATATTGTGGTACAATAGAGAGACCCATCTGAGGATGCTCGGACCAAAATTAAAATATTTTAGGCTTTTTTCAACAAAAGACCATTCTAGTTTGTCAAATGCCTTTTCAAAATCTAAAAGTAGGATAATACCACGAATATTATTCTTTGGCATATTTAATACTGTCCAAGACAATTCGATTTTTTCACCAATATAACGGTTCTGCATGAACCCTGTCTGATCAGTATCTATTAAATTAGGTAAAACCTTTTAAGTCTGTTGGCAATGACTTTAGCACATATTTTGTAATTTACATTTTAACAGTGTAATTGGTCTCCAGTTTTTGAGCTCAGTAGGGTTTTTCCCTGGTTTGGGGATTAAATTAATGACACCCTGTCTTTGGTCTGCACTCATTTGGCCTGATTGAAAAAAAGTACTCAAATGCATTCAATAAAAAGGACTTAATGTCTTTCCAAAAGAATTTATAGAATTCAGCCGGGATGCCATCACACACAGGACTCTTATTATTCGCCATGTCCTTAAGAGCAGCAGCACATTCACTTTCTAACAAAGGAACTTCACAAGAACTTTTGTCATTAATAGAAAGACCCCGATTAGGTTCACTAGGAAGTAAATTATTGAAACCAGATACGTCTGTTGGCTGACTTTTATAGATATTACAATAACATTTAACTTTATATAGGATTTAAGGCTTTGCATGGTGGGAAATGGTAATTAGGAAAGTTTTCGGAAGCACCATGTAACAAATCTCTAATGTAGAGGTGTTGGCTCTGAGAAGAGCCGGTTTTGTTCTCAACGTTTCGGCAAGTATGCTCTGGCGACGGCCAGAGTATTCTCCTGACGACGGCCAGAGCATACTTGCCGAAACGTTGAGAACAAAACCGGCTCTTCTCAGAGCCAACACCTCTACTTTAGAGATTTGTTACATGGTGCTTCCGAAAACTTTCCTAATTAAAATTTAACTTCTTCATGCAAAATCTGAGATGTATCGCAAATAGTGTTCCAATTTTCTAAAATAAGTTTGGAGATAAAATTATTGTTGTGATTTCTTTTTTTCCAAGTTAAGAAAGCATTCGGAGTTTTTCTCACCAAATTCTGTCCAGCGTGCTCTAGACTGAATAATAGCACCCCGAGCTTTTATTTCATAAATTCATTCTAATTGACACTGTTTTTCTTTTATAACAGCTAATAAAGTTTCTGATGGGTTCTTAAAATACTCCTTTTCAAAATAGGCTATTTTTTTATCTAGAGGCATTTGTTACTTTGTTACTTAACACATAAATCCACAAACAAAGTTTACCTTCCCACATCTGTTTAACCTCAACAGTGAATCCTTGTGTCTGTATAATGTAATCTGATGTGAAAATCATAAACAGTTCGTGTTGTGTCGAGGCGCATTTCAGTGGATATTGAACTCTGAAAAATAATCATAAATACATGTTTTAAATATTATTTCAAATAAGGAAATTGTCCGCATAATTGTTGAAAATGCATAAAAACAGCAAAACGTACCCCGTAAGGCTCAAATATGGATTCTGAAACATGCGTCCGTTTCCAATATACAGATAATCGTAGTCTTGTTCCAGATCAAACTCATGGAAAGTAATAACCACATGGTATCCCACTTCTGCCACCACCAGCCACAGACACTGAGTGTTTGGAGGGTACGGTAGCGGCCAGTATGGCGTTGAAATCATTGTTGTATCATCACCGTTGATTTCAACCAGACCATTTCTACACAGTCCTTGAAACAAAAACAAATATATATAGACCTTTATCATGCTGAGGTCATCTTGCCGATTCTCTGTAACACAAGAACGAGTATATACGCTAATTATCAAATCATAAAAGAGACCAGACTATTTTCCCTTCTAGACTTGGCTCAAAATAAAACATACTTTACGAAAAAGGAACATTTATATAGTCGTATAATACTATGAATCAGAATGCTTCCAGCTATTCCGTCCTAAGCTGCGTTTCCATTGTTCATTATCTTCCTATACCAATTTCCAAACACGGGTAGCGAGCAAAGAAAAATTGGCTGATACTGGAATCGAACCCGAACCCGCGGCCTCTCGAATACCGTACGAGCGCTCTACCAACTGAGCTAACCAGCCTCTATGTTGGTGGGCGGTCCCCCTATGCCAATTATCGATTGCTCTATGGGGCCAGGTCAGAGGCCAAACCATATCTGCCGAGTAGCCAGGGATCAAGCAAACACCTGGGTAACGGCAGTAGTGGGGATCACACAACGGGACACAAGCATTTTACGTCGTTGTCATAGCAAACGTAGGGTCCAACTAGCAATCAACAGGGCCCGCTGTACCCCCACGTAACACCCTCTTGGCTACCCCGGATAACACGAAAACCCCTCTTGTTAATACCCGTGGTAGCCAAGAGGGTGCTACGGGGGTACTCTGGGCACAAACAGGAAGTTCAAATTCAACACATTCTAACGCAAAATTGATATGTTTTTCAATATGAAATAGAGATTGTTAAAATATGATATTGACATCATCGATGATAGATTGATTGAACCGCAAGTTCACACGAACACCATGTGTTTGTTCCAAGAAACACTTGAGCTAGATAGTTCTTCTTCGCAGTGAGACTTATCCAGAAAAAAACTATCTTACTTGCCAAGCTTTCATTTGTGTACATAGTTTTGGAATTGTAAAAGTTGTTCTAAGAGCGAATTCTAATAGACAGGGATCCGACAATGGATTCAGTGGAGTAACATCAACCCTTACACTCTCACTTAACACTTAACACAAAAATACAAGGATACAGCAGAAAAAACCAGAAAATAACAACATTATATAAATGATTCATTAAAAAGATGATTTTTTAAAGGTTTTCTTAAATTAGATAAGAGAAGCCGATGATTCCATAGAAGTGGTACTGTGTGAGAAAAAGACCGATCACCCCAAGAATGATTAGATGTAGGCTATAGAATGAAGATTTAGCAAGCACTAACCTAATGTGGGCCTTTTAACGTAGGAGGGCATTAATATCATAATATTCCGGTAGTTTATTAACAAAATAATGCTCCAGGAAAAAGAGAATAATTCTATTGAGATGCACAGTTCAAATAAATCAGAAAATTAAATTTTCTTTGAAATCCATACTTGGTTGCTATTTAATTGTCAATACAAAAGTCAACTGCAATATTTTTGAAACAAGTTCAATGCTCACCAGCACCTCTGACTCGGGTGGCCATTTTATTATTACGTCTGAGTGAGCACAACACAGGCCCAAATCTTTATGTCATTATTTCTTTCTCACCTGTTCTCTATTTCCACTTTTCTCTTTTATAGAAACTCCTCAAATGTATGGCATTGACCCTTTTTGTCGTCATATCCCTTTGTGAGATCTTCTATTCATCATAGCTTTACCACACATTGTGTAGCTCGCTAATCCTTCCCTTGTTTACTTCCCACACCATTGGATTTGCTAGATTGGTGCCTATTTTTAATTGGGTACTATTTTCCCGCTTTTGGGATACCTTCTCATGATCCTTTGCATTCCCTTTTCCCTATAAATGGATGTGTTTTATGTTTTAATTTTGTCTATGCCTCTGATGAAGGTCCGGTTTGGATCGAAAGCTAAGGCCTCTATTTTATAGAGGCAGTTAGGTAGAAATGAGAAGCTGTGGGGAATAGGATAATATACAAGCTGTAGAGAGAGCGGGTTAAAAAGGAGAGAACGGATTAAAACAAATACCTGAAAAGAGAACGGGTTAAAACAAATACATGAAAAGAGAATAGGTTATTACTTAAAGCTGTGGAGAGAACGGGTTAAAACAAATACCTGAAAAGAGAACAGGTTGATACAGAATCCTGAAAAGAGAACAGGTTGATACAAATACCTAAAGAGAGTATAGGTTAATACAAATAGCTGTGGAGAGTAGAGGTTGGATAAATAAATAGGGAGCAAAATGGATATGAGACAAACATATAAAATAAGAAACATGTAACTCAAGGGGATCACCACGGAGGGATACAACAACAGTAAAATTTAGTGTGCTTCGGTTGGATGACCAGATCGCGTGATCGAAACTTTCCCGCTGCCAAAACAAGGTGTATCTGTTATTACCTAATACGCATTGCTTAATCCATTCACAAAAGTTAATGATGCATGTCACTATAAATACGGCGTCCCTAACAACCAAAAATCAGTTCAGGCCTACTCACGTATTGCTTGGTGTCAAGTAATTATATCGAAGAGGTTAGTACTCGCCCTCCACCACTACTACTCAAATATGTCAAGAGATCAAGAGCAATCAGCGTCAGCAAGTGTTTTCAAACCTGAAGCCTTGTTCGACAAGTTTAAGGAAAATTGTAATCATAAATTTGAGAGCCTACAGAATCCCAAAGAGGAGATCGGTCTTAAAGAACTTAAGAACAAACTTGAGGCGAAAGAACTCAACAGACCTGGCAATTCAGCCCAGTTTGAATTCTGTGGCCAATTAGAGACCTTGTTAGATAAAATTAAGATATGTCTACTTCAGAAAAGTGAAATACAAGAAGCAATTGATGCCATTCAAGAAGCAGAAGAACTGGTCGCCGATAGAAAGAAAAAGATAAGAATTGCGGACAGCAGCAAAGCCGGCTGGACCACAGTGCAGCACCTCGAGAAGGAGGGAAAAGAGATTATCTCGGCAGAGCAACTCAAGAGAATTGAAGCAGCCGAAGAAGCCGCCATAAAAGATCTAGAGGGACAAAAGAGACAGAGGAGAGGACCAACCGATGATTTGTTCAAGTATTTCCCGTCTGGAGGGAAGAAAGAGACAGAGGAGAGGACCAACCGATGATTTGTTCAAGCATTTTCGGTCTGGAGGGAAGAAAGAGACAGAGGAGAGGACCAACCGATGATTTGTTCAAGCATTTCCCGTCTGGTGCTGATGGTAGTCTTTTTCGAGGTAATTAAAGCTCATATCCCCTTTGTTTTCTTTGTCATTGTCCATGAAGCAATCAAGTGCTGGCCCTCTCCCATGCTTTATATAATAAATAAATAAATAAATAATAAATAAGATTTTCAAAAAAGTCTCATTGTGTGATCATTAGGTCATCCATTAGAAATAAACTGTTGTTCATGCGTATGAGCGCAGCGAAGGAGCATGAAAATTTAGTTTGCTTTGGTTGGATGACTAGATCACGTGATCGAAACTTTCCGGCTGCCAAAATAAGGTGTATTTGTTATTACCTAATACGCATTGCTTAATCCATTTACAAAAGTTAATGATGCATGTCACTATAAATACGGCGTCCCGAACAACCAAAAAATCACCCGCCCCGTCCCCCCCCCCCGCCCCAAATACAAAGGAACCCTTATTTGTCCAGGGTGGCCTTCTTCTGTGTTCTGGCCATTACTGTGGTCCTACTACAAACCTTGGATAACAGGATTCGTATCTTTCGAAGGTTCTTCCACTCTAGAACAAGGAAGGAATAAAAAATCACTGTTGGGATCTCGTGAATTTAACGGTTTAGTCTGTGCTGTCAATATCGATTTCACAATTAATGCATAAAATTAATTAAATCAAGTCTAATTTTCTTTACTACAACAGATCATATATAATCAACAATTTTGGACTGAATTTCCCAACCAGTTTGAAGATGCTCTCTTCGCTAAAGCTAATGGAACAATAGTCGGGTATTTGTATAAATGTAGGAAATTTTTCGTATGGCTCAATAAACTCAAAATTGTTATCAAACTTCCAATTCAAGATGAAGTCATTGCAGCATTTCTGGTCTATGTAAAATCAAATACTAATTCAGAAATAAAGGTGTTTCAGAGCACTTAATAATGCAACATATATATATATAACATATATATAACATATATATATATATATATATATATATATATATATAATAATAATAATAATGTATAGATTTATATAGCGCACGTATCCACCAACTAAGTGGCGCTCAAGGCGCATTATATTATTATCCCTGCTCATAAGGCTCATAAGGCTCATAAATCATTCCTGAAACCATCTCAGCTCCTGGGAGTATACAGCTCAATTGCTGCCATTTCTAGCGCATATAGAGCAAACCATCTCTGCCTTCACAGGTACCCATTTAACCCCTGGGTGGAGAGAAGCAATTATGGTTAAGTGTCTTGCTCAAGGACACAGGTGTCACGGCCGGGGCTCGAATCCACACTCTGCTGCTGGCAACACCAGAACTTGAGTTCAGTGCGCTAGACCGCACGACAATCCACTTTACGTGCATTATACAACACACGGGACCTACGGCTTTACGTCCCATCCGAAGGACGAAGCAATTATGGTTAAGTACCTTGCTCAAGGACACAAGTGTCACGACCGGGGCTCGAACCCACACCCTGCTGCTGGCAACACCAGAACTTGAGTTCGGCGCGCTAGACCGCTCGGCCACGACACTCCAGTGCGTATCAAAAAAAAGGTAATCCGAATTCAGGGGGTTAATATGCCAAGGTTATTTAGTTTGACAATTTACATGTAGTGTACCAAAGAAGAGGAACTCCCCAGCTTTCCATTGATACCTTTATTGACCCATTGCTGTCACACATGACCGAGTACATTGTTATTGAAAATGACAAATTCAAATCGCATTTTTGCAAGTTTGGGTAATCAGTGCAAGGCAGGATAATTAGTGAAAGTCAGTATGATAAACCAGATTTTCTTTAGGAATGACTGGACATTATTCAAGAAGAATCTCTTCTAACATTGCCCTTTTATGCACCCACACCTTCAACATGTCCACCTCCCCTTTCGACACAAAGCTGACAGCGACGGAGCATGTCCTGCACTGCTCGTCTCACCATAGCCGGATTATTGCGTAAAGCATCTACTTCATTTCGAATACGGCCCTGCAATTCATCAAGATCACTGGGAGGAGTTGCAAACACCTTGTTCTTCAAATGTCCCCAAAGGAAATAGTCACATGGTGTGAGGTCAGGTGATCTTGGTGGCCATTCCACCTCATGGTTGACGGCGATGACTCGTTCGCCAAAGAGTTCCCTCAGACGATCTCGGACAGCGATAAGGCGATGTGCTGGGGCGCCATCTTGGGCCCACCAGAGTTGTCTGAAGACCCCACGAACCTGTCGCTCAAAGTGTTCCTGCAGCTGCGGTAAAACGTTATCATTGAGCATCTGCAGATACATGTTACCATTGACATTCCTTTGAAAGGAAAACGTTCCGATCAGCTGACCACTTCCACAAAGTCCTAACCAAACAGTCCACTTTTGTCGACTCATGTTAACCTCAAATTTGAATTTTGGGGTGTCTTGCTGGTGCATATTCAAGAACATTATGCGTATTGACCTTGCCGTTCATGGAGAAAGCAGCTTCGTCGCCGATTACGAGATTCCGCAGAAAATTGACATCTCTTCTCGGTACGGGCTATCAACCATCAGTGGCAAACGCCAGCCTTCTAGCAAAATCTCCTGGCGTAAGTTGATGTCGGATGTGAATCCGATATGGATGCTGGTGGAGGTCCAATCTCGTGATTCTGTTGAATGTCGCCGAAGGCAATCTCAGCCCATTTCGCCTTGCGCTGGTGTCCCTAGGATGCTCCAAAAGTTGCTGCCTTACTGCTGCAATGTTCCCTTCTGATCGCCCGGTGCGCCTCCTGCCAGAATGCCCCTTGTTGCGGTTGAGGCTAGTGCCATACTCTTGATATTTTCTAACATTCGCCCAGATGGTTTTGGCTGCTGGGGGCTCCCGTTCTGGGAAACGTTCCCCGAAAGCATCGCGAGTTTGCTGCAAACTGTGAGTTTGGTGAAATGTTGTAATCACGAAAACTCGCTGTTCAGTCGTTAGTTGTACCATCTTTCCAACTACCTGTCCCTAAACCCAGGCCCTTCTTAAATACCCAACTTGAAGAAAAGGATGTCGTAACAGACGATTACCGCACCAGCTTAAAAATCTTACATAATCATCTAGGCAGTCAAGTGATGCGTCCATTTCAGACTGCCTTGAACTGATTACCCAAACTTGCAAAATGCGATTTGAATTTGCCATTTTCAATAACAATGTACTCGGCCATGTGTGACAGCAATGGATCGATACAGGTATCAATGGAAAGCTGAGGAGTTCCTCTTCTTTGGTACACTACATGTAAATTGTCAAACTAAATAACCTTGTCATATTAACCCCCTGAATTCGGATTACCTTTTTTTTGATACGCACTGTATATATATATATATATATATATATATATATATATATATATATATATATATATATATATATATATATATATATATATATATATTTTTTTTTATATATTTACCGCAGTCAAATTCATCAGAAAGATCATTGCAGTCATTTAAGCCATCACACACGGAAGAGGTGAAGACGCAGTCTGTCCTAGAACGACAGGCATATTGACTTTCTGCACAATCTCCTGATATTGAGAAGAATAAAACAAATTATAGGGGGCGGGCTATGTTGCTTGTTTAAAATAATTAATGAAAAGTTGCTATAGATTTGTGCAAAAATACTTGTTAATAATAATTTAAACCAGTATTGTTTGAACTATATACAAATCGGTTAACTCCACACTTAATTACACTACGTATCCCCTCCGTAAATTTGTAAGGTAAAACAATAAACACATTCTCTAGTAGAACGTTTGCAATAATTCAAACGTCCACATTTTCCTCCTAAATGTGAGTTAAAATGTTACAAATAATTCATTAAAAACTAAGTACATAACATTGACGGCAGAATGTTATAAAGAAATGAATATTCATGAACCTCACCACAGCCGAATTCATCCTCTTTCCCAGGGCAGTCTCCGACCCCGTTGCAGACTGCTGTTTCATTTACACATCTTGGTCCAGAGATGCAGGACAATTCATTTTGTGCACATACTGGTGGTTAGATAATATTGATACACCTTTGCTTTTTCTTAAATGCAAAATCCAATAACAATCTGTATCATTTGGCCTTATATGGAAATTGAACCAGTAACCGAAACCAAAATGCTAATCGAAGTATTGCAATCGGTAATTTTAAATATAATAATTTCACAGGCCATTTAACTGTAATATTGTAGTAATTCAGCTGTAAATGTGTTATGTGCAATAGTAAATAAAAACGTTAATAATATAATAATACAAGTCAGACTGAGTTTTACAGGTACTGCTTTGAAATGAACCTACCAGTTATGTTATAAACCGTCAATGTAATTCTCAGTCGAAAGATTACGGCATCCGGCAAGATCGATTCCAGCATTATCCAGACTCCCGAATCAACATACAATGTCTTCGCGTACATAAAATACTCCATATCAAATTCGACAATTGGCTCTCCGTCAGTAGGATTCACTCCATTTACACATTTCAAAATATAATCAAAACATAAAAATTCAAGAATCTCTACTCGAATTCGACTTCCCAGCGGCCCAGTGAATTTCCAAGCACACACGATGGGCATATCAGTAGTTGGGTTTTCGACGAAAGAAACATTAGTCGGTTCTGACGTTCCGGAATAAACGGCAAAGTGGATGATTTCATTTCCGTCTGGTTGTCGGGTAGTTTCACCCAGAATTGTAAGCGCTTCTCCAAATTGCAGATGATTATTTGAAGTACCGCATATGTCTGGACAACAAATCAGAGGAAGTAACGTAGTTTAATATTCGCATAACGTTAGATAACACGGCCTAGAGGTGGTACATTAATTATCATGTAATATATAGTTCTTGAAACGTTACTGTAAACTTATACTGTTCGGAAAATGTGATCTGCAGGAGGACGATCAGAGCATACTGATCGAAACGTCGAGTTGTACCTCCAGTTCTTTTCAGAACTAATTACTACTCAATTGAGCATTTCACACGGTGTCACCGCAATTACTCTTACTTAAGAGGGATTATAGTTGGTGGAGGTCCCCATGAAGCAAGTTTGTAAATCAATACAACATAGAAAAACATGTATCTGTAAAGAACTCAGACAAGAGTGATTATAGTTGGTGCAGGTCTCTGTAAAGAACTCAAACAAGAGTGATTATAGTTGGTGGAGGTCTCTATAAAGCAAGCTTGTCAATCAATACAACATACAAAAACATGTATCGTAAAGAACTCAGACAAGAGTGATTATAGTTGGTGGATGGCTCCATAAAGCAAGCTTGTCAATCAATACAACATAGAAAAACATGTATCTGTAAAGAACTCAGACAAGAGTGCTAGTGATTATAGTTGGTGCAGGTCTCTGTAAAGAACTCAAACAAGAGTGATTATAGTTGGTGGAGGTCTCTATAAAGCAGGCTTGTCAATCAATACAACATACAGAAACATGTATCGGTAAAGAACTCAGACAAGAGTGATTATAGTTCGTGGAGGTCTCCATAAAGCAAGCTTGTCAATCAATACAACATACAAAAACATGTATCTGTAAATAACTCAGACAAGAGTGATTGTAGTTGGTGGAGGTCTCCATAAAGCAAGCTTGTCAATCAATACAACATACAAAAACATGTATCTGTAAAGAACTCAGACAAGAGTGATTATAGTTGGTGGATGTCTCCATAAAGCAAGTTTGTCAATCAATACAACATACAAAAACATGTATCTGTAAAGAACTCAGACAAGAGTGATTATAGTTGGTGGAGGTCTCCATAAAGCAAGCTTGTCAATCAATACAACATACAAAAACATGTATCTGTAAAGAACTCAGACAAGAGTGATTATAGTTGGTGGATGTCTCCATAAAGCAAGCTTGTCAATCAATACAACATAGAAAAACATGTATCTGTAAAGAACTCAGACAAGAGTGCTAGTGATTATAGTTGGTGCAGGTCTCTGTAAAGAACTCAAACAAGAGTGATTATAGTTGGTGGAGGTCTCTATAAAGCAGGCTTGTCAATCAATACAACATACAGAAACATGTATCGGTAAAGAACTCAGACAAGAGTGATTATAGTTGGTGGAGGTCTCCATAAAGCAAGCTTGTCAATCAATACAACATACAAAAACATGTATCTGTAAATAACTCAGACAAGAGTGATTGTAGTTGGTGGAGGTCTCCATAAAGCAAGCTTGTCAATCAATACAACATACAAAAACATGTATCTGTAAAGAACTCAGACAAGAGTGATTATAGTTGGTGGATGTCTCCATAAAGCAAGTTTGTCAATCAATACAACATACAAAAACATGTATCTGTAAAGAACTCAGACAAGAGTGATTATAGTTGGTGGAGGTCTCCATAAAGCAAGCTTGTCAATCAATACAACATACAAAAACATGTATCTGTAAAGAACTCAGACAAGAGTGATTGTAGTTGGTGGATGTCTCCATAAAGCAAGCTTGTCTAGAGGAGACAAAACAAGTACACTGAGAGAATTGTAGGATATAACTCAAATTATAGAAGGGTCTACGAAGTAAGTAAGACTAATTGCGGTGACACCATGTGGAATCTCAATTGAGTAGTAATTAGTTCTGAAAAGAACCGGAGGTACAACTCGACGTTTCTGATCGAAACGTCGAGTTGTACCTCCGGTTCTTTTCAGAACTAAGTACTACTCAATTGAGATTCCACATGGTGTCACCGCAATTAGTCTTACTTATCATCCTCACCATGCAAAGCTACAAGTTTTACCTGGTCTACGAAGTGTTTTTGTCTTAATTGTTATTGTTATTTTATCAATCAATATGAATAAAAAACAATTTAAAGTTTGTGTTGTATCTTGAGTGGATATGTTTTATTTTAATTAAATTTAAAAAAATTGTTTCAAATCTTGCACGACACGAGGTGGCGCTGTTCGTGACATAAACCTGGACAGGGAGCCTTACGCTCGGCGGCATGGTCAGGTGCCCAGAGGCGGTAGGGGTACCAATCTAAGCATGAGTGAATCGAGTCATCAAATGTGCTGTACATACTATACAATCACTTCCAACTAGATTCCCGAGAGATCAAAGCAAACAAAGGTTTTCATCGTTTGCTAGCATGCCTTTTTAACCCATAATTGTTGGTCATCATTGTTGCCACTAGGTAATAAAACAGTTATGATCTGCTAGGAATGTGTGTACGCGTGTACCTCAGTAAAACTTGTAGCTTTGCATGGTGAAGAGGATTAGTAAAGACTGTTGACACTAAAAACTTCGTGAAACTTCAATAGTAAAGCATGACACAGAATGCCACGTAACATGGGATAGAGTGCTAATTCTCCCAGGTGTACGTCACAGATTTTATGTTAATAAGGACGAAATGGAAGGAACGCAGCGCCCCCCTAAATTTAGAAGTTATCTTCTCCAATAGGCATACTTTATTGTTTACACTAAAACGGTGTATTTCATAGACCCTTTAAGTACACAACAACTTAAACATAAATGTTGACACTCACCACAGTTTATTTCATCCGTGTAATCTGAGCAATCCACGGCGCCATTGCAACCAGTCGTTATTGGTAGACACTTTCTATCCGGCTTACAGAGTATCTGCTCAACATTGCAAACAACTAAAAAGGTTTTGCAGCATGCAAATGCAATATTTGTATTTATTTATTTATTAATTTTTTAAACTCAGATTTTGAGAATGAGAAATAAGGCCAGTTAAGATGATAGAACGCTATTACCGTAAACTGGAGGTAACTTGTTCAAATCCTGTAATTTTGTCTTAGTTAATAGTTTTCTTGTGATTAATTTTTGCATATTATTTTTTACTCAGTTGCAACTTCATGATCATGGTATGATTTATGTTGTTTTCCCCTACAGCATATAGCATACAGTACTGCGATTGTTATTCAGTTTTCATGGCGTTCAGTCATGTATTTCAAATTAATAATAACAAAAACAAGAGTGGACTTATATGGCGCACGTATCCACTAAACTGGTGCTCAAGGCGCATTACATTATTACCCCTGTTCATCAGGCTCATAAATCATTCCTGAAATTGTCTCAGCTCCCTGGGGAGTTCACAGCTCAATTGCTGCCATTTCAGCGCATATGGGCTAATGAAACACAACAGTCAACTCTGCCCTCACAGGTACCCATTTACCCCTGGGTGGAGAGAAGCAATTATGGTAAAGTGTCTTGCTCAAGGACACAGCACCCCGGTCGCGGCTGGGATTCGAACCCACATTCTGACGACTCAGCCATCAGAACACAAATCTGATGCACTAAACCGCTCAACCATGGCACTCAATATTGTGATATGATTCGTAGATTGACTTATGTCTTTGATTGAATAAGTGTTAAGAAAGTAACAGTTACAATAATATAACAGGGTACTTTTAAATAACAGGCCTATATATACGCTTGACAAAAAACATTATGGATCACTTTGGGGATAACATTATGGTAATGATAACATTAACATCCACTTTTGGTACCTTAGTTGTGGGTAACATTTAATATCCATTATTTTGATAACATAAAATGGTCCGGATTACTTAATGAACCACTTTAAGTTTTCTGTTATGGTTTGGTTTATACAATTGTTGATGTAACGTTATGGTCTGGAAAACATTATGATCCACTTTTTACCTTCATCGTCTTCAGTTCGTAAGATCATTCTCAATGAGTGCACAATTTCGTCATACACGGGGGATGAAAATGATATTGTAATGTAATTCCCAATGAAGTAGAAGGACGTTCCGTTCGGCGGTGTCCTGTCCAACGTGAATTCATCTATAAGAGTTGTCTCGTTATCATTGCTAACAATCACCCGCCCAAATGATAACATCTGATGTGATGATATACTGATATGATCAACATCTATGTAGATGAATGTGTCCAAGGGGCTTGTAACAAACCAACGGCATTCAAAGATCCGAAATGAGGGTATGTTGAGAGTGAACGGAACTGGTTGGGTTATGTTGATGTTGGTTTGATCACAATTGTCTCCTGTAAAACAAAGTGCTGTATTAGAATTGCAGCAGGCAATGGATGTTCAGAAAAAAAAACTTTCAATCTGGGGCCAATTTGTAGCGCTGCTTACAAGTAAGCCTTTTTCTGCTAACTATAGCAGAAGAAATCTGCCAGACGTAAGCGTATTTCACTGGTTAGCAAGATAATTCGGTGAGTCGCGTGAGCGTTCACCATGGATTTGTATTGGTAACGCTACTTAACGGTAAGCTTAGTGGTTGTATGAAAGGTCGACCACGCACGTCCCAGGATGATTGTACACACGCGCCAGCCTGTATCACAATCCTCTCGAAGAAAAAAACATGATTGTCTAGTGGATACCACAAAAACTAGTGCACTTTTAGAGAATACAGATGTATGGTTACAACTACAAATTATTAAGAACACAGCACGTAAAACAAAATCAATGTTGGTACTCACCACAGCTTATTTCATCCGTGTAATCTGGGCAATCCACGACGTAATTGCAAGAAACTCTTATTGGTAGACACTTTCTATCCGGCTTACAGAGTATCTGCTCAATGTTGCAAACACCTAAAAAGAGAAAGATTTACAGCATGTAATGGAAAAAATTTAAGTTATTTATTTATTTAAAAAAAATATTTTGAGAATGAGAAATAGGGCTAGGATTAGATAGCTCAGTTGTTAGAGCGTCAGTAATAATAAGAATAATAATAATGTGGTCTTATATAGCGCACGTATCCACCAAACTGGTGCTCAAGGCGCATTATATTATTACCCCTGCTGATCAGGCTCATAAATCATTCCTGAAACCATCTCAGCTCCCTGGGGATCGGAGTATACAGCTCAATTGCTGCCATTACAGCGTATATTATTCTAATCAAACACAACAACCAACTCTGCCCTCACAGGTGCCCGTTTACCCCTGGGCGGAGAGAAGCAATTATGGTAAAGTGTTTTGCTCAAGGACACAAGCACCATGGCCGCGGTTGGGATTCGAACCCACATTCTGACCACTCAGCCATCAGAACACGAATCCGATGCACTAAACCGCTCGACCATGGCACTCCATAGTACGGTAATCTGGAGCTAACTGCTCAAGTACATTTTTCTTTGTAAAAAAACTTTATGTACAGTAAATACATAAGAAGTTGTGTACATAATAAATTATATTTTTATTGAGTTGCAACTTTATGACGATCAGGATACTCATCTTTGTCTGGATAACATTATGATCTACCGGTACTTATTACCTTCTTCATCCTCAGATCGTAAGATCATTTTCAATGAGGACGCACTTCTGATATACAACGGGGATGAAAATGACATTGTAATGTTGTTCCCGCTGAAGTAGAAGGATGTTCCGTTCAGCGGTGTCAGGTCCAACGTGAATTCATGTATAGGAGTTGTCTCGTTACCATTACCAAATGATAACTTATGATGTTTTGAAATACTGATATGGACAACATCAACGTGGATGAATGTGTTCAAATGGCTTGTAACAAACCAACAGCATTCAAAGACCCGAACTGAAGGTATGTAGATAGTGAAGGGAACTGGTTGGGTTACGTTGATGTTGGTTTCACCACAAATGTCTCCTGTAAAATAAGGCAATATATTATAAAATAGCGCAAACAATGGAGTAGAGGGAGGAAGGGTCTCACGTGATCCGAGGTTTGACGTGCATTGAAGGCCATACCATTCATTTGGCAGAGAAAAAAATGTGAAAGGTTAAATAAAATTTCAGACCTTTTAGACCATGGGCCGAGGAGGATGTTTGTGTTCGTTCGTGCTCTGAATCGCAGGGAATAAAACCTTGCATATATACCAAAATATTATTGTTGACAAAAAACTGAAAGTTCCCTCCCCCTTGCAAAAGTGGCACGTTTTTGTACGTTTTGAGATAAAATGCCTTGCCAGTTTAGAGGTTTTGAAAGACGTGAAAGAGCACTTTTTAACATTGTCCTCGGGGCTTTCTAGTAGTTATTGTAGAGCTCGTACCTACTGATTTCTTGACATTGGGAAAGGGTTTGGAGTTAACCTTTGTTGATCAACAGATTAACAACATGGCGTATACTGATGACAGCAACACGTTGAAAATCGCCCCTGTATGAAGGCATTTTACATTGTGGTAAATGCAGTGTTTCCAGACCAATTGATGTAATTCACTGAAAACAAAAGGTTCTCTGGAGTGCACAGTGAGAAACGGCAGGAGAAATTGTTGCAAAATGTCACGGAGAGAGCACCGATCATCTGCAGGCGGACCAGCAAGTAAATCCCAGTTTACTGACAAACAAGTTCAATAAATCCAAGGTTGCCGATGAGAGACAACAGTGCACTTCTGAAACTGGTAGGACTATGAGTCATGAACCCCTTTTTTATATAAAAGGGCCAACCGTTAAGCCAATATTTTATTATGGAAAGAATGTCGAACCGGACGGCCACAATCATTGCAATGCAATGTCAAAACATGTGTTTTTAGCAGACGACAAAATGGACAACATTTCACTGAATGTGCATACATTCATTAAGATCTATAAAAAAAATTCTTTACTAATCCTGAGGTTAATGTGAATCTTAAAATGGAAAAGCAAACGGGAGAGTGACCTATTCA
This sequence comes from Zoroaster sp. YZ-2022, assembly GCA_029582265.1. Taxonomy (NCBI): domain Eukaryota; kingdom Metazoa; phylum Echinodermata; class Asteroidea; order Forcipulatida; family Zoroasteridae; genus Zoroaster; species Zoroaster sp. YZ-2022. The sequence goes on along the minus strand of CM055817.1, from coordinate 39,030,787 downwards.
ACCCAAATCAAAGAAGTTACCAGCTGTTGTATGTGTCATTCTGATGCCATTGTATGTATGATTGGCGGCCATATTGAATTTATGGCAGCCATCTTGGATTTTATAGCAGATTTTGTGAGCACATCGCTTCCTCGCTTTCCAAATTACAAGAATTACAAACATCCAAACCGATCAAAACAGCTTCTTCCTTTCAAATTGTATTGTTGAAATAAGCCAATTCATTCATAAATAGCGCCATTTTTGATTTTTTTGCAGCCATATTGGTTTTTGGGCAGTATTACATGAACCTAAAGTTTGTTTGACTTAGGATTTCGAGAAATTGACCTTAGATACCACCAAAGAGAGAAACATATTTATTTTCTGATACAGCTTCTTGCACGGATAGGCCGATTTATGTGCAATTCGCGGTCATATTGGATTTTGGCCGTTTGTAGGAACTGCTGACTTTTTCACGAGGGTCACTTACGCTCATTTTATTCAGCACCCTTCAGTTGTGTAGAAACTATTTTAAAATCTTGGTCCCCGCATACTTATTACGGAACCTACACGGTGTTCCTATACTATAATGTAAATGATTCAGAAAATATTAGCCGTTATAATACACGTACGTGCACCTACATGTTTGTAGCGCGCCAAAGAATATCATTGATGCACACTAGCTATATAACAACAGTGCATATGTGCACGTGTACTCGTCATAATACGCGTATTTATGAACCACGATGTTCACTACGTGCGTCGGCGTTTGCTAATGAGACAAGCGGTTGCGTTGGTGGCGCATTTTCCCAAAACGTCACGCTTTGAGCTAGAGGCGCGTGAATCACGCCAGAACCTGGCCGTGCAGCCGCCATATTTTCCCCGATGCTGAACTTTGACCTTGGTTGGTAGCTAGCGCGCAAGCCTCGAAACGTGACGTCAGATCTTCAGCAAAACGTGTTAACGTATCCAATGAAATCCTTTGAGTGGTACGCCTGGAGCCTGTCTATATCCTTGATATAGGATGAAGACAGGGGACCAGTCTACTATCATCAAGACACTGGGTGCAAATTCACCGCTAGAGGGCTACGATGTGCGCTGAGCGAATAAGCTCACGGACAGCACGGCAAGATTGCATCTTTGAGATATTTATTTATTTATTTCAAAATATTTAACCTGGGTAGGCCATTTACCTTCCGGTATTCTTCCTAGGCCCCAGGAAATTTATAACAAATGTTATAAATTTTAAGGGAGTGTACATTACCCGAATACACGATTACTAAATTATAATCTAAAACTTGATGTGAATTTGGAGACGGTACCAAACATCCTACTAAATTATTCTGTTTCACAAATTTAAAATGGATCACGGCCGTGATGAATTTTCCATATTATAATAAATATAAACAAATCTGAAAACATCTTTCACAATGTTTTATATGATCTAAAATAGCTAAAAGTTGGTTTCTGTACATCTCTCTTGATTCTTATAAAGTATTGATACATTGACAGACATTTGTACCAATGTTGTACACTTATTCATGTGTGAGATGAGACAGTTTTATAGACAGTCTGGTTGGAAGAAACGTTCCGTGTGGGTGTATTAACGCATGGTAAGCAAGCTTATCAAAATCAGAGCAGCGCATAATTATGAGCCAGCTGTTCCACAGCTGTTTTGTGTGACGCGCGACGCGGATTTGAACCAATCAGAGTGACGAAGATGGTTTTGCACCATGTACCACATGTCGCATTCTTGAAAGTGTTTCACGAGCGTGTGTCCCCCAAACGTGAATTTGCCCATTTCTGAAAACGAAATCAATACGAGTTTAAATGAATGTGAGTGCTAAATGAACGGTTTGGGGCCTGGTATCGCCCGATACCGCGGACAAAAGCGGTCATGAACCTACGGTAAAGACCGCGCAACAAACATTTATTCCGTTGTATATACGTACCCGAGCCGTCATCGGGAACTACAGTCAAATTACATGTCATGGAAAGTCCTTGAACATCACCATAATAGCAATCATACAAGATGATCATTTGTAGCGCGTCATTGGGGGAAAGTATATCAGCTGGAAGTGGAGTTGAGACATAACCACCTAAATCTCTTGCGAAGTTATTTGTAGTCAGCCATAACAAATAGTTAGATGGCTCAGTGACGTTGTACTGACACAGTGCTCTGATCAACATCCCAGAAGACACTTTGACATCCCAGCAGTAGTATTTGCTGGGAGCGACGAGCCAGAATCCTTGGCTTTTGAGCGGTTCAAAAGTCGTCGTTGAAATAACAGCAGATGAGTTGGAGCCAGTTAGTGTCACATTGTAGCATGTTTCATGTATTCCTGCATGGAAAAAATATGTTGTAATTATGTCCAACCTGGTTCCTCTGGTGTCTCAGACCCAAGCCAGTGTGCACCCCAAGTAGTGAGACATTCATGTACCGAGCTCTTTATCATAATGTGTATGTCCTCAAACAAAGATTTGAGGCCCATATATTTGATGGAATGTGTAAAATGGTACAATATCATAACCTGGGGTCCTTGACTTCCAACTGTAAGTATTTTGGATACACTAGGCCCTGAAAAAGTGGTCCTAATTTGATTTCAAACGTAAGGTTAAAACTTGTAGCTTTGCATGGTGAGGATGATAAGACTAATAGCGTAAGGTTATTTTCCCAAAATGGCTGCTTTTCAGTGAGGAAGTTTTCACTCCTGTAGATGGTGGTTTCCATTGGGATGAGAATAACTCGACAGAAACCTGGACTATCCACAATAAATTGAGAAGAAAATATAAGGTTATACTGTATATCCATCAGTATTCTTTCTTTTGGTTTTAAAAATGTTAGGACTTGTGAGTATTTTTAAAATGATTTTTGAATATTTTGTATTTAGCACTGTTTACTAGGGGAGTTTAGTGGGAATTGCACACCGTCATGATGAATTGTACATAGGAATCCACCATTGATATTCGGTGTACACCACAAGAGAAATTCTAAAGAAAAGGGACAATAGGAGGACAATGGTGGTAACCCACAAGAGGGATCCGTAAGGTTGTGAGTGTGAGTTTGTGTTACATAGGCCCTTTTCGAAACCACGGCTTCGCCTTCGTCTCCGGCTTAGGCTAGCTACGTTCCCCCGGTTCTTTTGACTAACGCCTGCTTTGCGTTCGGTCAGGGCTTCAGACAGGAGGACGGAGCCTGAAGCCGTGGATGCGAAAACGGCCATAGGCTATGTGGACCTGAGAACAAAAGATGGCCACATGATGCAGGAGGATCTTGAGACGTTATGTGTACTTGCATACGTCCACACAAGGTTTTCATGAATTAGAAAATCTCAGTTTATGTTCTCTCAAAATGAAGTAGATTTTTCAAGGGAAATACTGAAAAAATAATCCGCTCCAAAATGAATCTTCAGTAGTGCAAATGACAATGGTTTAAAGTGTCTTCACACGAGAACAAAAGAATGTTCACATAGGGTATGTTACACAAACATGGGTGTGTGTGTGTGTACTTCTGAAACGATATCTCAAACAGTTATCCACAGATTCGGCTGAAATTTACTAAACATGTTGAGTTTGCGACATGGACCAATCAACTAGATTTCGATAAGATCCGATTTCAGAAAAGCGTATTTTTAGGACCGTTTCTATGGCGGATCAGTGGGTTATTGTTTTACAAAATTTATCTGCAAGTACATAATCAAATAGGGTAATTGTCGACTTCTAGGATTTTGTTTCTCTGAAGTTCTGCTCAGGTATACTTGGCGGAGGTTTGTGTTCTAAGATTGCTTTTCTAGTTTAACATGCGTTTAGACTCGACCAAAATGCTAAATCCGATATTTACTGTGTATTAAACCACGCGGGAATTCCCCACAGTTCAAGGTCGTGTCAACAATTGTATACGGAGCTGCTCGTTAATTGCCTCTATAAAATGATATTTAGATGCCATTTTCTATATAATAATTTCAGTAGGTTTGAGAAATGGTCCAGAGCTCCCATTGGCATACTACTGCTGGTTTACACATTCCCTTTTTATAAAGGATTTTCAAGAAACTCATATTCATATAAACTAGCATTTGTTAGCAATATCTGACTTTTCGTACCTGACTGTAAACATTCTCCCATTCGCCCAGGTGTTCTTATTTTTGAGATATTTAGGTTTTCAAATGATTTCTTTGAACACCATTCATCTCAAGTTCAACAAAATATATGTTCTCTATTTTAAACGTTTAAGTTAAAATGTATAATTCCATAGGCAATTTTACTGTAATATTGTTGTGATTCAGCTGTAAACAGTTAGGCCTATGTGCAATAGTTTATATATATAAAAAAATTAATATAATAATAATACAAGACCGACGGAGTGTTACTATTTTCAAATGAACCTACCAGTCATGTTATAAACCGTCAATACAATTCTTAGTTTATTCAATGATCCAGACGGCCTGTTAAGTTCCAGCACTATCCAGACTCCCGAACGAACAGAAAACACATCCATCGGGTGCTGCAGACTCCCGTCTAATACTGTAATCGGCTCTCCGTCAGTAGGATCAACTCCATTTCCAACTTTCAAATTCAAACCATAACTGACAAATTCAAGAATCTCTGTTTGGATTCGACTTCCTGGCCGCTCAGTGAATTTCCAAACACACACTATAGGCATATTAGTATTCGGGTATTCAATTAAAGACGGTTCTGACATTCCAGAATAAACTGCAAAGTGGGAAATGTTATTTCCGTCTGGTTGTAAGGTAGCTTCCCCCAGAATTGTAAGCGCTTCTCCAAATCGCAGATGATTATTTGAAGTGCCGCATATTTCTGGGCAACAAAGCAGAGGAAGTAACAAGTCTTCATTATTCATAGAACGTTAAGATAACACTGTTAAAAGATGATATATTTATCACGTAATAATGTGATAATTATTAAGTAAATAGATAATTAGCTGTTGTAAACTGCTTATCAACCTAAAGGACCTGTAGTATAAATGCAAATTCAATGTTATTGGCCTGACGTTTCGATCCCTGGCAAAGTGAAACAATTCAGAATAAACAATATACACACAAGTGGGAATAGTCAGGTGTAAAATGAACACAAAGGAAGAAGATATACAAAGAGCAGGAGTTATTGGCATGAGAACTGTGTCCGGCGCAATTCGAGGCACATACTGACTGGCTCCCTATCCTCTGCAACATCGCACCGCCAGACGTGAGAAGAGAGGCCGCTACATTAAGACTGCTCCAAAAGATCGAGGCCAAGCCTGAGCTGCCTCTCCTCAACGACATCCACCACCATCCAAGGCCCAGATTGAAGTCCAGAAAGCCTATCTGGTCATCCCTCCCCATCAGTCTGGCCACCACGGAACAACTCTGGCAACCGAAATGGGACCAAGCTGAAGTCACCAACAAGTTCTTGGTTCCCAATCCCACTGCTGAGCTACCAGGAATGCTCCTTCCTCGGGGCCAATGGACTCTTCTCAACAGGTTTCGTACAGATGCTGGGCCCTGCCGAAACAGCCTCTTCAAGTGGGGTTACGTCGGTTCCCCACTGTGCGACTGCGGTGAGCCTCAGACCATGAGCCACGTCGTAGAAGACTGCCCTCTAACACGTCTTGAGGGTGGAATCGCCGCCCTTCACACCTGCGACGACACTGCCAAGGAGTGGCTATCAAACAACCTGCAAACCTTCGCTCGGAGATGAAGCATACGACAACAACATTGGCTGGAGGAAGGGATTGTGAGATTAGTGAAAAGCAATAAGAAAGAAAAAAGAAAAAAAGAAAAGGGGGAAATTAGTGATTCCCTTCCTGTATGTTGAGATCAAGGGGGTGAATGGTGTGAATCCACATATTTTCTCTGTAGACATTGTTAACGTTTATTTGAACGTTTATTTTACATTTGTTTTACATTTGTTTTGCTTGTTAGTCTATTTGTCTGTTTTGTTTTACTCCCCCCTGCCTGACTCATTGCTTTTCACTAATCTCATAATATTTTCTTCCAGCAAAAAAACTCCTGGTACTTCTATTCATACTTGATGCTCATTTTGTCTGGTCCCAGACTCTGCTTTTTATATCTTCCTCCTTTGTGTTCATTTCACTGACACCTGACTAACTTCTTCCTACCCTTATGTGTATGTTGTTTATACTTTGTCTTTGAGAAAGAACCTTTTAGGTTCGAAACGTAAGGCCAACAATATTTATTTTGCATATAATTATTAAGAACACACCAAGTAAAGCATAAATGCTGGCACTCACCACAGCTTGTTTCATCCGTGTAATCTGAGCAATCCACGGCGCCATTGCAACCAGTCGTTATTGGTAGACACTTTCTATCCGACTTGCAGAGTATCTGCTCAACATTGCAAACACCTAACAAAAAAAAGTTTACAGCATCGAAAGGCAATTCCTGTAATTGTTCTTTTTTAATAACATTTTGGGAATAAGAAATAGGGCTAGGGTTAGATAGCTCAGTTGGTAGAGCTCTGGTACGGTAATCTGGAGCAACTGGTTCTAATCCTGCTCAAGTAATGTCTTCTTAGTTTACATAAAACAGTTTCCTTGTGATTTATTTGATTATATGTTTACTCAATTGCAATGTTATGATCATGGTATGGTTTCTGTAGTTTCTCCTGTATCCTACATTCCATGCGATTGGTTTTAATTTACTGTTCATGACGTTCAGTCCTGTATTTCCTATTGTGATACTTTTACATAACATGTTTATGGCACCCATTATGGCCCACTTAAGGATCCGGATTACAACATTGAGAGCCACTTTTGGTTGACGTAACGGTCTGGATAACATCGTGAGCCTATTTTTTTTCTGGATAACATAAATATAAATTATTTCGATATTAAACAGACATGGTCCGGATAATATAATGAGCCACTTTCAGTTTTTCAGTTTGGTGCGGTGGCTAATGTTAGTGTAACTTTATAGTATGGATAACGTTATGATCCACTTGTTACCTTCTTCATCCTCAGATCGTAAGATCATCCTCAATGAGGGCGCACTGACATACAAGGAGGATGAAAATGACATTGTAATGTTGTTCCCGATGAAGTAGAAGGACGTTCCGTTCAGCGGTGTCCTGTCCAACGTGAATTCATCTGTAAGAGTTGTCTCGTTACCATTACTACCAATCACCCACTTAAATGTTAACTTCTGACGATATGAAATACTGACATGGACAACATCTACGTAGATGAATGTGTCCAAGGGGCTTGTGAAAATCCAACGGCATTCAAAGACCAGAAATGTAGGTATATCGAGAGTGAAGTTAGGTTGGGTTAGGCCTATGTTGATGTTGGTTTGACCACAAATGTCTCCTGTAAAACAAAGCAATATATTATAAAATGCCGCAAACAATACACAGTCAGAAAAACTCACATGCTGTTATTTTTTAGATTAATTTTTCATAATACAATAAATATGAACAAATCTGAATACATTTTCACAATGTTTTAGTTAATGAAAAAATTCTATTGAGCTAAATATCCACAAGTTGGTTTTTGTACATCTCTCTTTATTCTTAACGGATGGTAAAGAAATGTCTTTATTCAACAGAAATTGTTATTATTATTATTTTATTTTAATTTTTTTACATTTTGATAACAAAATCGATATGAGCATTAATGAATGGGAAAGGTTTGACGTTTGGTCCTGGTCACGGGCAATAAGGACAAAGCAGAAGGCAATATCGTCACGATCATAGCAGACATTCAACCGGGCGTGGAATCGGTGTACTCGTTTAAGATAAAGATATTGACTGAAAATTACTTGCTCATTATACCGCAGCAACAGTAATATGACCTTATCATGTGGGGTATTATTTTCAATCACTGAGTAAATCTAAAACTAGCACTCCGATTCCATGCCTTGTTGATCGTGGCGATACTGTCCCTTTAACGTGCGGTTAAGACCGCACAGCAAATTTTTATTCCGTTATTAATACGTACCCAAGCCGTCATCGGGAACTACAGTCAAATTACATGTCATGGAAAGTCCTTGAACATCACCGTAATAGCAATGATACAAGATGATCATTTGTAGTGTGTCAGTGGAGGAAAGGATATCAGCTGGAAGCGGAGTTGAGACATAACCACCTAAATCTCTTGCGAAGTTATTTGTAGTCAGCCATAACAAATAGTTAGATGGCTCAGTGACGTTGTACTGACACAGTGCTCTGATCAACATCCCATATAACACTTGGACATCCCAGCAGTAGTATTTGCTCTGAGCGTCGAGCCAGATTCCTTGGCTTTCGAGCGGTTGAAAAGTCGTCGTTGAAACAACAGCAGATGAGCTGGAGCCAGTTAGTGTCACATTGTAGCATGTTTCATGTATTTTTCCTGCATGGAGAAAATATGTATCAGTGTCCAACTCAGTTCCATTTTACAAGGACGAGGAATAGGATTCGACCCTTGTCACAAGACTCCGGAATCGACCCTTGATACTCGGTGATGGAATCAATACTTGATAATCGGTGGAGGAATCGAACCTTGGAAATCCGTGATTGAATTTACTGTTGTAAACGCTTAATCTAATATATTTACAGCAGAAAAGCACATCGTTTTGGATATGTAAATTTGTTAACAGTGTAATTACCATGTCAATAAACGTATCAGATATATAGTGAATTAATCATCTGATGACTTAATTACTCACTAGCTGGCTGAGAGTTTTCATAAAAAATAAGCACAAGAAGCTGTTGAAATACATCCCTAGGCATATTTTTATCATCCACACAACAGTGACGGAATGATTAATTGAAATCATCCAGCAAAGAGATCCAGTGAAGCGAGTCGAGGCAACGAGGCAGCGAAGCTAGCCAGTGAGGGAGGGGGACTCACGGCGCGGGTTCCGGGACCCGTTTTTAAAATGTAATTTTATTGAATCCATTTTGGAAAACGATTTCTTGATCTCAATCACAAAATTAATCTCAAAATTAAATATTGGATTGTCGGTATTACATGAGATATATATATATATATATATATATATATATATATATATATATATATATAAAAACGGTTCGCGAGCAAAGAAAAATTGGCTGATGCCGGACTCGAACCCGCGACCTCTCGATTACCGTACGAGCGCTCTACCAACTGAGCTAACCAGCCCCTATGTTGGTCGGCGGTCCACTTATGCCAATTATCTATTGCTCTATGGGGGCCAGGTATTATATATAATATATATATATATATATATATATATATATATATATATATATATATATATATATATATATATATATATATATATATATATATATATATATATATATATATATATATATATATATATATATATATATATATATATATATATATATATATATATTAAAATGATTGGATGGATTAGTGCATTGGTAATCCCATCAAAAATCACAAGCCTTTGCCAATTTTGATTAATTTTCCTTTTGAGGGAGAATTATCGGACGGTCCTAACAGTCCCCCACTAATTGTTGAAAATTATTAACCAAAATGTTTAAAACATTATTATTAGGAAAAGTTTGACAAATTTCAAGCCATTTTTGGTATACTATTGTGTAAATTTTGGAACATTTAAGGAAATGTTTTGATACAGTGCATGCTCAGTGCTTTCTGAGTGTCTGTGAAAAAAAACTAAACAGGAGATTCGAACCCACAACCTCCTGCTTACTAGTGCAGACGTCTTAACCTCTCGACCACCGACCTTCCCTGACAACAATTGGCCTGCTAGAATCGTATATAGCACATGGTTCCGTGATATGTATAGCCTGATGAAATGCTTGCGTTGGGTTACAAACAATTGCTTTAATTTTGCCCTACACAATTAAATCAATTGATTGTTACCCGACGCAAGAATTTCATCAACATATACATGTCACCCAAGGATTGCACGTTTGTGGCAATAATTATATCCCCATTGTGAGAATAGGGTTTCAATCAGGGTAAAATAATCTCACAATGGGGATATTGACATCTACCCGGCGAGTTATAATACATTGATAATGAAATAGACCGTCAATCTGAAGACCATAATCATTATTAATATAACAAATTTGACTTTGAGAGGCACAGGATATATCTTATAAATGTGACAAGGATCAGATGCTGTATCAAAGAATTTAACATGGAATAATTGTAACATATCCAGCCCTTAAGCCTTTAACCTATTCTGAAAGCGTAATGATGTAATGTTGATGGCGGTATCAAAACTAAATAATTTTGCCTGAGGTTTTGTTATTTTTTTGAAATAAGAACTGTTAACTAATTTTTATTTACAACCAACCCTTTTTAATATAAAGACTTAGGACTACTTCAATATTGACCAGCTTGAGAAATGGTATGAACTTTGGCACTTTGTTCAGACATATGGACCAATTTTCCTTTGGTTTAATCTAAAATATATAGACAATGATAGTTTGGGAAGATTACATTCTCAAATTTAATTTAACTTCTGTGCTTTGGTTTGTTTGAAATTATTCAGGCTGTTCACATAGTGTACACGACTATACGTGTGTATCACATAATGTTATGTACTGTGAATGCATTATAAGAGTATCAGGCTGATCATAAAGGTATCTTGGTAGTAGACCATTATTCTTGTTCACTGTCTACAGTTCATTCAAGTTCAAACTGGTTGATACCAATTTCTATGTCTTTCGCATTGGCATTGGGCTGTTGTAAATGCCCTTATAATGCAATACAAACTGCGTGTGTCCGAATGGCATAGCATTTTGTGCATTGGTACATTTGTGCGCATTTTGTCGCACTCAGCCAGTTTGTATTGCAAAAGGGCGACTTGAACAGACTGAATGGATGAATTACCTATAGCAACATTTGTTTCTGTACATAGCAACAAGACTCGCCATAGTGTTTTGTTTGTATTATATGGTGGATACTGTTTGAATTTAATCTTCACTTTTATTGTAACGTCTTCTGTTTATCAATTAATGTAATGATGGTTGGCCTTTGTAATTGCCTGGCTTAATTTGATTGTATCATATGATTTATATCAACAGTTGAATAGGTCGTTTTAATACTGGCATAGTCATCAAGCCAGACTAGCGCCCCGGGAAGCCCATTACTGGAATGAACAATTATTTATCTGTACTTCTGGTGATGTGACAACCATTATGGCTATAATAAGGGAACTGTACACCATATAGACGTAGGCAGATTACTGTATATTGTGTAAGGCTTAATGAAGCTGAGAAGCTTGACAAGGGGAACACTTAATTCAGTCCAACGGCTGTGAGGGGGAATCCAAACCAGCGAGCCAGCGAGCGAAGTGAACTCATGGCGTTGGGGTCTGGGGCCCGAAGCTTTTGCATTCAGGAAGCTCTGTGTGAGCATTTGTATTGAGATATGTTAACTTTTTGTGAAATTATCATTTTATGTTAACAAAATTAGCTGTTTTTTTTTTTTAAGAAGGACCAGAATGTATCCAAAATGAGTATTGAATTTACAGTGTTACATGAGCATACGTGGGAAAAACATTTGGCTAAAATCCAACTTGAACGTTGGGGAATGTAATCAGGTGAGACCACAGTGTGAATTTACATTCTCATGAACACTTGAAAATCTATGCAGAAATATGGCTAAATTGTAAAACAAGTCTGTTAAATTCGTCGCATAGCTAACGAAGTGACGAATCGACAAAAATACTGAAGTTGGATTCATTTTGGTAGCGCATTTTCGGTGTTTATTTTGTATTGAATAGTTAAATTTTATTTCTGATTTTGTTTCAAATACTAAATTCTACGGCGTGCGCTTCATCCTCCACACATAAAGTGATCCTATTCAAAACCCAAATCGTCACTCCGTTATCTAATAAAATTGTGTGTGTCGCTTTGCGCCACAAATTATCCACCCGCGAATTATTAGATTTGTACCATGCATACACGTGCACAAGGATACATCGTTTCAAAAATCATTCGTTGTATGATACGCACGTTAAAACAGGTTTCGTGCCAACATAACTGCGTTATAAACAGTAAAAGACAGAGTATAGTTTAACAGTGTTACGTCACTGTGTGAGACAATTTGATAGATTGTGCTGATTCTGTGCTGATTCGTCACTTGAAATATCACTCAAAAACTACTGATTTTTTTTAATTGAAATAACATAGTTCGAAATATAATTTTCATAGAAAGGAAAGTGGTGTTCTTTTAAAAACAGAATTTGGTAGCATTTTGGTAAAATAGAAATCTTCTGGGATTGGTACCGGTTTCAAAAACAAATTCCGGTGCGGTGAATTCTCGGATACCGAAAAACCACCTAATAATAAGAGACATCATCATCATCATCATCATCATCATCATCATCATCATCATCATCATCATCATCATCATCATCATCATCATCATCATCATCATCATCATCATCATCATCCTCCTCCTCCTACTCCTCCTACTCCTCCTACTCCTCCTACTCCTCCTAGAAAAAGACCTATCACCCCAGTTCCGTTTTGAAGTTGTAGACTTTAAGCAGTTTAGAAATATAAATTGGAGCAATACTATTAAAAGATTTGTGAAAAATTAGCATAAGTTTAAAAACAATTCTCTGTGAAACAGTAAGCCAGTGCAGTTCTTTCAAGATTGGCGTGGTATGGCATGACTTTCTGGACAAAGTTACAACACGAGCTGCTGTGTTTTGTATGTGCTGAAGACGAGATATTTGATTCTGCGGGAGACCGTAAAGGAGAGCATTCCCGTTATCGAGCCGTACAAACTTGAATATTATGACATGTATTATCTGCTGATGACTGAGAAATAATTATGTAAAGTTAACTTTAATCAAGAATTTGTATTCTTGTTTTTATCCAAAATGAATAGACCTACTGAATTGACAGTGTTACATGAGGATACATAGGGGAAAAGGAAAAAAATAGTTTAAAAAAAACATTTGGATAAAGGTGATGGAATCAGGTGAGAGCACAGTCTGAATCCACATTATTATGAACGGGTGAAAATCTATGCAGAAATATGGCTACATTTTAAAACAAGCCTATCAAAAATGTTTGTATGTCAAACTCCATCAAAATATCTGTAAAAGGGCTTACCGTGGTGTCTTTTTGTATCATATGATGGTTACTGTTATAGTTCAGTCTTGATATCTATTTTATTGTAAGGTCTTCTGTTTATCAATTCACGCAATGGTTGCCATTGATAACTGGCTCGCCTATTACGGAAGCGTAGTACCGCCACATGAATAAAAAAATATCGCTCTTATCGTGTACGTACACGATAACTATCATGTAGGTACACGATAAGTCCAAAGTTATCGTGTATGTGCACGATAAGAGCGATATTTTTTTTATTCATGTGGCGGTACTACGCTTCCGTAGCCTATAGCATTTTGATTGTATCATATGATTTATATCAACAGTTGAATTGATTGTTTTATTACTGGCATAGTCATCAAGCCAGACTAGCGCTCCAGGAAGCCCATTAGTGAAATTAACAATTAATTATCTTTACTGCTGGTGATGTGACAACCATTATGGCTATAATTGACTATAATTTATTGAGTCCATTTTGGAAAATGATCTCTTGATCTTTACCTAAAAATTAGCTGATGTTTTTTTTTAGAAAGGGCCAGAATTATTCCAGAATGAATATTGGATTGACATTGTTACTTGAGCATACGCGGGAAAAAAAACATTTTGCTAAAATCTACTGTGAACATTGGGGAATGGAATCAGGTGAGAGCATGCACAGTATGAATCCACATTATCATGAATGGTTGAAAATCTATGCGGAATAAATATGGCTAAATTGTAAGTCAAGCCTGGTAAATTCGACGCATAGCTGACGAAGTGATGAATCGGCAAAAATGCTGTTCTGAGAAAATCGTTTTAACTCGTTTTCGGTGTTTATTATTCAATCTGTTTACACATAAACAAACTATTTATTTATTTATTTTTTAATAGGCCCTAGTTGAATTTTATTTATGATTTTGTATCAAAGCCGTACAAGTTTGTGTTTTGTTTACACAAAATTCGTCACTTTGTCAGATATTTCATATCCACAAGTAGTCTTATTCAAAACCCGATTCATCGCTTCGTCGGCTACTAAAATAACATTGCGTTTGCCGCTTCGCGCCACAAATTATCGGCGTGCAAACGATTAGACTTGTACCATGCATACACTTACACAATTATTCATTGTATCAAAAATCATATGCACTGTATGATACGCACTGTATGCTAAGGATGTTAATACAGGTTTCGTGTCAACATAACTGTGTTATAAACAGTAAAGGACGGAGTATAGTTTAACAGTGTTACGTCACTTCGTGAGATAGTAATTTGATAGATTGTGCTGATTCGTCGTTTGAATTATTACTGATCTTAAAAATAATGTAAATATACGTTTTAAAACCAGTAGAGATGAAAATGTACACTTGTAATACCCTATAATAGTTAATATCTCAGAACCATCAAAATAGTAGTCACTTTGGCACCTATATGCGACGGATTGATTGGATGGATTTATTGCATTGGTAATCCCTTCTAGAATCATTAGTGCGTGGGATAAAAATACTATCCGCAAGGATTTGAGCCCCTGCAAATTTTGGTAAATTTTCGTTTTGCAGGGAGAATTAGAGTGTAAATGTTGACGAATGATACTAAATTTTAGTTTTAATTCGTGGTGCCAACGAACTTGCATCAGACTTATGCTCTGATGGCCGAGTCGTCAGAATGTGGGTTCGAATCCCAGCCGTGACAGTGATACTTCAGCAAGGCACTTACTTGCTTTTCTTCAACGGGGGAAAATGGTGACATGTAAGGACAAAGATGGTTCTTGTGTAAGCTTGTTCCGCTACACATTTGGCAGCATAGGCTGCATACTCCCCAGGAGTTGAGATGGTTCTAGGAATGATATAACTTGCCCGATGACAGGGGTAATAATGTTCATGTGCCACGAGCGTCAAACTTGGCGAATACCGGCGCAATATAAGTGTCCATTATTATCTATTAATATTGTTATGACCGCCCCCGAACGTTGGCCTGTCCTAATCGTCCCCCAGACCCACCTCAAAATTTGAGAAATTTCAAATCATTTAGGAATAGTGTTGGGAAAATTGTGAAACATTTAAGGAAATCTTGGGCCCGTGTTTATTGGAATCAGTTCGAACATCTTTTTACACTGTTGCCACATATTTGGAGCATGAAATATATAGCCGATATAAACTTGGGCCTATTTATGAAGGGACAATTTTGCCAATTTTCACCAGTCGTTAGAGGCTTTCAGTCGCAAAGAACAGAAAAGCAATTCAAAACCTTGTTTAATACTGCTGTTTTTTACCCTAATTATCAAAGGGGAATAATGTGACCATTATACACAAAAACAATAATAATAAATTTATTCAATCTAATTTTTTGTGAAAAAACAATTCACGAAACCCCGTGCCCGCGCACCGTCACTATCAGTACAATTAGAGTCATCTAGCTCAGTACGATTCCTGCCAGCAACGCAGCCTCACTGGCCGACAGTAAGGCAGCGCAGCCTCACTGGTCGGCTGGACTGAAGCGCAGCCTAACCGGCTGGCTGGCTGGCCGCCGTCATGACTATAACAATTATTGTTTTTTATTAAAATAAAATAGTTCGAAATATAATTTTTATAGAGACTTTAGGTGGCGACGAAAGAATCGTGGTGTTCTTTTAAAAACCGAATTTGATATTATTTTTTATTAAAGTAACAACCTTTCGGGATCGGTATCGTTTTCAGAAACAAATTTCGGCGCGGTGACTTCTCGGATACCGAAGAACCAGCCAAGCATATTGAAGATGCATGACAATAAAGAGATCTGCCTTACAAACTTGAATAGTTTAACGTTTATTATCTGCTGATGATTGAGAAATAATTATGTAAAGTTAACTTTAATCAAAAAAATGTTTCATCTGTTGCTCTTAACAAAAATGAATATTGAATTGACAATGTTACATATGAGCATATGTGGGAAAGAAATTTAGCTAAAATCTATCGTGATCATCATCATCATCATCATCATCATCATCATCATCATCATCATCATCATCGTCATCATCGTCATCATCATCATCGTCATCATCGTCATCATCGTCATCATCGTCATCATCGTCATCATCGTCATCATCGTCATCATCGTCATCATCGTCATCATCGTCATCATCGTTATTATTATTATTATTATTATTATTGTTATTATTGTTATTATTGTTATTATTATTGTTGTTGTTGTTGTTGTTGTTGTTGTTGTTGTTGTTGTTGTTGTTGTTGTTCTTAGAGAGGGCGCTATTTATGAGCTGCCATGTTGTTTTACCTTCTCTGTTTGAATTAGTTTTAAATCTCACTTAATTTTCGTGGTTTTTAACATCCAGTTTTTATCTTCTGTTTATTTCTTCTTTTTGGTGTTTTCTCGTGGATGTGTGACATTTGTGTGGATTTTCGATGTTCATATACCTTGGATTTTAACATTTTCGTGGATTGCTGTGGACAAGCCCCTTCCAAATGCAGTGGCCGCCATGATGGTTTGCGTGCATGTATCGTTGATATTTTAATGCGTACGTTTGATCATCCTTAATGTGCCCTGCGGCTCGTTTGATATTCATTTATACGCGGCCTCAGCACCTATACTACACCGTGTAGTAGGTTGTAAATCGTTAATTACATGGGTAAATGAACTGATTTTCCCAATTTTATTAATTTTATCTTGTTTCAGAGGGTCTAGAGATGTTTTCTATCAAAAAAAATTTTTTTGTAAATTTTTATGTTTTTCTTAGAAAGATAATTACTAATTAATACTAAAAAATCTCATTTTCCCCCAAAAAACCAAAAAAAAACTCATTTTTAAACACAAAACCTGTACTTTTTTTACTCAATAGTAGTCCAGTCTACTATATATACATGCTGCAATATATACAAACCCATTGCCCATTCATAAAAAGCCACCTGCTATGATCGATCACTCAGATACCGCCATCCGACCCCCCCCCCCCAAATTGCCATCCCCCAATATCAGCCACCCCCCCCCCCCCCAACATAGACGTATTTTATTGGTCGAAATACATCAGGCCTGTCAAATGCCATCACAGAGCCATTTGATATGTCTCCCAGACCGCTGCAGGCATGTTATCTGATGGTAATCAGCCGGTGTGTTTATGACCTTGGTGACCCCCAAGGCTAAGGCAGTTTGTACACAAATCCCATAGGGACCACTCAGGAATGGCACTTGCGGCTGGCTTAAAGGGGTGAACAAATTTTCCCAGTACTTTAAGCTTCTAACACAGTATGTCTAATGGGGATCCAAAGGAACTTACGAAGGATTAAAAATTTTCTCCCGTTAATTAATGAATAATTACAGAAAGTTCGTTGACCTACTACACCGTGTAGTGGTGCTGTTCGCGCGCAGGGTTAATGTGTTTGATCAATCTCTCTTAATCTTCGTGGTTTTTACATGTACATCCAGTTTTTATCTTCCGATTATTTCTTCTTTTTGGTGTTCTCTCGTGGATGTGTGACATTTGTGTGGATTTTTGGATGTGCATATACCTTGGATTTTAACATTTTCGTGGATTGCTGCGGACAAGCCCCTTCTTATGCAGTGGCCGTCATGATGGTTTGTGTGCATGTATCATTGACATTTTAATGCGTTTGATCATGCTTTCGATGTTTTCTTAACATTTTGATATACATGTGAATTTGTGAAAGTTGTGAACTTGTGTGACTGTTGCATTGGCAACTATGAATCTGAGAGTTCATGGTGCAACGCTATTACCATTAGTATTTTTTCTACTGGTGAACCAACTAACTACACCGCAGTTTTCTAGTTTGAGCAGGGGCTTCGGCCCATCTAGAACATTTCGTAGAACATCTCGACAGGTACGTTCTGAACATGAATTAGTTCCATTATTTTTTCGGCCATGTCTGCGCTTGCTGAGTTTAGATCGTTCCAGTACCACTTGGCCAACAAAAAAGCCATTAGTCGGATGGAGTAAGCATGGCTACACTTGCTTAGCCATACCTGGTCATGACCCTCCAATTGACGTGACCATATTTATGGATGTTTAAAAAAAAACCGGCCCATATGGTGAGCAGATAACACAAACGTGTATGAACCCCGAGTTGATTGATTCGAACAGTGGATCTATGAAACTGAAATATTCTCGCACACAGTTATTTGGCATTCGTCATTCTGGTCATTTTGTTGATCCTCAAACTTTTCAGATCCTTAAAATGTACGGTCTCCTTCGATATAGAGGAAAACGGGCAGGTAGACGCCGAATTCCTGTTATTATTGACCTCTTCCCACGTCAGTATTATTGTGGTGATACTGTCAACAGACCCAGGCAGTTCCAGCAGAATCGTACTTTAATATCAGTGCCACTTACACGTTCCCTGCAACACATAGTTTCACCTTGTTTGAAACTCTGCAGCTTGAACACAAGGTCAGTCAAATGTAAATCAGCTGATTTTGTTGATTATGTAACAACTTGCGTTGCTGACATATTTGCTTTGACTGAAACTTGGCTTACTGAAATGGATACGGCCCACAAAGTTGAAATCACTCCACCTGGTTTTCAGCTTCAGGATCACCCACGTATTGGGCGTATTGGAGGTGGTACAGCTGTACTTCTAAGGAACAACATGCGCATCAATGAAGTTACTGATTTTGAACAACTTAGATCATTTGAACATTCTGAATGGATTATCAAGCACGGGAACTATGCATTTAGGCTTGTAATAATTTACAGGCCACCGTATTATTCTAATTATCCGATCACTACCAGTTTATTTTTAACCGAATTCACTACTTATTTAGAATCAATTGTGTTATCACCAGAACCACTTCTTGTTACTGGAGACTTTAATATTCACATGGATGTTGCCGAAAACCATGATGCATTGCGTCTGTTGGAAATTCTTGAATCGATGGGACTTCATCAACATGTCAATCAACCAACACACGAGAGAGGTCATATATTAGATCTGATCATCACGCGTCAGTGCGACGACTTATTGGACGGTTTACCCACCACTGATTATTTGTTCTCAGACCATTTTCTGTTCTTTGTAACTTGAAAAGGGCTAAACCCACACTGCCTGTTGAACATGTTACATTTAGGAAAATCAAATCGATTGATATTGAGTCTTTTAAGAATGATGTGGCTAATACAAATCTTTGTTTAAATTCACCTGTAAACTTGGATGAACTTGCTCGTTGTTATAACAAAACTCTTGCAGATGTGTTAAATCGCCATGCCCCGCTTCAAACTAAAACTGTCACTGTCAGACCTCTTATACCTTGGTTTAGTGCTGAAATCAAAGCTTCCAAAAAATTACGTAGGAAGTTAGAGAGGACATGGAGGTATACTGGTAGTGAAATGGATTTAATGAACTATAAGACACAGAAAAATCACACCAATTACCTCATGAGTAAAGCACGTAAAAACTTTTATACTAATTTTTATACTAAGTGAGAATAGTTGTAATTCAAAGAAATTGTTTAACGCTGTGAACAAATTGTTAAAACCACACACTAAAACAGTGCTGCCTGATTCAATTACTAATCAAAATTTAGTAAATGACATGGGTAGCTTCTTCATTCAGAAGATAACCGATATTCATTCGAAAATTGATAACCTACTCCCTACTGCTGAAAATGGTGAATTATGTGAAGCTGAGGAGATTAGGCCAACTGTTCTGCTTGAGTGCTTTTCTCCACTCACTGAGCATGATGTTAAAACTCTCATTACTAAAGGTTCTAAGAAGTCATGTCCATTAGACCCTATGCCTACTCAGCTTGTTTTAGGTTGTTTGGACAATTTATTGCCTGTTCTCACTAGGATCATTAATTTATCTTTAGAGTTGGGTGAATTTCCAACCGATTGGAAGGAAGCCCTCATTTTTCCATTACTTAAAAAAGAAAATTTAGATCCAGCTGTTTTTAAGAATTATCGTCTAATCAGTAATCTCCAGTATATATCCAAGCTAACTGAAAGGGCAGTATTTGAACAAGTTCATAAACACATGACTGTCAATTCATTGTATCCTCAGTTACAATCAGCCTATAGAAAAAATCACAGTACGGAGACAGCCCTGTTAAAAGTGAAAAATGATATTTTGATGAAAATGAATTCTCAACATGTTACTTTGTTAGTACTTTTGGATCTTAGTGCTGCCTTTGACACTGTTGATTATACGATTTTATTGAATCGGCTTCAGTCTAAGGTGGGGATTTTGGGTAAAGCACTAGATTGGTTTGGCTCATATTTAACTGGGAGAAAACAACGTGTTTCAATGCAAGGGACCCTGTCTGATAGGTTTGATCTTAAGTGTGGAGTCCCGCAGGGATCATGTTTGGGACCATTGCTGTTCATTATATATTCATCTAAGTTGTTTGACATAGTTGAGCATCATCTTCCAAATATTCACTGCTATGCTGATGATACCCAATTATATTTATCGTTTAAGCCTTGTAGTATGTTCAATCAGAAGCAAGCTGTGACTGCCATGGAGAACTGTATCCATGACATACGGCAATGGATGCTGCAGGATAAACTCATGATAAATGATGCAAAAACAGAATTTCTTGTTATTGGTACTCAACAGCAATTATCTAAACTTACTATATCAAATATAAGAGTGGGAGATGCTACCATTTCATCATCAATGCATGTGCGTAATTTGGGGTCCTGGTTCGATTCAAGGTTATGCATGGATAAGCACATTACTAGTACATGTTCTGCATCATTCTATCATATTCATAACATCAGAAAAATTAGTAAATATCTTTCTAGGGATGCTCTAGTTATCTTAATTCACGCATTTATAACTAGTCGCCTTGACTATTGCAATAGTTTATTTTATGGTCTCCCAGATTCACAATTAATCAAATTACAAAGAGTTCAAAATACGGCAGCCAGAATTGTGTATGGTGCGTCACGACGGAGCCACATCACACCAATACTTCGTCAGCTGCATTGGTTACCAATTTATTTTCGTATTCAGTTTAAAATATTACTATTGACATTTAAGGCTCTTCATAATTTAGCACCTAGGTATATCACTGATTTGTTAAGTATTAAAACCCATTCTCACTATTCATTACGGTCAAACACAAAGGTGCAATTAAGTTATCCAAAAGGAAAAATGCAGAAAACAACTGGGGACAGGGCATTTTCTTCAGCGGCACCCCACTTGTGGAACCAATTGCCACTTGAAATTCAGACAGCTCAGTCACTTGCCATTTTTAAGAGTAAACTTGATTTGATTTGATTTGAATTTATTCGGATAAAAAGATGAAAAAAGTACAAGACACATTACAAAAAGACAATAAAAAACATACCATATTTATCCAAGGATAACCCAAAAAGCCAATAAAATAGGCTTATTTCCATTGGGGTCCTTACATCGAAACATCAAAAAATACAAATACAAATTACTAATTTGAAAGACAAGGATAGTTCAAGATCCCTCCACACCCCAAAGAAGGGACAAATTATTCTTACCTGAATTTAGCTTGTGTATCGAGATGACATTTAACAAGTCTATTAAAAGTAGACAAATTGGTGGAACTCTTTACATTAGAAGGTAAATTATTCCATTCTTTGATAGCTGTAACATAAAATGTATTGTTTACTAAACTAGATGAAACTGGAACCTTAAAATTTAGATTACTGGTCCTTGTATTGTGATGGTGACAATCAGAGACTTTGATAAATTTGTCACGGAGATAATCAGGTGTTACATTGCAAGTTATTCTAAACACATGGTTTAATTTCAGTTGAGTGACCATGTCCTAACATTTAAAAACCCAAACTGTCAAGTTCTTTTTGCCCAATGTGTGCCCTAGGGCCTTTATCCAAGATGAACCTAACCATTTTGTTTTGCATAATTTGAAGTTTGTTTTTAAAATGAGCAGAGTGTAGAAAACCAGAAGGAGCATGAATAGTCAAAGTGACATTGAATCAAAGCCGAACATAAAGTTTTACGGATTTTGTATTAAGAAAGAGAGCCTGTCTATAAAGGAATTTCAACCTATCCCCTGTTTTCTTAATAATTGAATTAGCAATAAATTCACCTGATAAATGTTGGTCAAGTGTAACCCTAGATATTTCACTGAAGTAGCTGATTTAATTTGTTTACCCCCACATATGACTGTAAAGTCACTGACCTTCTTGGTTTTTCTTTAGAACCAAAAGAATTGAAACGGTTTTGCCCAAGTGTAATGACAATTTATTGTCAATGAGCCATTGTCTACACGATTCCAATTCTGTGCTAAGTATGTTAGCTATAGCTGCAGGATCTTTGTCAGAGACCAAGAGAGCACTATCATCAGCGTAAAGAAGTAATTTGCACTTAACACTACTGGGCATATCGTTTATGTAACACAAAAATAATAAAGGCCCCAGTATGCTCCCTTGGGGGACACCACATGTCAGATTCAAACATTTGGACTGGGCTTTGTTAACATTGACAAATTGTTGTCTGTTATGAAGATACGATTTAAACCATTCTATAGAACCAATGCCCATGGCCTGCAGTTTCTTACATAAAATAACATGATCAACAGTATCAAATGCTTTTTGAGATCGATCATAACCATTCCTGTGTAATTAAACAAATACATTTGGAAAAGAATATGATAATTTATATTGATAAGCCAGTTTTAAGTGGAAACTTTTTTTATAAACCCTGATTGGAAATTAAACAAAATATTATTTTTTGTAAGATATTCTTCAACCTGAATATGGACAGCCTTTTCAAGCAATTTGGAAATTACACAGAGGATGCTTATTGGTCTATAGTTGTTAACGTCGGTTCTACTGTCTCTTTTAAACAACGGCTGAACCCTTGCAATTTTAAAATCATCAGGAATAGTATTGGACAAAATAGAAAGATTTATTATATGAGCAATTGGTTTTTTCAGTTCACTGGCCCCGTCCCTCAAAAATCTGGCAGGGATGTTGTCGGGACCAGTACTTTTACTAATATTAAGAGTCTTCAGTTCATTAAAGACAAAATCATCTTTAACTGAAGATAATTTAAAGTTATTGGGGATGACCCCTTTATTGATGTAATAGTCTTTGAAGACCTTAGAGTCTGTGCTAAATTTATTAGTACTAGTGGGGAGTTTACTAGCCAATTTAGAAGCGACAGTAGTAAAAAAGCTATTGAAATGGTCAGCAACTTTTGATGAATTAAAACATAAATCATCATCAATGTTAAGAATGACTCTGGACTGAGCACTGGATGTGTAGCAATATCCAAGAGATTTTAATTGCTGCCATAGTTTTTTTGGTTGATTTTTGTTTTCATCAATTTTATTGCTGAAATAGTCAGCTTTAGCCCGCCTAATGTCCCTTTGAACCTGATTTCTAATCTTACAAAAACTACGGTGCAATTCGGTATCAGCAGTATTTTTTTTAAATCTATACAGAAGATTGTCCCGATGTCTGATATTATCTAGGATCTCGGTACTCATCCAAGGCTCAGTTCTACCCTTAAGTCGAATTTCTTTAATAGGGGCAATCCTATCTAATATTTTAATGAACAAAGACTTAAATTTAGTCCAAGCTAAATTAACGTCATTACAATTAAAAACTTCTGATAAATCTGTACCAGCCAGATCAGACAGAAGTTGAGAAGAATTATAATTTCGTAAAGACCTAATTTTAATTACATTGTGACGATTTATTTGACCTCGAAGCACCTTTCGACTACAGTAAATGATAAAATGATCACTGAGGCCGATATTCACAGTACCATATTGACTAATCTTATCGGAGTTGTTACAGATAATATGATCTAATATAGTAGAGGAGGAACTAGTGATCCGAGTTGGTGTGTCAATGAGTTGTTTGCAATTAAACAAGTTTAGAATAGTGACTAATTTTCTAAAAAGAGCTGATTTCTTACTAAGAAAATTAACATTAAGATCACCTAAAAGCATCAACTCACAATCAGAACGAATTTTGGATAAGGTAACTTCCAAATGCTCAAAAAAATTACTGTCACTTGGTGGACGATAACAGGTGCCAACCATAATAGGTTTAGTTTTTGGGAGCAACAGTTCAAACCAAATACATTCCAATTGAGTGTTGTGCAGGTCAAGTCTTGGATTGAAAGCCAAGTCGTTCCTGATGAAAACACATACCCCACCACCGCTTCTGGATCTATCTTGTCGCATGATGGAGTAATTTTCGATCTTAATCTCCTCATCTGGAACAGAGCTATCAAGCCAAGATTCGGAAATACCGATGACAGCAGCTTTTGAATCTGCAGCTAAGCGTCTCAGTTCTGAAATTTTGGGTATTAAAGATCTAATATTGACATGAATAAAATGAAGACCTTTTTGCTGAAAGCAATGGAAATGAGACTGTTCTGTGCTTGCAACATATGGAATGTTTAAATGATTAGGTTGAACAGGTGCTCTATCATCAAAGCTGACAGTAGGCTCGTCAGGCATGACTGGATTATGAAACTTTGGGAGCTCATCGAAGCAGCATTTGTTGCAGACGTAGCTAAATGTAGTCTTGTCTGCAACAAGTTTGTCGTAGGCGGAAGCAGACAGGAAACCAGTACATCTGCTGTGAACCCAGTTCTCACACGAATCACAGCTAATCGCTCGACTTCTGCTCACGACACCAATTCCGCAATGAATACAGGGATGTTTGGGTTTACGTTGACGAACGCTTTGGATGGGTCCTGGGTTAGGATTAATATCCCCACTCAGCAGTATGAAAAATGAAGTGACCAGGGTTGATAAATCAATATCAGAATGACTGGATTTGTTTCTAGAAATATATCTCATAGTGGTTCGAAGATCTCGCCTGGACTTCAAAGGCACACGAAGGCCGGAAAAAAGAGCTAAAATTTGTTGTTTACCACAGTTAGATGAAATGAAACTGGGTTTACCGGTACTGAAGAGCCATTCACCAAAGTCCTTTTTGGAGGCTGTTTCATTAAGAGAACGGATCTGCTGGGAATGATGCGCTATGGTTCGGTAAAACCACAGTATGAAAAATGCCGACAGTAACATGTTACGGATGGACGCCATCTTTAAATCGAATCAGGGCGAGCAGTCAGCATAAAATGAAGACAAAAATTCATCAATTTCTAGAAGAAAAATCCCATAAATTGTCGGATTGATGCTATCCGCGGTATAAATTAAACATAGTTTTGTTAAAAAACGAGCAGGACGATGACTAAAAAGGAAGATTACAATGGATTTTAAAACATCCAAATAGAGAGAAAATAAAACGGTCGCCAGCAACCGGAAAGCGCCCTCAAAGATTGTACATTTCTTTTTAAGACTGCATTTTAAGACTCCCTTTTGGGTTATTTTGTGTTGTGATTGAATTTTTATGAAGGTGATACTTGTTAATGTAATTGTTTGTTTTGTTTTTTAGTGGTTGCTGTCTAATTAGTTTTACCTATTAAGTTTTACTTTGTTTATTGTAATGCGCATTTGAACATTTTTTATGGAATCTGCGCAATATAAATTAATAATTATTATTATTATTATTATTGTTGTTGTTGTTGTTGTTGTTGTTGTTGTACAAATCTGGGCATAAATATGGCTAAATTTTAAAACAATTCTGTTAAATTGATTGGATGGATTATTGCATTGGTAATCCCCTCTGGAATCATTACGGCGTGGGATAAAAACATACAAATAAAAAAAAATTTGAGTTCCTGTAAATTTTTGTAAATTTTCCTTTTGCGAGGAGAATTGGATGTACATTTTAAAGGCTGATTCTAAATTTCTATGACCGGCCATGAACGTTGGCCTGTCCTGACCGTTCCCGAGACCCACCTCAAATTGTTTAGAAATGTCAAATCATTTTGGAATAATGTTGTGAACATTTTAGGAAATTTGGGGCCAGTTTTAGAGAATGTTATATTTAGTTTTAGAGAAACATTAACTCTACTGGTTACAAACACAAATATTCAATGCTACATGTAAATATTTGTTTAACTAAAAATATGGGAGGGCAAATCATGACCTTTTCTAAGGAACATGAAATATGTAGCCTATATAAAGTAGGTCCTATTTACGAAGAGTGTAGTTCATAAATGTTGGGAAAGTCGTTATTGGCTTTCAGTCGGGGAAAAACACGGTTTGCCGTTTAACCGTGAATTTCTTTTAAAAACAGAACAACAATTCAAAAACCTTGTTATTGCTGTTTCTTCATCCTATTTATCAGCGGGAATAATGTGAACTTGATACACACAAAAAAATAATTTAAAAACAAAATTGAAAATAATTCCATCTAATTTGTCAAAAACAATGAACAAACATAAACCCGTTGCCCGCGCACAGTCACTTTCAGTACATTTAGAGTCATCTAGCTCAGTACCCTGCCTTCTGACAGCGTAGTCTCACTGGCCGGCTGGACGGTAGCACAGCCTCACCGACTGGCTATACCAATTACTTGACTTGAAATCGAGGCTTGCAGAATCGTAAGCACAAAGAGCCTTTAGTGAAAGTCAGCCTCGATATTTTTTTATCCAGCACTCAAAACTACTGATTTTTTTTAAATTAAAATTAAATAGCTCGAAATATAATATTCATATAGACTTTAGCTGGCGACGAAAGAAACGTGGTGTTGTTTAAAAAACAGAATTTGGTAGTATTTTGGCAAAGTAAAAATCTTTCGGGTTCGGTATCGGTTTGAAAAACAAATTCCAGTGACTTCTCGGATACCGACAAATCAGCCAAGCATGATGCATAAGATGCATGGCAATAAAGAAACATGTCTTACAAAGTTTAACATTTTGACATTTATTATCTATTGATGATTGAGAAATAATTATGTAAAGTTAACTTTAATAAAGAACATTTTGTTTTACTCTTAAAAAGGTGAACACGATTTTTTTGTCCATAAAATATTATTTTTGGGGGAGTGTGGAACATTTCCAAAGCGACTAGATTAAGGAAAACAGATCTTTGGGATACATTTACAACCCCGCACCTCCCCTCCACCCACCTTGAAGAAAATATTCTCCATATTTGGTATGGAGTGTCGTGGCCGAGCGTTCTAGCTTACCGGACTCAAGTTCTGGTGTTAGCAGCAGAATGTGGGTTCGAATCCCGGCCGTGACACTTGTGTCCTTGAGCAAGACACTTAACCATAATTGCTTATCTCCACCCAGGGGTTAAATGGGTACCTGTGAGGGCAAAGTTGGTTGATTAGCCCTATATGCGCTGTAATGGCAGCAATTGAGCTGTATACTCCCCAGGGAGCTGAGATGGTTTCAGGAATGATTTATGAGCCTTATGAGCAGGGGTAATAATATGCGCATTGAGCACCACTCAGTTGGTGGATACGTGCGCTATATAATTCCACACATTATTATTATTATTATTATTATTATTATTATTATTATTATTATTATTATTATTATTATTATTATTATTATTATTATTATTATTATTATTATTATTATTATTATTATTATTATTATTATTATTATTATTATTATTATTATTATTATTATTATTATTATTATTATTATTATTATTATTATTATTATTATTATTATTATTATTATTATTATTATTATTATTATTATTATCCACTTTCAGAAAAGAAAGGAAATGGGCGTCAAAACTTTAAAAAGTGTTTATACTGTAGAGCTAAGTCCGTATAGGCCGATTTATTATAATTAGTTTATGTTGAAGTGTTCAAAGGCCTATTCCAATATGTCGTTGTAGCAAAAGGCTTGTGACTTTGTTTGGATTAATTCAATTGTTTGGGTAAAGGATTACCGGAGGTATCATGCTGGCTAAGGTGTTACTTGGTAAATAATGAAAATCAGTGGCGTACCCACAGGGGAATGGTTTGGCCGCCCCTACTTGTCTGTAACTTCACAAACTAGTTGGTATTTCTGAACTTCTGAATGTCGGGAATCCAATCTGTATTTTGAAATAATTTGTTGCTTCATTTAAGTTTTATATCGGTAAATTTACCCCCCAAAAATGTCCCCCACCCCACATACACACACTCAGAAAATCCTCGCTAAGGCACTGATGAAAATAATGTGGAACCTGGGCTTTGAGCTTGGATGAGAGAAATCCGTAATGGGTATTTTAAATAACATACAACTTTTTTCTCTCTTGAAGGGACAGTATCGGCACGATCAACTGGGTATGGAATCAGAGTGTTAGTTTGAGATTCACTCAATGACTTAAAATAACACCCCACATGACAAGGTCGCATTACCTTTGCTGTTGCATAAATGAGTAATTTTCAGTCACTATGTTTATTTTAACTAAGATACCAATGCCAGGACATCGAAAGTCTTCTCTGACCGTGAAGATATTGTCTCTTTAAACTGATATTACGTGAAGTTTATGATTGTATCAAGCATCCCTTGCAATGATATACATTTGTCTGAGGTGTTATCGATCAAATATTCCCCAGTCTGAATTTGTAAACATTTAAACAATTCCACGTTATAATAAAGAATTTCGTGTTTGCCGAATGAACACATGTTCACTATTTAAAAAACCGAAACTTTCACATGGTTGCATTGTATATTGACTCAGAGACTGGGTAGACAATTTTGCCTATAAATTATTACCAATTTTGTACTTTCTCTTTAATGGTAAACTAGACCCAAGACTGATTGTATTAACTTACCTATTTGACCACTGCATGGGGCACACATACAGTACACAACCAGTATTCCTAAAATCCAACCCATTCTGCAGTTTTTAATGGAAGCATCAAGACAAAAATCTCATCGATTTCGCTGTAGCTTCTCTCATCGATAAACTTAAATTACGAGTCAATCTCCTGTCATACAGTACACCTACGTGTTGTCAAGTATAGCTCGAATTATACCAATCATTTACCGCCTGCTCATCCTTAAAAAGGCGCGCACACAGTTGTTGATTTTGGTATATCCGGTGTACGCCTATGTTGGTCGGCGGTCCACTTATGCCAATTATCTATTGCTCTATGGGGCCAGGTCAGAAACCAAACCATATCTGCCGAGTAGCCAGGGATCAAGCCCCGGTCAGATGCAAACAACCCGGGTAACGGCAGGAGCGGGGATCACACAATTAACGGGACACAAGCCTTTTATGTGGTTGTACAAAAAGTAGATTTATATGGAGAAACTGACCTGAAATATTATAAACGGTCCGCGAGCAAAGAAAAATTGGCTGATGCCGGACTCGAACCCGCGACCTCTCGAATACCGTAGGAGCGCTCTACCAACTGAGCTAACCAGCCCCTATATTGGTGGGCGGTCCACTTATGCCAATTATCTATTGTTCTATGGGGCCAGGTCAGAGGCCTAACCATATCTGCCGAGTAGCCAGGGATCAAGCCCCGGTCAGATGCAAACAACCCAGGTAACGGCAGGAGCGGGGATCACACAATTAACGGGACATAAGCCTTTTATGTGGTCATACAAAAAGTAGATTTATATGGAGAAACTGACCTGAAATATTATAAACGGTGCGCGAGCAAAGAAAAATTTACTGATGCCGGACTCGAACCCGCGACTTCTCGATTACCGTACCAGCGCTCTACCAACTGAGCTAACCAGCCCCTATGTTGGTGGGTGGTCCACTTATGCCAATTATCTATTGCTGTATGGGGCCAGGTCATAGGAAAAACCATATCTGCCGAGTAGCCAGGGATCAAGGCCCGGTCAGATGCAAACAACCCGGGTAATGGCAGGAGCGGGGATCACACAATTAACGGGACACAAGCCTTTTATGTAGTTGTACAAAAAGTAGCTTTATATGGAGAAACTGACCTGAAATATTATAAACGGTCCGCGAGCAAAGAAAAATTGGCTGAAGTCGGACTCGAACCCGCGACTTCTCGATTACCGTACGAGCGCTCTACCAACTGAGCTAACCAGCCCCTATGTTGGTGGGCGGTCCACTTATGCCAATTATCTATTGCTCTATGGGGCCAGGTCAGAAGCCAAACCATATCTGCCGAGTAGCCAGGGATCAAGCCCCGGTCAGATGCAAACAACCCGGGTAACGGCAGTAGCGGGGATCATACAATTAACGGGACACAAGCCTTTTATGTGGTTGTACACAAAGTAGATTTATATGGAGAAACTGACCTGAAAATATTATAAACGGGTAGCGAGCAAAGAAAAATTGGCTGATGCCGGACTCGAATCCGCGATATCTCGATTACCGTACGAGCGCTCTTACCAACTGAGCTAACCAGCCCCTATGTTGGTGGGCGGTCCACTTATGCCAATTATCTATTGTTCTATGGGGCCAGGTCAGAGGCCTAACCATATCTGCCGAGTAGCCAGGGATCAAGCCCCGGTCAGATGCAAACAACCCAGGTAACGGCAGGAGCGGGGATCACACAATTAACGGGACATAAGCCTTTTATGTGGTCATACAAAAAGTAGATTTATATGGAGAAACTGACCTGAAATATTATAAACGGTGCGCGAGCAAAGAAAAATTTACTGATGCCGGACTCGAACCCGCGACTTCTCGATTACCGTACGAGCGCTCTACCAACTGAGCTAACCAGCCCCTATGTTGGTGGGCGGTCCACTTATGCCAATTATCTATTGCTGTATGGGGCCAGGTCATAGGAAAAACCATATCTGCCGAGTAGCCAGGGATCAAGGCCCGGTCAGATGCAAACAACCCGGGTAATGGCAGGAGCGGGGATCACACAATTAACGGGACACAAGCCTTTTATGTGGTTGTACAAAAAGTAGATTTATATGGAGAAACTGACCTGAAATATTATAAACGGTCCGCGAGCAAAGAAAAATTGGCTGATGTCGGACTCGAACCCGCTACTTCTCGATTACCGTACGAGCGCTCTACCAACTGAGCTAACCAGCCGCTATTTTGGTGGGCGGTCCACTTATGCCAATTATCTATTGCTCTATGGGGCCAGGTCAGAAGCCAAACCATATCTGCCGAGTAGCCAGGGATCAAGCCCCGGTCAGATGCAAACAACCCGGGTAACGGCAGTAGCGGGGATCATACAATTAACGGGATACAAGCCTTTTATGTGGTTGTACACAAAGTAGATTTATATGGAGAAACTGACCTGAAAATATTATAAACGGGTAGCGAGCAAAGAAAAATTGGCTGATGCCGGACTCGAATCCGCGATATCTCGATTACCGTACGAGCGCTCTTACCAACTGAGCTAACCAGCCCCTATGTTGGTGGGCGGTCCACTTATGCCAATTATCTATTGCTCTATGGGGCCAGGTCAGAGGCCAAACCATATCTGCCGAGTAGCCAGGGATCAAGCCCCGGTCAGATGCAAACAACCCGGGTAACGGCAGTAGCGGGGATCATACAATTAACGGGACACAAGCCTTTTATGTGGTTGTACACAAAGTAGATTTATATGGAGAAACTGACCTGAAAATATTATAAACGGGTAGCGAGCAAAGAAAAATTGGCTGATGCCGGACTCGAACCCGCGACCTCTCGATTACCGTACGAGCGCTCTACCAACTGAGCTAACCAGCCCCTATGTTGGAGGGCGGTCCACTTATGCCAATTATCTATTGTTCTATGGGGCCAGGTCAGAGGCCTAACCATATCTGCCGAGTAGCCAGGGATCAAGCCCCGGTCAGATGCAAACAACCCAGGTAACGGCAGGAGCGGGGATCACACAATTAACGGGACATAAGCCTTTTATGTGGTCATACAAAAAGTAGATTTATATCGAGAAACTGAACTGAAATATTATAAACGGTGCGCGAGCAAAGAAAAATTGACTGATGCCGGACCCGAACCCGCGAATTCGCGATTACCGTACGAGCGCTCTACCAACTGAGCTAACCAGCCCCTATGTTGGTGGGCGGTCCACTTATGCCAATTATCTATTGCTGTATGGGGCCAGGTCATAGGAAAAACCATATCTGCCGAGTAGCCAGGGATCAAGGCCCGGTCAGATGCAAACAACCCGGGTAATGGCAGGAGCG
Organism: Zoroaster sp. YZ-2022; assembly: GCA_029582265.1. Taxonomy (NCBI): domain Eukaryota; kingdom Metazoa; phylum Echinodermata; class Asteroidea; order Forcipulatida; family Zoroasteridae; genus Zoroaster; species Zoroaster sp. YZ-2022. Next base: position 38,998,883 of record CM055817.1, on the reverse strand, counting down.
GGGATCACACAATTAACGGGACACAAGCCTTTTATGTGGTTGTACAAAAAGTAGCTTTATATGGAGAAACTGACCTGAAATATTATAAACGGTCCGCGAGCAAAGAAAAATTGGCTGATGTCGGACTCGAACCCGCGACTTCTCGATTACCGTACGAGCGCTCTACCAACTGAGCTAACCAGCCCCTATGTTGGTGGGCGGTCCACTTATGCCAATTATATATTGCTCTATGGGGCCAGGTCAGAGGCCAAACCATATCTGCCGAGTAGCCAGGGATCAAGCCCCGGTCAGATGCAAACAACCCAGGTAACGGCAGGAGCGGGGATCACACAATTAACGGGTCATAAGCCTTTTATGTGGTCATACAAAAAGTAGATTTATATGGAGAAACTGACCTGAAATATTATAAACGGTGCGCGAGCAAAGAACAATTTACTGATGCCGGACTCGAACCCGCGACTTCTCGATTACCGTAGGAGCGCTCTACCAACTGAGCTAACCAGCCCCTATGTTGGTGGGCGGTCCACTTATGTCAATTATCTATTGCTGTATGGGGCCAGGTCATAGGAAAAACCATATCTGCCGAGTAGCCAGGGATCAAGCCCCGGTCAGATGCAAACAACCCGGGTAATGGCAGGAGCGGGGATCACACAATTAACGGGACAAAAGCCTTTTATGTGGTTGTACAAAAAGTAGCTTTATATGGAGAAACTGACCTGAAATATTATAAACGGTCCGCGAGCAAAGAAAAATTGGCTGATGTCGGACTCGAACCCGCGACTTCTCGATTACCGTACGAGCGCTCTACCAACTGAGCTAACCAGCCCCTATGTTGGTGGGCGGTCCACTTATGCCAATTATCTATTGCTCTATGGGGCCAGGTCAGAGGCCAAACCATATCTGCCGAGTAGCCAGGGATCAAGCCCCGGTCAGATGCAAACAACCCAGGTAACGGCAGGAGCGGGGATCATACAATTAACAGGACATAAGCCTTTTATGTGGTCATACAAAAAGTAGATTTATATGGAGAAACTGACCTGAAATATTATAAACGGTGCGCGAGCAAAGAAAAATTGACTGATGCCGGACTCGAACCCGCGACTTCTCGATTACCGTAGGAGCGCTCTACCAACTGAGCTAACCAGCCCCTATGTTGGTGGACGGTCCACTTATGCCAATTATCTATTGGTGTATGGGGCCAGGTCATAGGAAAAACCATATCTGCCGAGTAGCCAGGGATCAAGCCCCGGTCAGATGCAAACAACCCGGGTAATGGCAGGAGCGGGGATCACACAATTAACGGGACACAAGCCTTTTATGTGGTTGTACAACAAGTAGATTTATATGGAGAAACTGACCTGAAATATTATAAACGGTCCGCGAGTAAAGAAAAATTGGCTGATGCCGGACTCGAACCCGCGACTTCTCGATTACCGTACGAGCGCTCTACCAACTGAGCTAACCAGCCCCTATGTTGGTGGGCGGTCCACTTATGCCAATTATCTATTGCTCTATGGGGCCAGGTCAGAAGCCAAACCATATCTGCCGAGTAGCCAGGATCAAGCCCCGGTCAGATGCAAACAACCCGGGTAACGGCAGTAGCGGGATCATACAATTAACGGACACAAGCATTTTATGTGGTTGTACACAAAGTAGATTTATATGGAGAAACTGACCTGAACATATTATAAACGGGTACCGAGCAAAGAAAATTTGGCTGATGCCGGACTCGAACCCGCGACATCTCGATTACCGTACGAGCGCTCTTACCAACTGAGCTAACCAGCCCCTATGTTGGTGGGCGGTCCACTTATGCCAATTATCTATTGCTCTATGGGGCCATGTCAGAGGCCAAATCATATCTGCCGAGTAGCCAGGGATCAAGCCCCGGTCAGATGCAAACAACCCGGGCAACGGCAGTAGCGGGGATCATACAATTAACGGGACACAAGCCTTTTATGTGGTTGTACACAAAGTAGATTTATATGGAGAAACTGACCTGAAAATATTATAAACGGGTAGCGAGCAAAGAAAAATTGGCTGATGCTGGACTCGAACCCGCGACCTCTCGATTACCGTACGAGCGCTCTACCAACTGAGCTAACCAGCCCCTATGTTGGAGGGCGGTCCACTTATGCCAATTATCTATTGTTCTAGGGGGCCAGGTCAGAGGCCTAACCATATCTGCCGAGTAGCCAGGGATCAAGCCCCGGTCAGATGCAAACAACCCAGGTAACGGCAGGAGCGGGGATCACACAATTAACGGGACATAAGCCTTTTATGTGGTCATACAAAAAGTAGATTTATATGGATAAACTGACCTGAAATATTATAAACGGTGCGCGAGCAAAGAAAAATTGACTGATGCCGGACTCGAACCCGCGACTTCTCGATTTCCGTAGGAGCGCTCTACCAACTGAGCTAACCAGCCCCTATGTTGGTGGGCGGTCCACTTATGCCAATTATCTATTGCTGTATGGGGCCAGGTCATAGGAAAAACCATATCTGCATAGTAGCCAGGGATCAAGCCCCGGTCAGATGCAAACAACCCGGGTAACGGCAGGAGCGGGGATCATACAATTAACGGGACACAAGCCTTTTATGTGGTTGTACACAAAGTAGATTTATATGGAGAAACTGACCTGAAATATTATAAACGGTCCGCGAGCAAAGAAAAATTGGCTGATGCCGGACTCGAACCCGCGACTTCTCGATTACCGTACGAGCGCTCTACCAACTGAGCTAACCAGCCCCTATGTTGGTGGGCGGTCCACTTATGCCAATTATCTATTGCTCTATGGGGCCAGGTCAGAAGCCAAACCATATCTGCCGAGTAGCCAGGGATCAAGCCCCGGTCAGATGCAAACAACCCGGGTAACGGCAGTAGCGGGATCATACAATTAACGGGACACAAGCCTTTATGTGGTTGTACACAAAGTAGATTTATATGGAGAAACTGACCTGAAAATATTATAAACGGGTAGCGAGCAAAGAAAAATTGGCTGATGCCGGACTCGAACCCGCGACCTCTCGATTACCGTACGAGCGCTCTTACCAACTGAGCTAACCAGCCCCTATGTTGGTGGGCGGTCCACTTATGCCAATTATCTATTGCTCTATGGGGCCAGATCAGAGGCCAAATCATATCTGCCGAGTAGCCAGGGATCAAGCCCCGGTCAGATGCAAACAACCCGGGCAACGGCAGTAGCGGGGATCATACAATTAACGGGACATAAGCCTTTTATGTGGTTGTACAAAAAGTAGATTTATTTGGAGAAACTGACCTGAAATATTATAAACGGTGCGCGAGCAAAGAAAAATTTACTGATGCCGGACTCGAACCCGCGACTTCTCGATTACCGTACGAGCGCTCTACCAACTGAGCTAACCAGCCCCTATGTTGGTGGGCGGTCCACTTATGCCAATTATCTATTGCTCTATGGGGCCAGGTCAGAGGCCAAACCATATCTGCCGAGTAGCCAGGGATCAAGCCCCTGTCATATGCAAACAACCCAGGTAACGGCAGGAGCGGGGATCACACAATTAACGGGACACAAGCCTTTTATGTGGTTGTACAAAAAGTAGATTTATATGGAGAAACTGACCTGAAATATTATAAACGGTCCGCGAGCAAAGAAAAATTGGCTGATGCCGGACTCGAACCCGCGACTTCTCGATTACCGTACGAGCGCTCTACCAACTGAGCTAACCAGCCCCTATGTTGGTGGGCGGTCCACTTATGCCAATTATCTATTGCTCTATGGGGCCAGGTCAGAAGCCAAACCATATCTGCCGAGTAGCCAGGGATCAAGCCCCGGTCAGATGCAAACAACCCGGGTAACGGCAGTAGCGTGGATCATACAATTAACGGGACACAAGCCTTTTATGTGGTTGTACACAAAGTAGATTTATATGGAGAAACTGACCTGAAAATATTATAAACGGGTAGCGAGCAAAGAAAAATTGGCTGATGCCGGACTCGAACCCGCGACCTCTCGATTACCGTACGAGCGCTCTTACCAACTGAGCTAACCAGCCCCTATGTTGGTGGGCGGTCCACTTATGCCAATTATCTATTGCTCTATGGGGCCAGGTCAGAGGCCAAATCATATCTGCCGAGTAGCCAGGGATCAAGCCCCGGTCAGATGCAAACAACCCGGGCAACGGCAGTAGCGGGATCATACAATTAACGGGACATAAGCCTTTATGTGGTTGTACAAAAGTAGAATTATTTGGAGAAACTGACCTGAAATATTATAAACGGTGCGCGAGCAAAGAAAAATTTACTGATGCCGGACTCGAACCCGCGACTTCTCGATTACCGTACGAGCGCTCTACCAACTGAGCTAACCAGCCCTTATGTTGGTGGGCGGTCCACTTATGCCAATTATCTATTGCTCTATGGGGCCAGGTCATAGGTAAAACCATATCTGCCGAGTAGCCAGGGATCAAACCCCGGTCAGATGCAAACAACCCGGGTAACGGCAGTAGCGGGATCACACAATTAACTAATTCCATCTAATTTGTCAACAATGAACGACACATAAACCCGTGCACACGGACCGACGCGTCGCTATCATTACATTTACAGTCATCTAGCACAGTACCATGCCTGCCGGCAGCGCAGCCTCAATGGCCGGCTGGAGGGTTTCAATCATGTCTGTAAAACAGTATCAGGCTGATTATTATTAAGGTGTCTTGGTACTAGACCACTATTCGTATTCGGTATCTAGTTCATTCCAGTTGTATGTCTTTCACATTATGTTTGGTCTGTCTTAGATGCCCTCATATGCAATATAAATTGTGTGTGTTCAGGTTTGTGACCACGTGGGTGAAGGGCGTGGTTTTCTGTTGAATATTTTGAACATTGTTGTGTACATTTTGTTTATCGTTATCAACCAACTTGTGTTGAAAAATGGACTTTTTAAGGACAGAATGATAAATTTCCTTACATCAAAACTGTTTGCATGTAACAGCAACATAACTTAACATTGTGGGAGAATGGCATGGCTTTTTGTGCATTGGTACATTTGTACATTTTGTATATCAAACTCATCCAAAATAGTTGTATTTATAGGTTTTCCCGGTCAATTTCGGCAAATAAGCGGCCAATTTCACGTTCAATTTAAGCATTCAATTTCATTTTCAGGCTATGCGAATTCATGTGGCATTATATTCAATTTAGCATATACATCGTTCTTTTTTAGTATTGCACGTTATTCATCCAATTTAGCAGAGTTAGTTCGACTGGAGATTTTCACTAAAATGTTACTTTCATTTTTTGTATAACGGCAATCAATTTCGCAAAATGAGAATTAAAAAATAAAAATGCGAGAAACAAATGCAAAAAAGACAACAGAATACGTTTCATATGTTTACTTTAATTCAAACTTTTTTTTTTTTTCTTTATTCTTTATATAGGGCCAATCAGTCTTACTTTGTTTTGTTCAATCTCTGAATAAAATCTTTTGTTTTTCTGACCTGAGCCTAATTCTGTAATACGTTTTTGAAACATTTATGTTATATTGGACAGTTTCATTATAACCTGTTTGTTTTATTGTTTGAGTGTGTCTTTATGATTTGCTGGTTTCTTATTTTCCATTCATTTAATAGTGAACCGTTTTTATACATTAACAATCTATAGGAAACAAATTTAAACAAAGTTTAACAAAGTGTCAGTTATTTCACAAATGCCTGCCCAATAACGAATTTGAATGACGAAATACGCGCCGCAAAAAGCTCTTGCGAAATTGAATGCTGTTCGAGTGGATTGTTAAATTGGATAGTTATTTTGTTTAAATCGCTTGACTCAAGAGTACTATTGCCTACTCATGAAACAAAATTGAATGATGATTTTGAGCAGCATTCAATTTCGCGCGAAACAGAATGACTGTTTATCAATTGATGTAATGGTTGCCTTTGGTAACTGGCTTGCTTATAGCATATTGATTATATCATATGATTTATATCAACAGTTGAATTGATTGTTTTTAACAGTTGTTTTTATTACTTGCATAGTCACCAAGCAAGGCTTACGTTCCAGGAAGCTCATTTAATAATGGAATTAACAATGAATTATCTGTACTGCTGGTGATGTGACAACCAAATTATGTATGGGTCACTTTCCAACATGCTGGAAATCAGCAGTGGTTTTACCTTTGTTAAACAAGCCTGGTCTTGATTTACAGATTGAAAATTTTAGGCCTGTCAGTAATCTGCAATTAATTTCTAAACTGGTGGAAAAGGCTGTTGCACTTCAACTTCAGTCACATTTATCCCTGAAAGGTTTATATCCGATTGCACAATCGGCTTATCGTAGGTATCATAGTACCGAGACTGCTTTATTAAAGGTTAAAAACGATATTTTAATGGCTATGAATAAGCAACGTGTTACGTTATTAGTTTTACTTGATTTAAGTTCAGCTTTTGATACCTTAAATCATCAAACTTTACTGAACACACTCCATTCTAAGTTTGGTATTGATGGGACTGCTCTCCTTTGGTTTAAATCTTATTTGTTTAACAGATCTCAGCAGGTCTCCATTCATGGCAAATTGTCTCAGAAATTTGACCTCGACGGGGGTGTACCCCAGGGTTCGTGTTTGGGTCCCTTTGTTGTTCATTTTGTATACTAGTAGTTTGTTTGAAGTAATGGTGAAACTCAACTCCCAAATGTTCATTGCTATGCTGATGACACGCAACTTTATCTTTCGTTTTGTCCAAATGCTGTATCAAGTCAGGCGTAGGCACTTTCTGCAATGGAGGGCTGTATACATGTTGTGCGCAAATGGATGCTTGGTAATGGGTTAATGCTAAACGATGGTAAAACTGAATTTATTATCTTAGGCACTCGTCAACAATTGGCTAAGGTTAATATTGATGGTATTAATGTTGGTTCGTCCAGGGTTTCCCCTACCCCCATTGTAAGGAATCTTGGTGCCTGGTTTGATGCAAACATGACAATGGCTACTCATATTACAAAAACTTGTGCTACTGCTTTTATTACTTACATAATATTAGACGTATCAGGAAGTACTTGTCTAGGCAATGTACCAAAACATTAATTCATTCTTTCATTTCCAGCCGATTGGATTATTGTAACAGTCTCCTTTATGGATTGCCTGATATTCAAATTAACCAGCTGCAACGTGTTCAAAATTCTTGCGCTAGATTGGTTTGTAATGCTTTAAAATACTGTCATATTACACCCTTTTTCATTGACTTACACTGGCTTCCGGTGAGGTTCAGGATTGATTTTAATTTTTTTTAAATAACTTATAAGATTTTAAATGGTTCAAAACTGGGGCGCAAATCAGGAAACCTTTGCACCTTTGCCACATATTTGAAGCGTATATAAACTAGGGCATATTTACGAAGAGTCTAATTCATAAATGCTGGAAAATTTTGCCAGAGTTGGGATTTCAATTTCGCTAAATGTTTTCTAGTCCGGAAAAATTTAGGTTCGGTGAATTGTTTTTAAGAACATAAAAACAATTAAAAAACCTTAATACTGCTGTTTTCACCCTAATTATCAAAGGGCATAATGTGAACTTTATACACTCAAAAATACCAATAAAAAATACATATACCAATAAAAAATCAATAACAAATAACAGTAACATATTATTCCATATAATTTGTCAAAAATATAACCCCATGCCCGCACTCGGTCACTATCGGTACATTTTGAGTCATCTAGCTCAGTACCGTGACTCAAATACTGGGCTTGCAGGATCGTAACGGACAGCCTTTAGTTTCTCAGTGATCGCGGACCAGTGAAAGTAAACCTCGATTCATGCGGCACTCAAAAACTACTGATATTGTTTTTAAATACAATAGTTCAAAATATAATTTTGATAGACACTTTAGAAGATTTAGAAGATTTATTTTATTATCTCTTGCTCTTAACCAAAATGAATATTGAATTTAGTGTTACATGAGCATACGTGGGAAAAACATTTGGCTAAAATCTATCGTGAGGGAGCACAGTATGAATCCACATTATTATGAACGGTTGAAACTCTATACAGAAATATGGCTAAATATGGCTATATAACCATTAGAACG
>CM055817.1:38950094-38990316 GCA_029582265.1 Zoroaster sp. YZ-2022 | reverse complement strand
CTGGATCTCTTTGCTGGATGATTTCAGTTAATCATTCCGTCACTGTTGTGTGTAGCCTTAGTCGAGCCAGCATCCCTGGATGATAAAAATATGCCTAGGGATGTATTTCAACAGCTTCTTGTGCTTATTTTTTATGAAAACTCTCAGCCAGCTAGTGAGTAATTAAGTCATCAGATGATTAATTCACTATTATCTGATACGTTTATTGACATGGTAATTACACTGTTAACAAATTTACATATCCAAAACGATGTGCTTTTCTGCTGTAAATATATTAGATTAAGCATTTACAACAGTAAATTCAATCACGGATTTCCAAGGTTTGATTCCTCCACCGATTATTTCATTTCATTTTCATTTCATTTATCATTTCTGGTAATGAAACCAAGGGATGCCTCAGAAAAGCGCACTTAAGCACTGTAAGCTCGAAAGCCTGAGGAAACCTGTAAACAAGGGCGCTTGCAATGTGAACCAGAAACACCGGGGTAAACCCCTTACACTTCCACGATAAGTGTTCTGGGTTCTTTTACGTGCATTACTTAATCTAGTACACGGGACCTACGGCTTAACGTCCCATCCGAAGGACGATTATCAAGTATTGATTCCATCACCGAGTATCAAGGGTCGATTCCGGAGTCTTGTGACAAGGGTCGAATCCTATTCCTCGTCTGAGTTGGACACTGATACATATTTTCTCCATGCAGGAAAAATACATGAAACATGCTACAATGTGACACTAACTGGCTCCAACTCATCTGCTGTTGTTTCAACGACGACTTTTCAACCGCTCGAAAGCCAAGGAATCTGGCTCGACGCTCAGAGTAAATACTACTGCTGGGATGTCAAAGTGTTATATGGGATGTTGATCAGAGCACTGTGTCAGTACAACGTCACTGAGCCATCTAACTATTTGTTATGGCTGACTACAAATAACTTCGCAAGAGATTTAGGTGGTTATGTCTCAACTCCCCTTCCAGCTGATATCATTTCCCCCAATGACACACTACAACTGGTCATCTTGTATCATTGCTCTTACGGTGATGTTCAAGGACTTTCCATGACATGTAATTTGACTGTAGTTCCCGATGACGGCTTGGGTACGTATTAATAACGGAATAAAAAATTGTCGTGCGGTCTTAACGTCACGTTAAAAGGACAGTATCGCCACGATCAACAAGGCATGGAATCGGAGTGCTAGTTTTAGATTTACTCAGTGATTGAAATAATACCCCACATGATAAGGTCATATTACTGTTGCTGCGGTATAATGAGCAAGTAATTTTCAGTCAATATCTTTATCTTAAACAAGTACACCGATTCCACGCCCGGTTGAATGTCTGCTATGATCGTGACGATAATGCCTTCTGCTTTGTCCTTATTGCCCGTGACCAGGACCAAACGTCAAACCTTTCCCATTCATTAATGCTCATATCGATTTTGTTATCAAAATGTAAAAACAAAAATAAAATAAAATAAATAAAATAATAATAATAACAATTTCTGTTGAATAAAGACATTTCTTTACCATCCGTTAAGAATAAAGAGAGATGTACAAAAACCAACTTGTGGCTATTTAGCTCAATATAATTTTTTCATTAACTAAAACATTGTGAAAATGTATTCAGATTTGTTCATATTTATTGTATTATGACAAATTAATCTAAAAAATAACAGCATGTGAGTTTTTCTGACTGTGTATTGTTTGCGGCATTTTATAATATATTGCTTTGTTTTACAGGAGACATTTGTGGTCAAACCAACATCAACATAGGCCTAACCCAACCTAACTTCACTCTCGATATACCTACATTTCTGGTCTTTGAATGCCGTTGGCTTATCACAAGCCCCTTGGACACATTCATCTACGTAGATGTTGTCCATGTCAGTATTTCATATCGTCAGAAGTTATCATTTAAGTGGTTGATTGGTAGTAATGGTAACGAGACAACTCTTACAGATGAATTCACGTTGGACAGGACACCGCTGAACGGAACGTCCTTCTACTTCAGCGGGAACAACATTACAATGTCATTTTCATCCTCATTGTATGTCAGTGCGCCCTCATTGAGGATGATCTTACGATCTGAGGATGAAGAAGGTAACAAGTGGATCATAACGTTATCCATACTATAAAGTTACACTAACATTAGCCACCGCACCATACTGAAAAACTGAAAGTGGCTCATTATGTTATCCGGACCATGTCTGTTTAATATCGAAATAATTGATATTTATGTTATCCAGAAAAAATAGGCTCACGATGTTATCCAGACCATTACGTCTACCAAAAGTGGCTCTCAATGTTGTAATCCGGATCCTTAAGTGGGCCATAATGGGTGCCATAAACATGTTATGTAAAAGTATCACAATAGGAAATACAGGACTGAACGTCATGAACAGTAAATTAAAACCAATCGCATGGAATGTAGGATACAGGAGAAACTACAGAAAGCATACCATGATCATAAAGTTGCAATTGAGTAAACATATAATAAAATAAATCTCAAAGAAACTGTTTTATGTAAATTAAGAAGAAATTACTGGAGCAGGATTCGAACCAGTTACTCCAGATTACCGTACCAGAGCTCTACCAACTGAGCTATCTAACCCTAGCCCTATTTCTCATTCCCAAAATGTTATTAAAAAAGAACAATTACAGCAATTGCCTTTCGATGCTGTAAACCTTTTTTTTGTTAGGTGTTTGCAATGTTGAGCAGATACTCTGTAAGTCGGATAGAAAGTGTCTACCAATAACGACTGGTTGCAATGGCGCCGTGGATTGCTCAGATTACACGGATGAAACAAGCTGTGGTGAGTGCCAACATTAATTTTATGCTTTACTTGGTGTGTTCTTAATAATTATATGCAAAATAAATATTATTGGCCTTACGTTTCGAAACTAACAGGTACTTTCTCAAAGACAAAGTATAAACAACATACACATAAGGAAGAGGTTAGTCAGGTGTCAGTGAAATGAACACAAAGGAGGAAGATATAAAAAGCAGAGTCTGGGACCAGACAAAATGAGCATCAAGTATGAATAGAAGTACCAGGAGTTTTTTTGCTGGAAGAAAATATTATGAGATTAGTTTGAAAAGCAATGAGTCAGGCAGGGGGGAGTAAAACAAAATAGACAAATAGACTAACAAGCAAAACAAATGTAAAACAAATGTAAAATAAACGTTAAAATAAACGTTAACAATGTCTATAGAGAAAATATGTGGATTCACACCATTCAACCCCTTGATCTCAACATACAGGAAGGGAATCACTAATTTCCCCCTTTTCTTTTTTTCTTTCTTATTGCTTTTCATTAATCTCACAATCTCTTCCTCCAGTCAATAACTCCTGCTCTTTGTATATCTTCTTCCTTTGTGTTCATTTTACACCTGACTATTCCCACTTGTGTGTATATTGTTTATTCTGAATTGTTTCACTTTGCCAGGGATCGAAACGTCAGGCCAATAACATTGAATTTGCATTTATACTACAGGTCCTTTAGGTTGATAAGCAGTTTACAACAGCTAATTATCTATTTACTTAATAATTATCACATACACATAATTCTCTTTTAACAGTGTTGTCTTAACGTTCTATGAATAATGAAGACTTGTTACTTCCTCTGTTTTGTTGACCAGAAATGTGCGGCATTTCAAATAATCATCTGCGATTTAGAGAAGCGCTTACAATTCTGGGGGAAACTACCCGACAACCAGACGGAAATAACATTTCCCACTTTGCAGTTTATTCTGGAACATCAGAACCGCCTTTAATTGAATACCCGAATACTAATATGCCTGTAGTGTGTGTTTGGAAATTCACCGAGCCGCCAGGAAGTCGATTCCAAATAGAGATTCTTGAATTTGTCAGTTACGGTTTGAACTTGAAAGTTGGAAATGGAGTTGATCCTACTGACGGAGAGCCGATTACAGTATTAGACGGGAGTCTGCGGAACCCGATGGATGTGTTTTCTGTTCGTTCGGGAGTCTGGATAGTGCTGGAACTTAACAGGCCGTCTGGATCATTGAATAAACTAAGAATTGTATTGACGGTTTACAACATGACTGGTAGGTTCATTTCAAAATAGTAACACTCCGTCGGACTTGTATTATATTATTATATTAATCTTTTTTAAATATATTGCACATAGGCCTAACTGGTTTACAGCTAAATCACAACAATATTACAGTAAAATGGCCTGTGGAATTATACATTTTAACTTAAACCTTTAAAATAGAGAACATATATTTTGCTGAACTCGAGATGAATGGTGTTCAAAGAAATCATTTGAAAACCTAAATATCTCTAAAATAAGAACACCTGGGAGAATGGGAGAATTTTTACAGTCAGATACGAAAAGTCAGATATTGCTAACAAATGCTAGTTTATATGAATATGAGTTTCTTGAAAATCCTTTATAAAAAGGGAAAACTAGCAGTAGTATGCCAATGGGAGCTCTGGACCATTTCTCAAACCTACTGAAATTATTCTATAAAAAATGGCATCTAATATATCATTTTATAGAGGCAATAAACGAGCAGCTCCGTATACAATTGTTGACACGACCTTGAACTATTGGGAATTCCCGCATGGTTTAATACACAGTAAATATCGGATTTAGCATTTTGGTCGAGTCTAAACGCATGTTAAACTGGAAAAGCAATCTTAGAGCGCAAACATCCGTGTATTAGGATGTCGTGTCAGAAGTACACACACACACCCATGTTTGTGTAACATACCCTATGTGAACATTCTTTTTGTTCTCGTGTGAAGACCATTTGCACTACTGAAGATTCATTTTGGAGCGGATTATTTTTTCAGTATTTCCCTTGAAAAATCTACTTCATATTGAGACAAATAACGACATATACTAAAATGCTTCCATTTTGAGAAAACTGAGCTTTTCTAATTCGTTAAAACCTTGTGTGGACGTATGTAAGTACACATAACGTCTCAAGATCCTCCTGCATTGTGTGGCCATCTTTTGTTCTCAGGTCCACATAGCCTATGTAACACAAACTCACACTCACAACCTTACGGATCCCTCTTGTGGGTTATCAACATTGTCCTCCTATCAGCGGTGGCACCAGACCTGTTAAACTGGGGGGGGGGGGGGCAAGAGGGAGGCAAACATTAATCTTTAATGTAATTCTGTACTGCTGAAAAAGCATTGACTTACCATCAGGGAAAAATTGGGGGGGGGGGGAGGGAAATTGGGGGAAAGAAAATAACCGGGGGAATTTTCCCCCACTTGCCCCCCCCCCCCCGTAGCGCCACCGCTGCCCTGATAGCAGAAACACGTAAAAATCACGTGTTAATCTCGTTGTGTTACACGTCTTTATGACGTCTTCAAATGACGTCTTTATGACGTAAATTTGCACAGATGTAAGACGTCATAAAGACGTTGTACGTTCCACGTATTTATTACGTCTTAGCCAGTGGGCACACGACGTCTTTAAGACGTCTTATATACGTAAATTATCAAACGTCTTATATATGTCTTAATTTGGACGTATATGCAAAACAAAACGACGTCTGTTTCTGACAACTAAAAGACGTCTTTTAGTCGTCGGCACTGTAAAACATTTCCTGGCACCCTAGCTGCGAGGTAGAGCACCGTAAATTTTAAGGTGGAAGTTTTACAAATTGTGCCGTACATTTAACAGGATTTTTGTATGGATGGAACATTGCATCTGCTATGGGATGGATCTGCAGATACTGGAATTAATCAATGCAACTGTTTATTGTACACAATGTTTTTCACTTGCCTGCACGTACACGTAGTATGGTTCTTTTTTCAAACACTCCTGATCCTTTCCAGTTACTAATGTACAGAACATGTATCCTTTATATATACTGTCTTTTCGAAACTCTTTTTAGTCATGGTGGCATGCAATTATAATCTATATTTCAATATTTTAAATGTTGAATGTACTTTTTACATAAACATAGAAGAAAACACCAAAATCTTACCTTTTTAATCATAAAATTAACAGTAAATTATTTGAAAATGGCCTTAAATCAGTCCTAAAAAATTGTTAAACCAAAAGAAAGAATATTGATCGATATTTTCTTCTCAATTTATTGTGGATAATCCAGGTTTCCGTCGAGTTGTTCTCATCCCAATGGAAACAACCCTCTACAGGAGTGAACTTCCTCACTGAAAAGCAGCCATTTTGGGAAAATAACCTTACGCTTGAAATCAAATTAGGACCACTTTTTCAGGGCCTAGTGTATCCAAAATACTCACAGTTGGAAGTCAAGAACCCCAGGTTATGATATTGTACCATTTTACACATTCCATCAAATATAATGGGCCTCATATCTTTGTTTGAGGACATACACATTATGATAAACAGCTTGGGGCATGAATGTCTCACTATTTAGTAGGGTGCACCCTGGCTCAGGTCCGAGACACTAAAATGGAACCAGGCTGGACTTAATTACAACATATTTTTCCATGCAGGAATACATGAAACGTGCTACAATGTGACACTAACTGGCTCCAACTCATCTGCTGTTATTTCAACGGCGACTTTTGAACCGCTCAAAAGCCAAGGATTCTGGCTCGTCGCTCCCAGCAAATACTACTGCTGGGATGTCAAAGTGTCTTCTGGGATGTTGATCAGAGCACTGTGTCAGTACAACGTCACTGAGCCATCTAACTATTTGTTATGGCTGACTACAAATAACTTCGCAAGAGATTTAGGTGGTTATGTCTCAACTCCGCTTCCAGCTGATATCCTTTCCCCCAATGACACACTACAAATGATCATCTTGTATCATTGCTATTCTGGTGATGTTCAAGGACTTTCCATGACATGTAATTTGACTGTAGTTCCCGATGACGGCTCGGGTATGTATATATTAACGGAATAAAAGTTTGTCGCACGGTCTTTACCTACGCTCGTGAAACACTTTCAAGAATGCGACATGTGGTACATGGTGCAAAACCATCTTCGTCACTCTGATTGGTTCAAATCCGCGTCGCGCGTCACACAAAACAGCTGTGGAACAGCTGGCTCATAATTATGCGCTGCTCTGATTTTGATAAGCTTGGGTTTACCATGCGTTAATACATGAATAAGTGTACAACATTGGTACAAATGTCTGCCAATGTATCTATACTTTATAAGAATCAAGAGAGATGTACAGAAACCAACTTTTAGCTATTTTAGATCATATAAAACATTGTGAAAGGTGTTTTCAGATTTGTTCATATTTATTATAATATGGAAAATTCATCACGGCCGTAATCCATTTTAAATTTGTGAAACAGAATAATTTAGTAGGATGTTTGGTACCGTCTCCAAATTCACATCAAGTTTTAGATTATAATTTAGTAATCGTGTATTCGGGTAATGTACACTCCCTTAAAATTTATAACATTTGTTATAAATTTCCTGGGGCCTAGGAAAAATACCGGAAGGTAAATGGCCTACCCAGGTTAAATATTTTGAAATAAATAAATAAATATCTCAAAGATGCAATCTTGCCGTGCTGTCCGTGAGCTTATTCGCTCAGCGCACATCGTAGCCCTCTAGCGGTGAATTTGCACCCAGTGTCTTGATGATAGTAGACTGGTCCCCTGTGTTCATCCTATATCAAGGATATAGACAGGCTCCAGGCGTACCACTCAAAGGGTTTCATTGGATACGTTAACACGTTTTGCTGAAGATCTGACGTCACGTTTCGAGGCTTGCGCGCTAGCTACCAACCAAGGTCAAAGTTCAGCATCGGGGAAAATATGTCGGCTGCACGGCCAGGATCTGGCGTGATTCACGCGCCTCTAGCTCAAAGCGTGACGTTCTGGGAAAATGCGCCACCAACGCAACCGCTTGTCTCATTAGCAAACGCCGACGCACGTAGTGAACATCGTGGTTCATGAATACGCGTATTATGACGAGTACACGTGCACTATGGACTGTTGTTATTTAGCTAGTGTGCATCAATGATATTCTTTGGCGCGCTACAAACATGTACGTGCACGTACGTGTATTATAACGGCTAATATTTTCTGAATCACTTACATTATAGTATAGGAACACCGTGTAGGTCCCGTAATAAGTATGCGGGGACCAAGATTTTAAAATAGTTTCTACACAACTGAAGGGTGCTGAATAAAATGAGCGTGAGTGACCCTCGTGAAAAAGTCAGCAGTTCCTACAAACGGCCAAAGTCCAATATGACCGCCAATTGCACATAAATCGGCCTATCCGTGCAAGAGGCTGTATCAGAAAATAAATATGTTTCTCTCTTTGGTGGTATCTAAGGTCAATTTCTCGAAATCCTAAGTCAAACAAACTTTAGGTTCATGTAATACTGCCCAAAAACCAATATGGCTGCAAAAAAAAATCAAAGATGGCGCTATTTATGAATGAATTGACTTATTTCAACAATACAATTTGAAAGGAAGAAGCTGTTTTGATCGGTTTGGATGTTTGTAATTCTTGTAATTTGGAAAGCGAGGAAGCGATGTGCTCACAAAATCTGCTATAAAATCCAAGATGGCTGCCATAAATTCAATATGGCCGCCAATCATACATACAATGGCATCAGAATGACACATACAACAGCTGGTAACTTCTTTGATTTGGGTTGAATAGGTCACTCTCCCGTTTGCTTTTCCATTTTAAGATTCACACTAACCTCAGGATTAGTAAAGATAATTTTTTATAGATCTTAATGAATGTATGCACATTCAGTGAAATGTTGGCCATTTTGTCGTCTGCTAAAAACACATGTTTTGACATTGCATTGCAATGATTGTTGCGGTCCGGTTCGACATTCTTTCCGTAATACAATATTGGCTTAACGGTTGGCCCTTTTATATAAAAAAGGGGTTCATGACTCATAGTCCTACCAGTTCAGAAGTACACTGTTGTCTCTCATCGGCAACCTTGGATTTCTTGAACTTATTTGTCAGTAAACTGGGCTTTACTTGCTGGTCCGCCTGCAGATGATCGGTGTTCTCTCCGTGACATTTTGCAACAATTTCTCCTGCCGTTTCTCACTATGCACTCCAGAGAACCGGGTGTTTTCAGTGAATTACATCAGTTGGTCTGGAAACACTGCATTTAGCACAATGTAAAATGCCTTCATACAGGGGTGATTTTCAACGTGTTGCTGTCATCAGTATACGCCATGTTGTTAATCTGTTGATCAACAAATGTTAACTCCAAATCCTTTCCCAATGTCAAGAAATCAGAAGGTACGAGTTGTATATTTTGGTATATATGCAAGGTTTTATTCCCTGCGATTCAGAGCACGAACAAACACAAAAATCCCCCTCGGCCCATGGTCTAAAAGGTCTGAAATTTCATTTAACCTTTCACATTTTTTCTCTGCCAAATTAATGGTATGGCCTTCAATGCACGTCAAGCCTCGGATCACGTGAGACCCTTCCTCCCTCTACTCCATTGTTTGCGCTATTTTATAATATATTGCCTTATTTTACAGGAGACATTTGTGGTGAAACCAACATCAACGTAACCCAACCAGTTCCCTTCACTCTCTACATACCTTCAGTTCGGGTCTTTGAATGCTGTTGGTTTGTTACAAGCCCTTTGGACACATTCATCTACGTAGATGTTGTCAATATCAATATTTCAAAACATCATAAGTTATCGTTTGGTAATGGTAACGAGACAACTCCTATAGATGAATTCACGTTGGACCTGACACCGCTGAACGGAACATCCTTCTACTTCAGCGGGAACAACATTACAATGTCATTTTCATCCCCGTTGTATATTAGAAGTGCGTCCTCATTGAAAATGATCTTACGATCTGAGGATGAAGAAGGTAATACCGGTAGAAAGTACCGGTAGATCATAATGTTATCCAGACAAAGATGAGCATCCTGATCGTCATAAAGTTGCAACTCAATAAAAATATAATTTCTTATGTACACAACTTCTTATGTATTTACTGTACATAAATAAAGTTTTTTACAAAGAAAAATGTACTTGAGCAGGATTTGAACAAGTTAGCTCCAGATTACCGTACTATGGAGTGCCATGGTCGAGCGGTTTAGTGCATAGGATTTGTGTTCTGATGGCTGAGTCGTCAGAATGTGGGTTCGAATCCCAACCGCAGCCATGGTGCTTGTGTCCTTGAGTAAGACACTTTACCATAATTTCTTCTCTCCACCCAGGGGTAAATGGGTACCTGTGAGGGCAGAGTTGGTTGTTGTGTTTGATTAGCCCTATATGCGCTGTAATGGCAGCAATTGAGTTGTATACTGCGATCTCCAGGGAACTGAGATGGTTTTAGGAATGATTTTTGAGCCTGATGAGCAGGGGTAATAATATAATGCGCCTTGAGCACCAGTTTGGTGGATACGTGCGCTATATAAGTCCACATTATTATTATTGTTATTATTACTGACGCTCTACCAACTGAGCTATCTAATCCTAGCCTATTTCTCATTCTCAAAATACTATTTAAAAAAAATAAAAAATAAATGAATGACTTAATTTTTTTAATTTTATTACATGCTGTAAATATTTCTCTTTTTAGGTGTTTGCAATGTTGAGCAGATACTCTGTAAGCCGGATAGAAAGTGTCTACCAATAAGAGTTTCTTGCAATTACGTCGTGGATTGCCCAGATTACACTGATGAAATAAGCTGTGGTGAGTGCCAACATTGATTTTGTTTTACGTGCTGTGTTCTTAATAATTTGCAGTTATACCCATACATCTGTATTCTCTAAAAGTGCACTAGTTTTTGTGGTATCCACTAGACAATCATGTTTTTTCTTCGAGAGGATTGTGATACAGTGCTGGCGCGTGTGTACAATCATCCTGATACGTGCATGGTCGACCTTTCATACAACCACTAAGCTTACCGTTAAGTAGTGTTACCAATACAAATCCATGGTGAACGCTCAAGCGACTCACCGAATTATCTTGAAAACCTGTGAAATACGGTACGCTTACGTCTGGCAGATTTCTTCTGCTATAGTTAGCAGAAAAAGGCTTACCTGTAATGCCCCAGTCACATTTGCCCTACGGCTAGGATACGGCAGCCGTAAACCCCCAAAATGGAGAGATACCTGCGGCGGCCGCAGAGGATTTGCGGGGACCTCAGGGTGGCCTTAGGGCGTATCCCTATCTTTTACGGACCGTAGGGGTCGCTGTGAGATTATAGCGCCGCGTTATAACTGTTTTCTTTTCCAGGTTCGCCGTAGCAATTAGACACGCCGTAGCCATGCCGTAGGCGGTTCCACGTCGACCATACGTTGGCCGTACGGTGGCCTTGCGTTTGCCGTACGCTTGCACTAGGGTGTTATGACTTTTGTGGACCCCCAAAATATTGCGGCGGCCGCAGGAATCCCTCGGCCACCATAGGGCAGCCTCAAGGCGGCCCTACGGTACCCGTACGGTGGCCTTGCGGTATGTAGCAAACCCTGCGGCCAACGCAAGGCCACGCAAGGCTTACGCGCGGCATGCGTACGGCGACTGTGGGTCTGCCTTGCTATTTGTCAAAACCCTACGGCCGCCGCAGGGTCGCCTTGAGGCAACCGTGCGTCATCACTTCAAAGGCCGTACGGCAGCCGCAGGTTTTCTGTCTCCAAAAATTCTAAATACGCCGTGCGGCTACCTTTACATATGTGACTGCTAGTGTATGACACCGTGGGAATGCTGCGGCGGCCGAATAATTGCTACTGGCCATAGATATTATAGACCCTACGGCCGCCTTGGCAAATGTGACTGGGGCATAAGCAGCGCTACAAATTGGCCCCAGATCGAAAGTTTTTTTTCTTCTGAACATCCATTGTCTGCTGCAATTCTAATACAGCACTTTGTTTTACAGGAGACAATTGTGATCAAACCAACATCAACATAACCCAACCAGTTCCGTTCACTCTCAACATACCCTCATTTCGGGTCTTTGAATGCCGTTGGTTTGTTACAAGCCCCTTGGACACATTCATCTACGTAGATGTTGAACATATCAGTATATCATCACATCAGGTGTTATCATTTGGGCGGGTGATTGTTAGCAATGATAACGAGACAACTCTTATAGATGAATTCACATTGGACAGGACACAGCCGAACGGAACGTCCTTCTACTTCATTGGGAATTACATTACAATATCATTTTCATCCCCCGTGTATGACGAAATTGCGCACTCATTGAGAATGATCTTACGAACTGAAGACGATGAAGGTAAAAAGTGGATCATAATGTTTTCCAGACCATAACGTTACATCAACAATTGTATAAACCAAACCATAACAGAAAACTTAAAGTGGTTCATTAAGTAATCCGGACCATTTTATGTTATCAAAATAATGGATATTAAATATGTTACCCACAACTAAGGTACCAAAAGTGGATGTTAAAGTTATCATTACCATAATCTTATCCCCAAAGTGATCCATAATGTTTTTTGTCAAGCGTATGTGTAGGCCTGTTATTTAAAAGTACCCTGTTATGTTATTGTAACTGTTACTTTCTTAACACTTATTCAATCAACGAGATAAGTCAATCTACGAATCATATCACAATATTGAGTGCCATGGTCGAGCGGTTTAGTGCATCAGATTTGTGTTCTGATGGCTGAGTCGACAGAATGTGGGTTCGAATCCCAGCCGCGACCGGGGTGCTGTGTCCTTGAGCAAGACACTTTACCATAATTGCTTCTCTCCACCCAGGGGTAAATGGGTACCTGTGAGGGCAGAGTTGATGATTGTGTTTCATTAGCCCATTATGCGCTGAAATGGCAGCAATTGAGCTGTGTACTCCCCAGGGAGCTGAGACGGTTTCAGGAATGATTTATGAGCCTGATGAACAGGGGTAATAATGTAATGCGCCTTAAGCACCAGTTTAGTGGATACGTGCGCCATATAAGTCCACTCTTGTTTTTGTTATTATTATTATTAATTTGAAATACATGACTGAACGCCATGAAAACTGAATAACAATCGCAGGGACTGTATGCTATATGCTATAGGGGAAAACAACAGAAATCATACCCTGATCATGAAGTTGCAACTGAGTAAAAAATATATGCAAAAATAAATCACAAGAAAACTATAAACTAAGACAAAATTACAGGATTTGAACAAGTTACCTCCAGCTTACGGTAATAGCGCTCTACCATCTTAACTGGCCCTATTTCTCATTCTCAAAATCTGAGTTTAAAAAAAAAAAAAATAAATAAATAAATACAAATATTGCATTTGCATGCTGCAAAACCTTTTCAGGTGTTTGCAATGTTGAGCAGATACTCTGTAAGCCGGATAGAAAGTGTCTACCAATAACGACTGGTTGCAATGGCGCCGTGGATTGCTCAGATTACACGGATGAAACAAGCTGTGGTGAGTGCCAACATTTATGTTTAAGTTGTTGTGTACTTAAAGGGTCTATGAAATAGACCGTTTTAGTGTAAACAATGAAGTATGCGTATTGGAGAAGATAAATTCTAAATTTAGGGGGCGCTGCGTTCCTTCCATTTCGTCCTTATTAACATAAAATCTGTGACGTACACCTGGGAGAATTAGCACTATATCCCATGTTACGTGGCACTCTGTGTCATGCTTTACTATTGAAGTTTCACGAAGTTTTTAACGTCAACAGTCTTTACTTATCCTCTTCACCATGCAAAGCTACATGTTTTACTGAGGTAGTCGCGTACACACATTCCTAGCAGTTCATAACTGTTTTATTACCTAGTGGCAACAATGATGACCAACAATTATGGGTTAATTAAAAAGGCATGCTAGCAAACGATGAAAACCTTTGTTTGCTTTGATATCTCGGGGAATCTAGTTGGAAGTGATTGTATATTATGTACAGCACATGTAATGACTCGATTCACTCATAGTTAGATTGGTACCCGTACCGCCTCTGGGCACCAGACCATGCCGCCGAGCGTAAGGCTCCCTGCCCAGGTTTATGTCACGAACAGCGCCACCTCGTGTCGTGCAAGATTTGAAACAATTTTTTTTAAATTTAATTAAAATAAAACAAATCCACTCAAGATACAAAACAAACTTAAAATTGTTTTTTATTCATATTAACTGATAAAATAACAATAACAATTAAGACAAAAACACTTCGTAGACCCTTTTATAATTTGAGTTATATCCTATAATTCTCTCAATGTACTTGTTTTGTCTCCTCTAGACAAGCTTGCTTTATGGAGACATCCACCAACTATAATCACTCTTGTCTGAGTTCTTTACAGATACATGTTTTTGTATGTTGTATTGATTGACAAGCTTGCTTTATAGAGACCTCCACCAACTATAATCACTCTTGTCTGAGTTCTTTACCGATACATGTTTTTGTATGTTGTATTGATTGACAAGCTTGCTTTATAGAGGTCTCCACCAACTATAATCACTCTTGTCTGAGTTCTTTACAGATACATGTTTTTCTATGTTGTATTGATTGACAAGCTTGCTTTATAGAGACCTCCACCAACTATAATCAATCTTGTCTGCATGTTGTATTATTTTGTTGTTGTGTTGATTGAGTGGAAAACTGAACTGAACTAAACTTCCATTATAAACACATTAGCCTATAATTATTTGCCCACCATCTCTCATAACAATCTCTTCCCGCCCCCTTCTGCTCTTCTGCTTGCGTCTGCACTTTCATTTTTGTGGTTTGTGTGTGATATGGGCACATTTGCCAAACAGTATAATTTAATACAGAACTATATATTACAAGATAATTAATATACCACCTCTAGACAACGTTATCTTAACGTTATGTGAATATTAAGCTGTGTTACTTCCTCTGATTTGTTGCCCAGACATATGCGGTACTTCAAATAATCATCTGCAATTTGGAGAAGCGCTTACAATTCTGAGTGAAACTACCTACCAAGACGGAAATAAAATCACCCGCTTTGCCGTTTATTCCGGAACGTCAGAACCGACTAATGTTTCTTTTGTCGAAAATACTAATCTGCCCAACGTGTGTGTTTGGAAATTCACTGGGCCGCCGGGAAGTCAAATCCGAATAGAGATTCTTGAATTTTCCAGTGATGGTTATTTTTATATTTTGAAAGTTGTAAATGGAGTCAATCTTACTGACGGAGAGGTGATTGCCGTATTTTACCGGGATTTGCCGTACGCGAAGACGTTGTATGCTGATTCAGGAGTCTGGATAGTGCTGGAATCGATCGAGCGGTATAGATTATTCTTTCGACTCAGAATTGCATTGACGTCTTATAACGTAACTGGTAGGTTCATTTCAATGCAGTACCTATACATTTTTTACTTATATTATTATATTATTAACGTTTTTTATTAACTATTGCAACATAACAGCGTTACAGCTGAATTACTACAATATTACAGTTAAATAGCCTGTGAAATTAAGTTCTTAAAATTATTATATTTAAAATTACCGATTATTTTCTAACCACCAGTATGTGCACAAAATGAATTATTCTGCATCTCTGGACCAAGATGTGTAAATGAAACAGCCGTCTGCAACGGGTTGGGAGACTGCCCTGGGAAAGAGGATGAATTCGGCTGTGGTGAGGTTTCATGAATATTTATTTCTTTAAAACATTCTACCGTCAATGTTATGTACTTAATTTTTTTACTGAATTATTTGTAACATTAACTGACATTTAGGAGGGAAAATGTAGACGTTTGAATTACTGCAAACGTTGTAATAGAGAATGTGTTTATTTTTTACCTGAAAAATTTACGGATCGAATACGTAGTGTAATTAACTGATTTGTATATAGCTTAAACAATAATGGTTTACATTATTATTAACAAGTATTTTGCACAAATCTATAGCAACATTTCATTAATTTTTTAACCAGCCCCCTATAATTTGTTTTTCTTCTTCTTTATATCAGTAAATTGTACAGAAAGTCAATATTCATGTCGTTCCGGGACAGGCTGCGTATCAAAGTATTACGTGTGTAACGGCATATATGACTGCAATGATAAATCTGATGAATTTGACTGCGGTAAATATTCATCTCTATCTCTCTCTCTCTCTCTCTCTCTCTCTCTCTCTCTCTCTCTCTCTCTCTCTCTCTCTCTCTCTCTCTCTCTCTCTCTCTCTCTCTCTCTCTCTCTCTCTCTCTCTCTCTCTCTCTCTCTCTCTCTCTCTCTCTCTCTCTCTCTCTCTCTCTCTCTCTCTCTCTCTCTCTCTCTCTCTCTCTCTCTCTCTCTCTCTCTCTCTCTCTCTCTCTCTCTCGAGGTGGTAAGACGTGTGTTTTTTTGATTATATTTGTTAAGTCTCTCTCTTCTCTCTCTCTCTGTCTGACCTCTCTCGGTCCACCTTTCCCCCTCTTCGACCCACCTTGTGAACAGCTACTCCAATCTCTCTCTGATTGGAGGCAAGGTCTCTACCACTGTTCACGAGTGGGGTCCTCTCTCTTTCCTTTCCTTTTCTTTTCCTTTCCTTTCTTTTCTTTCTCTTTGGGAGCCGCTGGAGTGGGTTTAAGACCCACACCAGTAATGCCAGTGGCTCCCCACCCCGGGAATCTTTAGGGGAGTCTGCTTACACCATGGTGCTTGCAGTCTCCCTTTTAGAGGATCCCTTTCCTTTCCTTTCTCATCCTTTCTTCCACTCTACCTTTTGTTTATTTCGTTTTGTTTTGATCTTTTAATGTTTTTGTCT
Source organism: Zoroaster sp. YZ-2022 (assembly GCA_029582265.1). NCBI lineage: Eukaryota > Metazoa > Echinodermata > Asteroidea > Forcipulatida > Zoroasteridae > Zoroaster > Zoroaster sp. YZ-2022. The sequence goes on along the minus strand of CM055817.1, from coordinate 38,973,704 downwards.
TTCTTTATATAATGTATTGTTGTTATTACCTTAGTTAAACAAAGTTTACAGAGTTTTGTTACTTTTACAGTAATATTGGTAACCACCATTTTTTGTTAAACATTGTTTTCTATTCTGTAATTTTGTATTGTTCTGCTTTGTAAATAAAGTTTTCCTTGAAAAGTCTCTCTCTCTCTCTCTCTCTCTCTCTCTCTCTCTCTCTCTCTCTCTCTCTCTCTCTCTCTCTCTCTCTCTCTCTCTCTCTCTCTCACGACCTCTGAAATACCGTATACATATTCTATGTACAACCACATAAAAGTAAAGGTCAGATCAGTTGATTTGAAGGTCATATATATATATATATATATATATATAAAACACAATGAAACTTCCTCATGATCATGAAAAAAATAACATTAGTACCTGTTTAGGTTCAATTTCATGTCTAAAAATACCGCTAGGGGGCGCTCTGAACTTTGAAAATATAAGATGTCACAAGTCACTTCATTCGCAGAAGTCATTCAAATTTCCGGTGGTTTTTGAGAAAATTATTATTTTTCTAAACCTGCCGTCAGAAGGAACTGTATCAGGTGATAACGTCATCAGTCACACTTTTAATAAGGTGCAAATACCATTATCATGTTGGCTGCATACACAATAAAATTGCTTCAGAATATTTTTTCACTGAAAATTTTCGACCGGATGGAGAGGTCAGATTGGGTCACGTCTCCAGCTCCAGCAACATGTCACTTCTAATGGAACCAACTTCAAAACGGAACTGGGGTGATAGATCTTTTTCTGTCGCGGCTCCGAGACTCTGGAATCATCTTCCAACTAAACTCAAATCTTGCCATAGTATAACTAGATTTAAGTCGCTGCTTAAAACTCATCTTATGTCACAATTTTTCAAAGATGATGTATACATGTGTATTTGTAATTGCATTGTAGGTACATGTATCTCAGTACATTTTTCCCTATGCTATCATTGTATATTGTTTGTATTCATGTTTTTTAGGTGTTCGGGTATGTACCCGAAACACCTATTGTTTTTGTTCGTTTGTTTTCTTCTCCTTCTTCTTCTTCTTCTCCCCATAGATTGTCTACAAAAAAACACATACTTGCAAACTTCACATGAACTTGAAACTTGGCATATACTTAGAACTTAACACGTAGATGAAACATAATTTGTGACGTCATGATGAGGTCATCAGATATCGAATTACGATAAATCAAAGTTTAATATTTAAAAAAAATCATATCTCAACAACCACAAGAGGTAAATTCACAATTTTTGCACCATTGTACAGATCGTTAATTGTCAAAAATATTTACAAAAACGTGACGCCAATTTAACGTTACTTCCTGTCTAAACCGGAAGTCAAAATTTAATATTTAAAAAAATCATATCTCAACAACCACAAGCGGTAAATTCACAATTTTTGTACCATTGTACTGATCGTTAATTCTCAAAAAATATTTACAAAAAGGTGACCCAATTTGACCTTACTTCCTGTCCAAACTGGAAGTCAAAGTTTAATATTTAAAACAAAATCTTCCACAAGATGTAAATTCATAATCTTTGCACCATTGTACAGATCGTTAATTGTCACAAAATATTTAAACAAAGGTGTCCCCAATTTGACCTTACCACAAGAGGTAAATTGACATTTTCTGCACCATTGTACAGATCGTTAATTGTCAAAAAATATTTACACAAAGGTGCCCCCAATTTGACCTTACTTCTTGTCCAAACCGGAAGTCAAAGTTTAATATTTAAAAAAATCATATCTCAACAACCACAAGAGGTAAATTGACATTTTTGCACCATTGTACTGATCGTTAATTCTCAAAAAATATTTACAAAAAGGTGACCCAATTTGACCTTACTTCCTGTCCAAACCGGAAGTCAAAGTTTAATATTTAAAACAAAATCTTCGACAAGATGTAAATTCATAATCTTTGCACCATTGTACAGATCGTTAATTGTCACAAAATATTTAAACAAAGTTGACCCCAATTTGACCTTTACACCTTTGACCCGAACACCTGGAGTTTGTGTCAAGACAAACTCTGAATCTCTAGTTAGGTGTTCGGGTATGCACCCGAAACACCTATTCTCCTCCTCCTCCTCCGGATAGATTGTCTACAAAAAACACATACTTGCAAACTTCACATGAACTTGAAACTTGGCATATACTTAGAACTTAACACGTAAATGAAACAGAATTTGTGACAAGAATTTGTGACGTCATGATGAGGTCATCAGATATCGAATTACGATAAATCAACGTTTAATATTTAAAAAAATCATATCTCAACAACCACAAGAGGTAAATTTACATTTTTTGCACCATTGTATAGATTGTTAATTGTCAAAATATATTTACAAAAAGGTGACCCCAATTTGACCTTACTTCCTGTCCAAACCGGAAATCAAAGTTTAATATTTTATAAAATCATATCTCAAAAACCACAAGAGGTAAATTCACAATTTTTATACCATTGTACAGATCGTTAAGTGTCACAAAATACTTACAAAAAGATGACCCCAATTTGACCTTACTTCCTGTCCAAACCGGAAGTCAAAGTTTATTATTTAAAAAAATCATATCTCAACAACCACAAGAGGTAAATTCACAATTTTTGTACAATTGTACAGATCGTTAATTGTCAAAAATATTTACTAAAAGATGACCCCAATTTGACCTTACTTCCTGTCCAAACCGGAAGTCAAAGTTTAATATTTAAATAAATCATATCTCAACAACCACAAGGGGTAAATTCACAATCTTTCCACCATTGTATAGATTGTCAATTGTCGAAAATTATTTACACAAAGGTGACCCCAATTTGACCTTTACTTCCTATCCAAACCGGAAGTCAAAGTTTAATATTAAAATAATTTCTAAATTCAGTATTGTATTGTATTCAAATAAACTTCTCGCGAGAACTTCAACAGACGTTAACATTTGACTTTCTCCAACACTTCGAATTGATGACGTCATCATTTTAACTTCAACCGAACACGTAGTTTTTGTTGTGACAAAAACTTATATCTAATTCTTCTTCTTCTTCTTCTCCCCATCTATTGTCTACAAAAAGTACATACTTGCAAACTTCATATGAACTTCAAACTTGGCATATACTTAGAACATAACACGTAGATGAAACATGAGTTGTGACGTCATAATGAGGTCATCAGATATTGAATTATAATAAATCAAAGTTTAATATTTAAAAAAATCATATCCCAACAATCAAAGAGGTAAATTCACAATTTTTGAACCATTGTACAGATCGTTAATTGTCAAAAAAATTACAAAAGGTGACCCCAATATGACCTTACTTCCTGTCCAAACTGGAAGTCAAAGTTTAATATTTAAAACAATCATATCTCAACAACCACAAGAGGTAAATTGACATTTTTGCACCATTGTATAGATTGTTAATTGTCGAAAAATTATTACACAAACGTGACCCCAATTTGACCTTACTTCCTGTCCAAACCGGAAGTCAAAGTTTAATATTAAAAAAAGAATATCTCAACAACCACAAGAGGTAAATTCACAATCTTTCCACCATTGTAGAGATCGTTAATTGTCGAAAATTATTTACACAAAGGTGACCCCAATTTGACATTTACTTCCTATCCAAACCGGAAGTCAAAGTTTAATATTAAAACAAGAATATCTCAACAACCACAAGAGGTAAATTCACAATTTTTGTACCATTGTAGAGATCGTTAATTGTCAAAAAATATTTACAAAAAGGTGACCCCAATTTGACCTTACTTTCTGTCCAACCCGGAAGTCAAAGTTTAATATTTAAACAAAAATCATATCTCAACAACCACAAGAGGTAAATTCACAATTTTTGTACCATTGTACAGATCGTTAATTGTCAAAAATATTTACAAAAAGGTGACCCCAATTTGACCTTACTTCCTGTCCAAACCGGAAGTCAAATTTAATAATTAAAAAAATCATATCTCAACAACCACAAGAGGAAAATTGACATTTTTTGCATCATTGTATAGATTGTTAACTGTCGAAAAATATTTACACAAAGGTGACCCCAATTTGACCTTTACTTCCTGTCCAAACCGGAAGTCAAAGTTTAATATTTAAAAAAAATCATATCTCAACAACCACAATGGGTAAATTCACAATCTTTCCACCATTGTATAGATTGTTAATTGTCCAAATATATTTACACAAAGGTGACCCCAATTTTACCTTTACTTCCTGTCCAATACGTCAACCGAACACCTAGTTTTTGTTGTGACAAAAACTTATATCTAGTTTTGTTTTGTTTTTTGTTTCCGCGCCTTGAGCGGCCAACAGGGTGGATATGTGCAAATCTTTATTCATCATCATCATCATCATCATCATCATCATCATCATCATCATCATCATCATCATCATCATCATCATCATCATCATCATCATCATCATCATCATCATCATCATCATCATCATCATCATCATCATCATCATCATCATCATCATCATTATTAGCTGTTCCCCGACAGGTCGGAACAGCTATTGTTTCTGTCAAGATTTTTTTTATTTTTTATTATTATTATTATTATTATTATTCTTTCTTTCTGGCAAAACCCATTGCCTTAACACGTGCACTTTCTTGGCGGCAAATGGCCTTCTTAGCATTGTCAGAAAGAGTCAACTCATATACCATATGGAAGCTTATGCCTTGACTTAGTTTCTAAATGTCATTAGACTAAAATTCTTAATTAATTAGCTTAGTTATAGTCGCGTGAATATTTAATTAGGCAATCTTTTAATAGCCATAGCTCAAGAAATATACACCCGATCATCAAACTTTTTTCAGTTATACATTTGTGGGGTACTGTAGATGTGCCTTTTGGCCTAGAATGTCTTGTGACGTCATCATGACATCATTTATAGCGCGTTTTGTATCTGTGTACAAAACACATGCACTGTGTGACCAAGTCGCTTCATTAATTGCTAGTGAATCTCAATAACCTGTGTACATAGTACACGCACAAATATCACGGTGGGCTAAAGCGAGTCTAATTAAAACACGATGTCTGAACGAGTTTTCGTTATTGGATTTTTCCTCTCGGTAACCTACGTACCAGCGGTTTGCCCCGGTGACTGCGGTGATGCACAACTTGTCCGTACATGTCAGACTTGTATCATTGTAACGTTACGTTAGGATTATTCGGTGAAGGGAAAGACGATCACCGTTTAACCCTTTGTTTACCGCCGGGACTTTTGAGTCCCAGCGCATTTAAAACCCCACTTGCATGTTGGGACGTTTGAGTCCTTCACTATACGTGTAAGCAGTGGTTTGGAACACTAAGGAAGTCTACAGTACTGTGAGTCTGAGGTCATCAGCTTTTTCCTAAAACTGCAGGAGTAGGTAGGTAAAAGGAACGGTCTTTTATTTATAAGTTGACCTCATAAATCCCCAATGATTTTTTGTAACGTCTTTATGACCTAAACCTATACTGAGAAACCTATACATGTACAATTTGTTTTAGTATACAGATAATGACTATACAAAACTAACGTTAACATTTTTGTCATTAGTGTGCTGGCAATCCAATCTTTGGTGTAGGAATTTTGTTGTTGTCAAAGTAGGCATGAATTTGTGTAGTATACAGATATTAATGACTATACAAAACTAACGTTAACATTTTTGTCATTAGTGTGCTGGCAATCCAATCTTTGGTGTAGGAATTTTGTTGTTGTCAAAGTAGGCATGAATTTGTGTGGGACCAACTCGTGCCTTCACCAACTCGTACCTGCACTATTGTCTATATTTGTAAGGTCTTTATGACCTAAACCTATACTGAGAAACCTATACATGTACAATTTGTTTTAGTATACAGATAATGACTATACAAAACTAACGTTAACATTTTTGTCATTAGTGTGCTGGCAATCCAATCTTTGGTGTAGGAATTTTGTTGTTGTCAAAGTAGGCATGAATTTGTGTGGGACCAACTCGTGCCTTCACCAACTCGTACCTGCACTATTGTCTATACTAGTCAACTCGTACCTTCACTCGCACCAAGTTGACCTCATAAATCCCCAATGATTTTTTGTAAGGTCTTTATGACCTAAACCTATAGTGAGAAACCTATACATGTACAATTTGTTTTAGTATACAGATAATGACTATACAAAACTAACGTTAACATTTTTGTCATTAGTGTGCTGGCAATCCAATCTTTGGTGTAGGAATTTTGTTGTTGTCAAAGTAGACATGAATTTGTGTGGGACCAACTCGTGCCTTCACCAACTCGTACCTGCACTATAGTCAACTCGTACCTTCACTCGCACCAAGTGCACCTTGCGGACGCGTCACCATGTACAAATGAAGGAACATAGTCACAGATTTGAGTGATGTAACATAACGTTGATGGTGTATACAACGTTTTGTATAGCTGTAGTTGGCAGGGGAAACAAGAAACTCGACATGGAATGGAATTTAGATGAGTGCCATCCATTAACATTGTCATCAATCATATCCTAAATTTTAGACCATTCTCAGACGGTCCTACTAAAAACCGACAACTGACGACAACTGACGACAACTGACGACAACTGACGACAACTGACGACAACTTGTTGTGAGTTGTCGTCAGTTGTCGGTTTTTGAGTGATGTAACATAACGTTGATGGTGTATACAACGTTTTGTATAGCTGTAGTTGGCAGGGGAAACAAGAAACTCGACATGGAATGAAATTTAGATGAGTGCCATCCATTAACATTGTCATCAATCATATCCTAAATTTTAGGCCATTCTCAGACGGTCCTACTAAAAACCGACAACCGACGACAACTCACGACAACTCACGACAACTCATGATAACTCAGGACAACTCACGACAACTTGTTGTGAGTTGTTGTCAGTCATGTCAGTTGTCGTCAGTTGTCGGTTTTTAGTAGGACTCGGTCCTACTAAAAACCAACAACTCACGACAACTGACGACAACTCACAACAACTCACGACAACCACATTTTCAAAAACTTAAAGCCTGTATGTAATGGTCAATTTCAAGATCAGGATTAGGCCTATAACTTAGGTTGGGGGTCGCATCATAACATTCATAGTCCAACAAGAACGGAACAGCTTTGTGTTCGTCCGTAGGACAAACACTGGTAAAAAAAAATTGATCAAGAGCTTCAGTGATGATAAACAAAGGGTTAAGTAGTATGCCGCCCTCTTGTGAAAATTTTTGACCGTCAAATCGACCTAAAATCGGCCAATGCATCTTTAAGGCCTGAACCCAATGGTCAATGTCAAGATCAGGCCTAGGCCTACAACTTAGGTTGAGGGTCGCGTCATAATCATAGTCCAACAACAACGGAACAGCTTGGTGTTCGTCCATAGGACAAACACCTAATGTCTAGTTATTATTATTATTATTTCGCGTTAGCACAAAATGAAAAGAAAGATCTTGTTTTCCTTTCTGCCGGTTACACCTCGAGTCAAGCTACGTCCCGTAGCCTTAGATGTCGAGTGTCTTTCGCAGAATCCTTGCTGTCCCTAAGAGTGCCGCCTTCTGTAGTAATTCTACTCTAACAGATGTTCCTATCTCCTTGAGATGTTTCTCCAACGCCTTCGGGATTGTACCCAGTGCTCCCACTACTACAGGAATAACCTTGACCTTGACTTGCCACAGCTTGCGGAGTTCTCTCGCTAAATCCTGGTATTTCTGTACCTTCTCCTTCTCCTTCGAAGCTACTCTACTATCACCCGGCACAGCTATATCAATAAGATGACACATCTTCATGCTTATGTATCAAGACAACAACATCCGGCCGTCTATGTTCTATAACATGATCTGTCTGGATGTTGAAGTCCCAGAGAATCTTGACATGCTCCGTTTCTTCAACCTTTTCCGGCACATGGTCGTACCACTTCGATTGCACCTTGACACCGTACTTCTTACACAGATCCCAATGGATCACCTTGGCAACTTATCGTGTCTGCCTTTGTACTCTGTCTGAGCATGCACTCTGCATTCGCTGACAATGTGAAATACAGTCTCCTCCGCCGCATTGCACATTCTGCACATAGAAGAGACATCTGACTTCTCGACAGAATGTGGGTTCGAATCCCAACCGCGACCGTGGTACTTGTGTCCTTGAGCAAGACACTTTACCATAAATGCTTCTCTCCACCCAGGAGTAAATGGGTACCTGTGAGGGCAGAGTTGGTTGTTGTGTTTGATTAGCCCATATGCGCCGAAATGGCAGCAATTGAGCTGTATACTCCCCAGGGAGCTGATGATGGTTTCTGGAATGATTTATGCGCCTGATGAGCAGGGGTAATAATGTACAGCGCTTTGATACCTTGTTTAAAAGCGCTTTAAAATGCCCGACATTATTATTATTATTATTATCACATTCGTCGGCAGAGACTGGTCTTGCGCTGCAGTAATCAGACCCTCAGTTTCTTTCTTTAGTTCTCCTCTCCTCAACCATTCCCAAGTCTTGCTACTTGCCACTTTTTCGGTACATCTCAGGAATCGGCCGAGAAGTGGTTTTTCCTGCCAATCTCGTGTTCTTTCTTCTCTTCTTTGATTATTATACTCCTTTGGACCTAATTCGTCTGCCTTCATGTATTTCTGCGCAACCTTCAACAACTTTTCCCGAGTACTTCTTAAATGACACTGCAAGCTCCTTCTCTCAATGTTAACGCTGTCTGATACACTAAGTAACCCTCTTCCGCCCTCTGACCTCGGTAGATAGAGTCTGCTGACATTCGACCGTGGATGTAACATACCGTATATCGTCATCACTTTCCTCGTTTTCCTGTAAGCAACATCTAGATCTGCCTTAGTCCACTCAACAATTCCCGCACTGTATCTCATTAGTGACACAGCCCAAGTGTTGATCGCCTTTATCATATTCCCTCCATTCAGCTTGGACTTCAAACACTTCTTCACTCGTCTTATATACTCTTTCTTAAGTCTCTCTTTCGATTCCTCGTGCAGTACATGATCTGCTTCAAGCACTCCAAGATACTTATAACTTTCTTCTTCACCCAACGCCCTCAATTGTGTGCCATCTGGTAAAGCAATTCCATACGAATGTACCCTTTTACCCCTCTTCATGGTCATCGCAGCACATTTCTCCAGACCAAACTTCATGCCGATGTCATCACTGAAGATCCGTACAGTCTGCACCAAGGAATCAGTCTCTTTCTCGTTCTTCGCAAACAACTTCAGGTCGTCCATGAAGAGAAGATGATTAATCCTGCATCCATCCTTCGTCATCTCGTATCCCGCACTAACCTTCCGCAAAATCATCGTCAAAGGGAACAGCGCCAAAACAAACAACAGTGGAGACAGAGAATCGCCCTGGAAAATACCTCGTATGATGTTTACCTTACCAAGACATTCATCACTGGCCATCAGATTTGTTCTCCATGTCTTCATGCTCTCACCCAGGATACATTTCACCTCATCAGCTGCCCCTATCATATCCAAACATTCCATAATCCACGAGTGTGATACCATGTCGTATGCCTTCTTGTAATCTATCCATGCCATGGCCAGATTAGTTTTCCTGTTCCTACAGTCCTTTAGCACCATCTTATCAATGACGAGTTGGTCTTTCGTTCCTCTTGACCACTTCTTGCAACCTTTCTGCTCATCTGGAAATAACTGCTGATCTTCTCTGTGACTATACAGATCTTCTGCAATGATACCGGTCAGAAGTTTATACATCATGGGTAGACATGTAATAGGTCGATAGTTACTTGCAACGTTACCCTTCTTAATGTCCTTCATGATGAGAACCGTTCTTGCTTCAGTCATCCACGTCGGAACATTGCCACGCACTAAGCATTGTTGCAGCTGCTGGGCTATTCTTTCATGAAGACTACTGAAGTTCTTTAGCCAGTATCCGTGCACTTGGTCTGGTCCCGGGGCTTTCCAATTCGGCACTTTCCTCAACTGTTTCTTCACCTTGCTCACATCAATCTGAAATCCCTCTTGTTGTTGTACATTCTTTAACTCGTCTTTCACGTCGGCTAACCATTCTGCTTGTCTATTATGATCACCAGGCTGATCCCAAAGACCACCCCAAAAATTCCTTGCCTCTGCTGGCTCTGGGCCCACTTGTGAGTTGTCACATTTCCTGTCCAATTCTTTGAATAATTGACGTTGATTTGTACTCAATAGGCGATTTTGATGAAACTGCCTGACTCTGTCATCGTACCTCTTTACTTTCGCAGACTTCGCCTTAACCCTTTGCTTTATTTCTTCCTTAACTACACTCATCCCCTTTCCTTTTACTTGATACTTCTTCATTAATCTGTTCCTCATATCTGAATCTTTCATTGCACCTCTATCCATTTGCTCTATTCTACTGAGATCTTTGCGTAACTCGTTAATTTGGCCCTCAAGTCTGCGTTTCCACCAAGGTTGATTATCTTTATGTCGTGATTGTGAATGTGAAGATTTTACCCCTGATCTCTCCGCTACTACAACTGCACCTGCAAAGACAAGATCGTTAATTTCAGAAAGATTAGTAGTACTTACCGTCGCAAGGATTCTACTTACCATAGCGGACACATTGTCAGCTGTTTCCTTGGGACCTGGCGCAATGCAGGAATACTCCACTTACCTGTCCCTTTTACCGATACCATTACCTCTTCAATCCTCTTCCTAATCTCTAGCTCTTCCTCCGTCAAATCTTCTGTTCCCTCTTCTATTCCTCCACTGACCTCATCCGCACTCTGGGAACTTGCCAGCTCACCAGCGACCACGTTGTCCAGTTCCTCCTCCTGCACGTCTTCATCCCCAGCCTCTGTCCGTGATATTATTCTACTCATCTCTTCCACCTCAACTTTCGTTAGCCACTGATTATGTTTGATTTGTTTTACCTGGTCGGCAAGCCGCTGTTCGCTTATTTCAAACATGCCTTTATCCTGCCATATGTTAATCATTCTCCTTCTGTACCCTCTGTTCTCTGGCTTGCTCCTTATAAAACATTCCGTTGCAATTCTGTTATCGTCCTTACTCCACTTTCTCCTGTTTACAGCACGAATTCTGTTATTGTTCTGAGCAGTGTGTGTACGATCTGGCGGTACCTGCTCAAGCATACCGACCAGAACGGGCGATGGACTTCCTCTTTGAGAGTTTGTCGCTGATTCACCGTTGAGTTGATGCTGCATAGCAATCATTATTATCATCACAAAATTGTGAGAAAAGTTGTATTGTTTCAGGGGAAATTACATGCAAAAGCGATGTGTATTTCACCCTGCAGTAGTTCACTCAGCGTTAGTTGCTATCAAGATGTTCTAAAGGACGCAGATGGAACGCGTGTCTCACTGCTAACTATATACACTGAGTAACGTACGTTGTAAAGAGTCTTCCGAAATCGGAGAAATCCAAAAGGTTTTTACAGTAAAAAGCCACAAGGTCTTTAATGGCCGATGTTGAAACTTACCCTGTAGAGTCTACTCGGTAGCACCTACAAGGAGTACACTTTTGGTGATGATTATACGACGGGAATATTTTCGCTTGAATCGAGAGCCGATCTGTCGCAGTGTTTATTGTCTCGACGCCATCATATTATTATTATTATTATTATTATTATTATTATTATTATTATTATTATTATTATGATGATGATGATGATGATGATGATGATGATGATGATGATGATGATGATGATGATGATGATGATGATGATGATGATGATGTACGAAATGTGTCACTATGATAATATAAGATCTGTAAGATGATGCAAAGATTGTGTAAATATCTGTTGTGGTTCATGAGATATGATTTTTTTTAAATATTAAAATTGCATTTTAGTGTATTTCGATAGCTGATGACATCACAATGACGTCGCAATTTTACCTGAAACTATATGTCATAACTTTATGAAAAGTATATGTTATGGTCTAAGTATGTGTCAAGATTGAAGGCTCTGTGAACTATGTTTTTGTTTGTTTGATAAATCTCATCGAGATGTCACAATCATATTTTTGAAATGTGGATCATCTTTTATTATAAAAATATCAATTTCATAATCAAAAGACCTAGCAATTTTGCGTTAGAATGTGTTGAATTTGAACTTCCTGTTTGGAAGTAAATGTCAGATGAGGTTATTTGGTCAAACATCTGACACAAAACTTCCTCATGTTCAAGAAAAAACAAAGTTAGTATCTACTTTAGTATCATATAATTAGGATTTTTCCGTTCTTGGTTCAGAAGATATGATTTTCTGATATAATTTCATTTTATTTCACATTTATTTCCATGCTCATATGAGAAAAATGGTTACACAAAAGGTAGTATACAAACTTAGTGCAAAGAAAGATAGTAATTAGACAATAATAAATAATAATAATAATAATAATAATAATAATAATAATAATAATAATAATAATAATAATAATAATAATAAGTAGTTGTGCGCCTAACACGCTGCCACTACTGCTCTCTTGATTTTTCCTAAATTTGACTGTCAAGAGGTGTTTCTTCGTATTCAATTTAATATCACTGGATTTGTTATAACTTCAAGGAGATAACTGTGTCATCTATACATTGATTGTTGCTTCTACTTTTTCACATTGGAGTGAAATATCCGATGATTTGTCTTTGGATAGTATACATTTCTTCGCTACTGTGATTGTATCTCCCATGCCCTGCTCATTGGAGCGGAATGACCATTAACTAAGGAATCTACCCAGGCACTATTAACAATGGAGGTGCTACTTTTTACCCTGCTAATCTTCCTGGCTGGACAAGGGAATGGTGACTCATTATGGATAAACAGTGTACAGTGTACACAGATGGTGTCATCATGGGCTCATCAAGATAGGCTAGTGCACCTAAGATATTTGTGTTGCCGAGTGCCATACTATGAAAATTGCACTGCTACCTTTCAAATTGAACTGTTGACATCTGGTGATATTAATCCTAATCCAGGACCTGGTACAACTCCATTACCAGGATTTCAATCTAAATCAATTCCCTACACCCATGATCAACTTCTTCGCATAGGAAATGCATCACCTGCTAAACATGTCTTGTCACATGCAACATTGGAGAAATTAAATCACCTTGAATTCTCAATGTTTCTACCTATATGACTAAACCAAAACATCACTGCAAAACACATAGGGGAAGAAGGCCGGCGGCGTCGACAGAATCATATCCTTTATAGTCAATAACTCCTGTTCTAACCTACAACTACAAGTATCACAGAAAGGATCTAACTTGATAATCTTCGTTCTTTGCTAACGTTAACTCTTCGGTTCAAACGAACACAAAAGTCTGGTCTGTGGAATGCCCACTCAATTCGTAATAAATCTACCGAATTTTATGCGACCACATCACTTATCATGATGTGGATATTATGTCTTCACTGAAACTTGGCTCAGCTCAGATGATGATGCAGTAATCGGTGAGTGTACACCTCCATACGTTCTGAATGTTCCTCGTGTATCAACGAATCGCGGTGGAGGCATCGGTGTGCTCTTCAAAACGCATCATAAACTGCGCCTAAAGCAAGTTGACTGTTTTAATTCCACATTTGAACACGTTTGTGTTACCAACAGCTCATCATCAATTAATTTTATCATTGTATATAGACCCCCACCATCATCTGTAAATAAATTTAAATTATCTACTTTTCTTCACGAATTTGATCTTTTATTGATGTAATCACACTTTTACCTGGTAAACTATTATTATTAGGGTGATTTTAATGTACACTGGGATAAGCCTACCAAACCTGATGTTAATCATATACTGACAACCACTACTGCTGCAAATCTTATTCAACATGTTCATGACCCAACACACATAGGTGGTCATGTTTTGGATCCTGGTTTTTACTCGAATGATGATTCTATCATAAGAGATTAAATGATTCATGAAAAATCTAATGTCCGATCATCATGTCATTTGCTTCTTGCTATTAGATGAAGCAAAGCTGCCTCCAATGCGCATTACCTCTACATTGCGAAATTACTGCCAAATAGATAATTCTAAACTTGTACTTTCACTAAACCATTTAAGAGACAGTCGCCCTGTTGAGACCGACGTGAATACATATTTTAGCTGGTACAATACTGAAATCACAAACATACTTGATCGTCATGCTCCATCTAAAACCAAAAATCGCACCAAAACATAGAATGCCTTTGGTATAATGAACTTATTCATGAAGCACGTCAAAATAGACGACAAGCAGAACGTAGATGGAGGAAGTCACGTTCCTCATATCACCGCCAACTTTACATGGAGTCAAGGAAGGATGTTACTGATCTTTCCATTGAATCCAAGAAAGCATTTTTCCTTGACAAATTATCAACTGCTGACACCAAACAAGTGCATTGCATCAACCCTACTTAATAATAACACACATCACCTTCCAAATTGTGAATCACATGCCCTCCTTAGTAAGCAATTTTCTACATTCTTCCAAAGGAAAATTATCATTATTCGTCGTGAACTTGACCTTCAGAATGGTTCAAGCGTTTTTGCTGATCCAATAGATATATCTTTTCAATCACTATCGACCTTGCGGCTAACTACACAAACTGAAATATCAAAATTATCTGCAACCACCATCAAAATCATGTCGCCTGGATCCCTTGCCCACATGGATGCTTAAGGAAAACCTTACTCAAATTGTGCCAATTATTACTGATATTATCAACTCTTCTTGTCGTCCGAATCTTTCCACTGCAGCCCACCGTGCCATCATTAAGCCATTACTAAAAAAGGCGTCACTTGATAAAAATATCCTTAAAAATTATAGACCCGTTTCGAATATCAGTTTTGTTGGTAAATTAATAGAAAAAATTGCTTGTGCACGACTATCTGAACATATGAATCAACATAATCTAATGGATCCCTACCAGTCAGCTTATAGACCCAAACATAGTACTGAATCTGCCCTAATTAAAGTAAAAATGATATCATGTTTTCCTTAATTCAAATCAAGTTACCCTCCTAGTATTATTAGATCTTTCAGCTGCATTTGATACAATTGATCATAGTATTACTTTCGCGTTTATCATCCAGAATTGGCATAAGAGGGGTTGCACTTGACTGGTTCCACTCATATCTTAAGGGTTGGACCAGTCAGGTTGACATTGCTGGTGAATTGTCAGCACCATTTATTGCTGATTATGGCTTACCACAGGGCTCTGTCTTTGGTCCACTAGGTTACACTGTTTACACCCTTCCTGTTGGTGATATAGCACGGCACCACCAAATTTCTTATCATATATATGCTGATGATACACAATTATATATATCATTCAACCCTAATGTACCCGGTGAGATGAATCGCAATCTCTAAACTTGAAAATGCATCTCAGACATTAAAACTTGGATGACTGTTAATAAGCTTAAACTAAATGATGATAAACAGAATTCTTGTCGCTGCTTCCTCCCATAATCTCAAACTTATCCCCTGATATTTCCATTACTATTGGAAATTCTTCTATTCACCCATCTGAATCTGTCAGGAACCTAGGGTGCATTCTTTGACTCGGCTATGTCCATGTCTTCCCATATATTACATATATCACAAACTATCACCACTATCTTCGCAATATATCACGTGCCCGCAAGTTCATGGATGAATCTATGCGTCATCACGCCGTTCGTTCATTGGTACTTTCACGGCTTGATTATTGTAATGGTTTGTTATCTTCTGTACCCAATGTACACATCCAACGACTGCAGCGGTTACAAAACTGGGCCGCACGTTTAGTTTTGCCGTCAACCGAAAGCATGATCCCATACCCTTAATGCATCTCGCTACACTGGTTACCAATACAACAAAGAATAATGTTCACATCTGTTATTTGTCTACAAATCCTTTCATAACCTTTGTGCCCCAATCTATTTATCAAACTGCTTGTTAAAATATGTTCCAAGAAGAAATAACTTGAGATCTGGAGATGATATCCACGACTTGAATATCCTAGAACAAGAGTACGGGCTGGTGACAGAACTTTCACTGTATGTGCCTCCTGTGCATGGAATAATCTCCGATCTCAGTTAGATCTTCTACCTCTATAAATAATTTCAAAAATCTTTGAAAACGCATCTTTGTATAATTTTCTTTACCTTGTATTATTTTGTAATCATTGTTTCAACTGTTAATTTTAATGTAACTATTTTATTGTAAGTATATTTAAGTATCATTTTATATTTGTACGCGCTTTGAGCCTCCTGGGAAAAGCGCATTATAAATATTAATGTAATGTAATGTAATGTAATGTAAAAATAATAATAATAATAATAATAATAATAATAATAAAAATGTATCAAGTGGAAGCTGATGAGAAAAGTTAAGCAGAGACTTTCACGTCTCGCCAGTATCTGATTGGAAACAACACGACAAAAACTCTAGAGGATTGGGAATAGTCTATTAGTACGACAACGGTTACATTCCGGTACCTGGGAAAGACTACGATAATTCAAGCCCGCATATTCCGTTTTCGAAGGAAAACGATTATTCAGACGCGACAAAGATGGGTTTTGGAGATCATCTATCGACGTTTACAGTCGCCTACATTTCACAATCTCCCGATACCCAACAAGCTTGGGTTAAATTTATACTCGAGTTGGGATTGGCTCAAGGCTTTACGGATATAGGTATAGAACGAATCAATGACTCTATAAGAACGTACGTTTACGCGGTGCTAGGAGCTCAAGCTCAAGCTAAAACTGGCATTCACGTACCAGGTACCGGTTTAGATGCAAAACGAGAATTCTTAAACATTCTCGATGCTTCGATCGATTCTCCGGTAGATTTGCAATCTTCTATTCAGAGGTATCAAGATTCTTTACAATACGCTAGATCGCAGTTAAACTTTGTCATCGGAGAAGATTTATACCTTTTGCCATCCGACATGAATTTGCGAATAGGTACGGACGTGGGATACAACAACAATATTTTGATCGCAACATCAAATCTGTCGCTCGGATCGAATCTAGACACGAATTCAACGCCCGTTCCCCCTCCGTCACCACCATCCATCGATTCTCAGCAACTGTCATATAACGACACACCATCTATAGATGTATCTATCGATTCTCAGCAACCACCGCCATCTATTGATACTCAGCAACCACCGCCGCTATCTATCGATACTCACCAAGAGGAAAACAATCTCTAATGTTTGGTTTCGCGATTGCTTTTGGACTAGGCGTGGTTATTTACGAGTTTTTTTACTCGATGTTGACGTTGACCCTAAAGATAAAATAAAACCATGGCTACAACTCCACTCACGAATAGCCACACATTGGTTCCGCCAACCATCCTACCGCTTTTGAAAGACTCGTCAATAACCAACTCGTTACTCCTCCGATGATACCCGGTAGAGAATCCAAGGCTTTTAATCCAAGTTTCTTTAGCAGATTCGATAGATTTTTGAGAGATTTTGTATCCAGTCTTTTACGGTACCGCCACTCGGTGTAGGCGTTGGTGGTGGAGGTGGCGGTAAAATCGCTCGCTAATTGCCGCTAATATACTGACTATCGTTACGCCTTGTTCTCTAAATAAAGTTTTAATTTTTTCAGCCAACCCAACGTCTTTTTCCAACATTTTATTAATCGTTTCTTTGATTCTATTGATTTGATAACGAAGAACGCGCTCATTCGTACTAGCAACCTCTAATCTCGCTCGTCTTTCAGCTTGTTTTTCTCGCAGTTGTTTACGAGCTTCTACGGTTAATTCTTCATGTCCACGCTTATTAGCATCAACAATTAATTATTGAAGAGTGGAGATTTCTTTGTCGAGTGTGCTCAAGTTAGCTAAATTATTTACGAGTTCACCTCGAGTCGTTTGCAAGGCTTCATCGAGACCCATAAGTTCTCGCAATGGAAGTACATCAGCTCGCGATTCTTCGTCTCGAAGAATAGAAATTGTTTCATGGTTGTCTCGTTCTACATTCGTCGCGACTTGCGGTAAATCTTGCATCGGAATACTTTCAACGGTTATTTCATCGAGATTACTAACGGTTGGTTGTAACGCCGCACGAGCCTTTTTCGAGATCTTGGTAACATAATCGACTATACCTATATCGGCTCGGATAAAATCCGAGCCGTACCTTTGTTTGAAAGTAGGTATAGCTACAAAATTTCCCTTTTCTTTCACGTTATTTAATCGATGCGGATATGTACAATTGTTTCAAAAGAAGTTGACGAAATACCAACTCGAAAATTTAGCGTATCAAGGAATCGAATCGGATAATATAACTAAATTAAGAGTAGACGCCATCGGCGGCGATCGTGCGGCTAATCAAGGAAAAGACAAAGCTGTCGCGGATACTTATAAAAATAGATTTTATATTCCACTCGACTTTTAACTATTGACCGATCATCAACCGTATTATCAAGCCGGGCTGACGGATCGGCTAACTTATGAACTGACGTTTAATAAATATTCCAAAGTTATCAAAAGCTCAGACGCCGATAGCAAATATATCATAAGCGGAATTTCTCTAGAATACGAGATTGTCACCAATCCACAACTCGCTCAAATGATTAAAAATCAATATAGCAAAAAGTTGGTGGTATTATACGACAGAGTGGAATATAAATCTAAATACTCCGGCAAAAAGCATGAAGGGAATATTGATGCTATTCAAAGAGCCTACTGAAAAGTCTTATTTAAAATTTTATAATCCAAAGATTGGTAAAATCTCAATTACTATCGAAGGAATTCCCAATCAACTTTACGCGCAAGGGATGCGCGGGTATCAACACTGGGAAGAAATTCAGAAATATTTCGAAGATTCGAGAGAAGAACACGCCATGGGAGTAACCAAGGCTTTGGGTCTGTCGGATATGAAACTCAAAGATTACCTAGTATATAAATACGGTTTGTTTTTAGATTTGAGAAGCAACGATGACAACAAAGTTCACGGTAGTGGCAGACGGATAGAAAACGCATCCGAAGGAATTACCATTCAGCTCGAAAAGCAGTTGGAGACTGCCGGCGAATTAAACTACTACATTTACATCATGGACGCTCAACTCAATATCGAAAATGGACGATTTCATTCCGCGATATATTAAAAAAATCATGTTGAATATTATTAAACATGTTACTGAAATATCCACACGCTGCATTGATTTGCGGTCAGACCGGATGCGGAAAAACAGAATTTGCTTTAAATCTATTGGAAGATGAAAAAGAATATCGTAGATATTTTGAACGTATCGTCATACTATGTCCGACTATTGCCGAAAATCTCGCCTACCAAAACAGAAGGTGGATTTGGAACGATGAGCGAGTGTACATTAACGACTTGACCGATTCGGCGCTGGACAGAGTTATCGAGATTTACCACGATGTCTTCAAAGGAGATGAGATGCTGTTTATCATCGACAACTGCTCCGCAACCAAAGCGTTAAAACATAGAAAATACGACGAGAATAATAAATGTATGATCAGCGAGTTGACTTTTAGCGGTAGGCACGCCAAACACAGCTGTTGGATTCTTTCGCAAAAATATAATAAAGTGGTTGTGTATATTTTATTGTAAAGATAGAGACTCGTTCGAAAATTGTCTTCGAGAAAATGACGTCATACCGGACCAAGAGACCACAATGGAAATTAATCAAAAATTAAAAAGAGCCAAACATTGCAAGTTGATTTTAAAAACGGATCAACCAACCAATTACGTAATACTAGACGGATCTGACCAGGTTGCAGCGAGTCACTTGGACAGGTCACTTGATAGGTCGTAGTAGGTCACTTGATAGGTCGTAGTAGGTCACTTGATAGGTTGTAGTAGGTCACTTGATAGGTTGTAGTAGGTCACTTGACAGGTTGTAGTAGGTCACTTGACAGGTCGTAGTAGGTCACTTGACAGGTCGTAGTAGGTCACTTGACAGGTCGTAGTAGGTCACTTGATAGGTCGTAGTAGGTCACTTGACAGGTCGTAGTAGGTCACTTGATAGGTCGTAGCAAGTTGTAAGATTATAATAAGATTTATAGATACATGTGCTATTTGAATGTTTAGTTGGATTTTGTGTATTTACAAACTGTTTGGTGCTCGGTGGACTCGTATTTTTGATTCGTAAATACTCGTACGTAAATGATGAATTTATAAAACCGTTGACTAGAGCGAAGCAAATTAAAAATATATATAACCAGTATTATTTAATAATGGAAGAAGTTGCGAAAATTCTAAACGAACAGCCGCGAACAAGTTGCGTTGAAAATATTGCCCTACCGCCTATACCAATTGACAATAAGCGCGGCGATCGTTTGTTGGCCGTCGTAGCTGGAAGAAACTCTCGGAAATATTTCGGTAAAGAGACTGAAACTTTAAATTTGGTCGAACAAGATAAATTATACGCGCGATACGAAGCGAGACCAGGTCGTGAAATGATAGCTTCATTGGGCTCATCGATCATAAGTCTTTACGCTAGAGCGCTGGGATCCGGATTAAACTTGATCGATGTGATGGGATACGAATTTACGATCGATGACGAAGATGATTTAATTACCGATTTAGAAAAAGACCCGTTCGTCTCGAGCGCTCTTTCTTGCGGATTATGCGAAGTATACTACAAGTACGAAAAATTATTAGCGCCAATTACAGGGGCGCTAATTTCGGCGAAACATTTTAAAATAAAAA
Organism: Zoroaster sp. YZ-2022; assembly: GCA_029582265.1. Lineage (NCBI taxonomy): Eukaryota > Metazoa > Echinodermata > Asteroidea > Forcipulatida > Zoroasteridae > Zoroaster > Zoroaster sp. YZ-2022. The sequence goes on along the minus strand of CM055817.1, from coordinate 38,953,090 downwards.
ATTCTTGTCTAGATTATAAAGACGATGGAGCGAGAGACGCCCGTAAATCAAGTAACGAAAACACCGACTAAAATTTAAAAAAATCCGAACAGAGTCGCGGCTGGTAAAAGACTCGCAGAACTTAATAAAAAGAAAAAGCAAAGTTTTAAAAAGAAAGCCATCGACGACGCTGTCGAGCCAAGCATATCTTCGAGTGCGAAAGAAGAAAGTGACGGAGTAAACGCGCTTTACATCGGTCTGGGAGTAGCGGTCTTTGGAGGTATTACATATTTTATCTACAAGGCGCTAAACTCTGACCAAAAACAAACCCCGTAGAAATTGCCTCGCAATCAGCCCCAGAACCCGTAAAAACTGCTACTGATAAAGAAGTTGATGTATTCAAAATGGAGTAAAAAATATTGTCTTTAATATAAAATGTCTGCGTTAGATACAAACAGCATCGCCAAGACAGCCCATCACGGATGTGCTGTAGGAATTATAGCCGTTATTTATAGCATCGTCGCTAGAAAAGTGTTTAAAACAAGTACGGAAGATTCTTACGAAGATTTTTACGAAAATCAAAAGCAAAAATCTAATGAGGTTTTATTCGTCACCTTGGGCATGGGAGTTGTAGGGTATCTGAGTCACGAATTTTTCAAAGAGGACGATCATCATCAAAACCTATAAATGGATTTAAAAAAATAAATTAAAAAAATAGTGTCTATAATATAAAATGTCTGCACTAGATACAAACAGCATCGTCAATACAGCCTATCACGGAGGAGTTGTAGGAATTATTACCGTCATTTATAGCATGGCCGCTAGAAAAGTGTTTAAAATAAAAACCAGCCGATTTGGGGAAACTGGATGTAAGCGACAGTCTAAAGCTCACGGCTACGGTCGGGTCGGCGCTAATGACCCAAACGTGGTTGGTTCAACAAGGAATTTTACCTAAAAATATTATAAATTCTCCCACTTAAAGAAATATAAATAATAAATGGATAAGCGTACAAGATTAAAACTCGAAAACGCTTATTACAGCCCGAAAGGATATTAGAAGGGTCTTGGAGCGATTGAGAAATTAGCAAGCGTTATGGCAAATTTATCTCCCATACCCTAAATACATCCCCAGGCCGACCAGCGCGAACTCTCTCCAAGAAAAACCAAACGAGGTCCATCAGGCTGATTTGTTGTTTCTTCCTCACAATACAAACGTTTAAAAAGTTTACAAGTACGCATTAACAATCTCCGACGAAGCCAGCAGGTATAAAGAAGCCGAACCGTTGGTTGACAAGACTGCCGCGCAAGTCGGTAACGCGTTTGAAAAAATTTACAAAAGGAGTCCGCTAACTTGGCCAAAAATTCTCAAAGTCGATTCGGGAAAAGAATTTATGGCGAGCGTAAATAGCCTAATGAGTAAAAAAGGCGTAAAGATACAGAGAGGCGAGGTCGGAAATCATAGAGCGCAGGGCATCGTGGAACGATTAAACAGAACCTTAGCCGAGAGATTGTTTTCTCATCAAAACGCGCAAGAAATGGTAAATAATGCAAGATCTAGAAAATGGGTAAATAGGCTGCCGCGAGTCATCGAAGCTCTAAATAACGAAGAAACCAGACTCATTGGATTAAAACCGAGAGATGACATTAAACAAAAATTAGTTGAGCAAAAGCCAGCCTCTCCATCTCGACAATCCAATGGAAAAAATGAAGAAAAAAAATGCTAGAAACGCGCTCGTTAGATATTTATACGCACCGGGCGGGCTGAACACGATACTCGGAGACGCACAACGGATCCCATATGGTCCATTAAAACATACGCCATTACAAATTATACAGTAGCAAAAAATCAACCCATATTGTATTATTTAGAATCTGGTCCCACTCGTAGTTTTGTAAGAGAAGAATTGCAAATAGTGCCAATCAATACTGAATTACCGCCTAAAAATATTTAATTTCAAAAATAACATTACAGCGATAAATTTTTGTTTAAAAAAAATAATAATAATAAATAAATAAATAAAATAAATAAACTAAATAAATTTTAAAAAAATAGCTCGCGCGAACTAGACTATATTCTGATATGGCCGCCCATAGCAACGGGGGACAACGGCGTTGTCCCCGTTGCTAACTCATTCATAATTTCACAACACGCAAACTTAAACTATAAATTCCGCTGATTCGTTCAATTTCACACACGCGAACTAGACTATATTCTAATATGGCCGCCCATAGCAACGGGGACAACGGCGTTGTCCTCGTTGCTAACTCATTCAATTTAGTTACCGACTTCCGCGGCAGTCTTGTCAACCAACGGTTCGGCTTCTTTATACCTGCTGGCTTCGTCGGAGATTGTTAATGCATACTTGTAAACTTTTTAAACTTTTGTATCGTGAGGAAGAAACAACAAATCAGCCTGATGGACCTCGTTTGGTTTTTCTTGGAGAGAGTTCGCGCTGGTCGGCCTGGGGATGTGTTTAGGGTATGGGAGATAAATTTGCCATAACGCTTGCTAATTTCTCAATCGCTCCAAGACCCTTCCAATATCCTTTCGGGCTGTAATAAGCGTTTTCGAGTTTTAATCTTGTACGCTTATCCATTTATTATTTATATTTTTTTAAGTGGGAGAATTTATAATATTTGTAGGTAAAATTCCTTGTTGAACCAACCACGTTTGGGTCACTAAAACATACGCCATTACAAATTATACAGTAGCAAAAAATCATTTCACGACCTGGTCTCGCTTCGTATCGCGCGTATAATTTATCTTGTTCGACCAAATTTAAAGTTTCAGTCTCTTTACCGAAATATTTCCGAGAGTTTCTTCCAGCTACGACGGCCAACAAACGATCGCCGCGCTTATTGTCAATTGGTGTAGGCGGTAGGGCAATATTTTCAACGCAACTTGTTCGCGGCTGTTCGTTTAGAATTTTCGCAACTTCTTCCATTATTAAATAATACTGGTTATATTTTTTTAAAATTTGCTTCGCTCTAGTCAACGGTTTTATAAATTCATCAAA
>CM055817.1:38904131-38949594 GCA_029582265.1 Zoroaster sp. YZ-2022 | reverse complement strand
TTTTTTTTCCCCTTTAGAGATCCAAAGATGTTTGAGATTTTAATATCCAGTCTTTACGGTACCGCCACTCGGTGTAAGGCGTTAATTGCAGTGCAGGTGGCAGTAAAATCGCTCGCTAATTGCGCTAATATACTGACCATCGTTACGCCTTATTTCTCTAAATAAAGTTTTAATTTTTCACCCAACCCAACGTCTTTTTCCAACATTTTATTTATCGTTTCTTTGATTCTATTGATTTGACTACGAAGAACGCGCTCATTCGTACTAGCAACCTCTTAATCTTCGCTCGTCTCTTTCAGCTTGTTTTTCTCGCCAGTTGTTTACGAGCTTCTACAGGGTTTAATTCTTCATGTCGCACGCTTATTAGCATCAAAAATTAATTCTTGAAGGTGGAATTTTCTTTCGTCGAGTGTGCTCAAGTTGGCTAAATCGGTATTTGAGTTCACCTCGGAAGGTCGTTGCAGCAAGGCTTCATCGAGACCGCATAAGTTCTCATAATGGAAGTACATCAGCTCGCGATTCTTCGGCTCGAAGAATAGAAATTGTTTCATGGGTGTCACGTTCTACATTCGTCGCGACTTCCGGTAAATCTTGCATCGGAATACTTTCAACGGTTATTTCATCGAGATTACTAACGGTTGGTTGTAACGCCGCACGAGCCTTTTTCGAGATCTTGGTAACATAATCGACTATACCTATATCGGCTCGGATAAAATCCATGCCGTACCTTTGTTTGAAAGTAGGTATAGCTACAACATTTCCCTTTTCTTTCACGTTATTTAAACGATGCGGATATGTACAATTGTTTCAAAAGAAGTTGACGAAACACCAACTCGAAAATTTAGCGTATCAAGGAATCGAATCGGATAATATAACTAAATTAAGAGTAGACGCCATCGGCGGCGATCGTGCGGCTAATCAAGGAAAAGACAAAGCTGTCGCGGATACTTATAAAAATAGATTTTACATTCCACTCGACTTTGAACTATTGACCGATCATCAACCGTATTATCAAGCCGGGCTGACGGATCGGCTAACTTATGAACTGACGTTTAATAAATATTCCAAAGTTATCAAAAGCTCAGACGCCGATAGCAAATATATCATAAGCGGAATTTCTCTAGAATACGAGATTGTCACCAATCCACAACTCGCTCAAATGATTAAAAATCAATATAGCAAAAAGTTGGTGGTATTATACGACAGAGTGGAATATAAATATAAATACTCCGGCAAAAAGCATGAAGGGAATATTGATGCTATTCAAAGAGCCTACTGAAAAGTCTTATTTAAAATTGTATAATCCAAAGATTGGTAAAATCTCAATTACTATCGAAGGAATTCCCAATCAACTTTACGCGCAAGGGATACGCGGGTATCAACACTGGGAAGAAATTCAGAAATATTTCGGAGATTCGAGAGAAACACGCCATGGGAGTAACCAAGGCTTTGGGTCTGTCGGATATGAAACTCAAAGATTACCTAGTAGATACATACGGTTTGTTTTTAGATTTGAGAAGCAACGATGACAACAAAGTTCACGGTAGTGGCAGACGGATAGAAAACGCATCCGAAGGAATTACCATTCAGCTCGAAAAGCAGTTGGAGACTTTCGCTTTACAATTAAACTGCTACATTTACATCATCATGGACGCTCAACTTAATATCGAAAATGGACGATTTCATTCCGCGATATATTAAAAAAATCATGTTGAATATTATTAAACATGTTACTGAAATATCCACACGCTGCATTGATTTGCGGTCAGACCGGATGCGGAAAAACTGAATTTGCTTTAAATCTATTGGAAGATGAAAAAGAGTATCGTAGATTTTTTTAAACGTATCGTCATACTATGTCCGACTATTGCCGAAAATCTCGCCTACCAAAACAAAAGGTGGATTTGGAACGATGAGCGAGTGTACATTAACGACTTGAACGATTCGGCGCTGGACAGAGTTATCGAGATTTACCACGATGTCTTCAAAGGAGATGAGATGCTGTTTATCATCGACAACTGCTCCGCAACCAAAGCGTTAAAACATAGAAAAAATAACGAGAATAATAATGTATGATCAGCGAGTTGGCTTTAGCGGTAGGCACGCCAAACACAGCTGTTGGATTTTTCGCAAAAATATAATAAAGTGGTTGTGTATATTTTGTTGTAAAGATAGAGACTCGTTCGAAAATTGTCTTCGAGAAATGTCGTCATACTCGGACCAAGAGACCACAATGGAAATTAATCAAAATTGAAAAGAGCCAAAATTGCAAGTTGATTTTAAAAACGGATCAACCAACCAACCAATTACGTAATACTAGACGGACCTGACCAGGTTGCAGCGAGTCACTTGGACAGGTCACTTGATAGGTCGGAGTAGGTCACTTGATATGGGTAGGTCACTTGATAGGTTGTAGTAGGTCACTTGATAGGTTGTAGTAGGTCACTTGACAGGTTGTAGTAGGTCACTTGACAGGTCGTAGTAGGTCACTTGACAGGTCGTAGTAGGTCACTTGACAGGTCGTAGTAGGTCACTTGATAGGTCGTAGTAGGTCACTTGACAGGTCGTAGTAGGTCACTTGATAGGTCGTAGTAAGTTGTAAGATTATAATAAGATTTATAGATAAATATGCTATTTGAATGTTTAGTTGGATTTTGTGTATTTACAAACTGTTTGGTATTCGGTGGACTCGTATTTTTGATTCGTAAATACTCGTACGTAAATGATGAATTTATAAAACCGTTGACTAGAGCGAAGCAAATTAAAAATATATATAACGAGTATTATTTAATAATGGAAGAAGTTGCGAAAATTCTAAACGAACAGCCGCGAACAAGTTGCGTTGAAAATATTGCCCTACCGCCTATACCAATTGACAATAAGCGCGGCGATCGTTTGTTGGCCGTCGTAGCTGGAAGAAACTCTCGGAGACATTTTATATTATAGACACTATTTTTTGTATTTAAAAAAAAAATCAATTTCTAGGTTTTGATGATGATCGTCCTCTTTGAAAAATTCGTGACTCAGATACCCTACAACTCCCATGCCCAAGGTGACAAATAAAACCTCATTAGATTTTTGTTTTTGATTTTCGTAAAAATCTTCGTAAGAATCTTCCGTACTTGTTTTAAACACTTTTCTAGCGACTATGCTATAAATAACGGCTATAATTCCTACTGCACATCCGTGATGGGCTGTCTTGACGATGCTGTTTGTATCTAACGCAGACATTTTATATTAAAGACAATATTTTTTACTTCATTTCGAATACATCAACTTCTTTATCAGTAGCAGTTTTTACGGGTTCTGGGGCTGATTGCGAGGCAATTTCTACGGGGTTTTTTTGGGTCAGAGTTTAGCGCCTTGTAGATAAAATATGTAATACCTCCAAAGACCGCTACTCCCAGACCGATGTAAAGCGCGTTTACTCCGTCGATTTCTTCTTTCGCACTCGGAGATATGCTTGGCTCGACAGCGTCGTCGATGGCTTTCTTTTTTAAACTTTGCTTTTTCTTTTTATTAAGTTCTGCGAGTCTTTTACCAGCCGCGACTCTGTTCGGATTTTTTTATTTTAGTCGGTGTTTTCGTTACTTGATTTACGGGCGTCTCTCGCTTCATCGTCTTTATAATCTAGACAAGAATGTTTTATTTTAAAATGTTTCGCCGAAATTAGCGCCACTGTAATTGGCGCTAATAATTTTTCGTACTTGTAGTATACTTCGCATAATCCGCAAGAAAGAGCGCTCGAGACGAACGGGTCTTTTTCTAAATCGGTAATTAAATCATCTTCGTCATCGATCGTAAATTCGTATCCCATCACATCGATCAAGTTTAATCCGGATCCCAGCGCTCTACCGTAAAGACTTATGATCGATGAGCCCAATGAAGCTATCATTTCACGACCTGGTCTCGCTTCGTATCGCGCGTATAATTTATCCTGTTCGACCAAATTTAAAGTTTCAGTCTCTTTACCGAAATATTTCCGAGAGTTTCTTCCAGCTACGACGGCCAACAAACGATCGCCGCGCTTATTGTCAATTGGTATAGGCGGTAGGGCAATATTTTCAACGCAACTTGTTCGCGGCTGTTCGTTTAGAATTTTCGCAACTTCTTCCATTATTAAATAATACTGGTTATATTTTTTTTAAATTTGCTTCGCTCTAGTCAACGGTTTTATAAATTCATCATTTACGTACGAGTATTTACGAATCAAAAATACGAGTCCACCGAGTACCAAACAGTTTGTAAATACACAAAATCCAACTAAACATTCAAATAGCATATTTATCTATAAATCTTATTATAATCTTACAACTTACTACGACCTATCAAGTGACCTACTACGACCTGTCAAGTGACCTACTACGACCTATCAAGTGACCTACTACGACCTGTCAAGTGACCTACTACAACCTGTCAAGTGACCTACTACAACCTGTCAAGTGACCTACTACAACCTATCAAGTGACCTACTACAACCTATCAAGTGACCTACTACGACCTATCAAGTGACCTACTACGACCTATCAAGTGACCTGTCCAAGTGACTCGCTGCAACCTGGTCAGATCCGTCTAGTATTACGTAATTGGTTGGTTGATCCGTTTTTAAAATCAACTTGCAATGTTTGGCTCTTTTTAATTTTTGATTAATTTCCATTGTGGTCTCTTGGTCCGGTATGACGTCATTTTCTCGAAGACAATTTTCGAACGAGTCTCTATCTTTACAATAAAATATACACAACCACTTTAGTTGCTCTTTAAAATCTTTCAACACGGTATTATATTTTTGCGAAAGAATCCAACAGCTATGTTTGGCGTGCCTACCGCTAAAAGCCAACTCGCTGAACATACATTTATTATTCTCGTCGTATTTTCTATGTTTTAACGCTTTGGTTGCGGAGCAGTTGTCGATGATAAACAGCATCTCATCTCCTTTGAAGACATCGTGGTAAATCTCGATAACTCTGTCCAGCGCCGAATCGGTCAAGTCGTTAATGTACACTCGCTCATCGTTCCAAATCCACCTTCTGTTTTGGTAGGCGAGATTTTCGGCAATAGTCGGACATAGTATGACGATACGTTCAAAATATCTACGATATTATTTTTCATCTTCCAATAGATTTAAAGCAAATTCTGTTTTTCCGCATCTGGTCTGACCGCAAATCAATGCAGCGTGTGGATATTTCAGTAACATGTTTAATCATATTTAACATGATTTTTTTAATATATCGCGGAATGAAATCGTCCATTTTCGATATTGAGTTGAGCGTCCATGATGATGTAAATGTAGCAGTTTAATTCGCCGGCAGTCTCCAACTGCTTTTCGAGCTGAATGGTAATTCCTTCGGATGCGTTTTCTATCCGTCTGCCACTACCGTGAACTTTGTTGTCATCGTTGCTTCTCAAATCTAAAAACAAACCGTATTTATCTACTAGGTAATCTTTGAGTTTCATATCCGACAGACCCAAAGCCTTGGTTACTCCCATGGCGTGTTCTTCTCTCGAATCTTCGAAATATTTCTGAATTTCTTCCCAGTGTTGATACCCGCGCATCCCTGGCGCGTAAAGTTGATTGGGAATTCCTTCGATAGTAATTGAGATTTTACCAATCTTTGGATTATACAATTTTAAATAAGACTTTTCAGTAGGCTCTTTGAATAGCATCAATATTCCCTTCATGCTTTTTGCCGGAGTATTTATATTTATATTCCACTCTGTCGTATAATACCACCAACTTTTTGCTATATTGATTTTTAATCATTTGAGCGAGTTGTGGATTGGTGACAATCTCGTATTCTAGAGAAATTCCGCTTATGATATATTTGCTATCGGCGTCTGAGCTTTTGATAACTTTGGAATATTTATTAAACGTCAGTTCATAAGTTAGCCGATCCGTCAGCCCGGCTTGATAATACGGTTGATGATCGGTCAATAGTTCAAAGTCGAGTGGAATGTAAAATCTATTTTTATAAGTATCCGCGACAGCTTTGTCTTTTCCTTGATTAGCCGCACGATCGCCGCCGATGGCGTCTACTCTTAATTTAGTTATATTATCCGATTCGATTCCTTGATACGCTATATTTTCGAGTTGGTGTTTCGTCAACTTCTTTTGAAACAATTGTACACATCCGCATCGTTTAAAGAACACACTTCATTTCCTTCAAATTTTAATGGAAATATTTTTAACGATGGCTCTGCCTATATTATGTACGATGGTTCGCTCTTTATCTTCGGCGGATTCTAGAGTAATGTTAAAAGCCAATCTGGCCGATCCTGGAACGATTACGCCGTCTTTTCCCAAATTTGGGAAACTAACCGTCAACAGTTGATTTTCATCGATGACGCTCGGATTGTTTGTGATGACGACTTTTTGCCGTATTCCTTTTATACCTTTTGAATTTCTCAATCTCCTGTACGGATTTAGTTTATGCCCAAATGCTTCGCTCATATTTAATATGTACTATTATTTTATTAAATTAAAAAAAAATGTTTATAAAAAATGGTGTCTATAGCGATGATGACTAGAGGCGCCGTAGTAAACGCTCTCGCTTTTTCAGGATCATTTTTTTTAATTTTCCAGTTTACGTTCCAACGAAGCAGAAAAAGAACGAAAGAGGCACGATCTAGCGCTAGATAAAATTGCTAAAGCTAGAGACGAATGGTCCAAAGAGCGCTCGAAATATCTAGATTACATGAACGACCGATTCAGAAAAGAATCGCGCGCTCAAAAAACTTTTACCGATATAAACGAAGCGATGAATGAATATTATATCGTTACCGGCAGTCAATTTAATTTACCGCCGAGTTTATACGACGAGCCTAAACTAGCCAATTTTTACGCTCCTAGCGAAGATAAAAAAATCAGAGAAGTATTGTTTATCATCTTTGGCATGGGAGTAGTAGGCTACGTGAGTTGGAAATTATTCAAACAAGATACAAAATAAAAACTAATTGTAAATAGTATGGCAGAAGGAGGATACGATATCGATGATTTTGACCCGCTTACGACGACGCCGATCACGAAGAAATCGAGATGGATCCTATACAGCAGCAACTGGTAACGTATCATACAGCGTATGAAGTAGTCACGTTATCAGCTGACAATCTCGGTACATTGAGCAAAGAACTCGTTAAAGATGTTGTAGATGATTTTTACAAGCAAGTCAGATACGAGCCAATATTGCGAAAGACTACGGTAAATTTAAGTACAAATACTCGATCCTTTATTTTTTTAAACAAGACGGGAAAAGAATCCCGTTAAATAACGTGAAAGAAAAGGGAAAATGTTTAGCTATACCTACTCTCAAACAAAGGTACGGCTCGGATTTTATCCGAGCCGATCTAGGTATAGTCGATTATGTTACCAAAATCTCGAAAAAGGCTCGTGCGGCGTTACAACCAACCGTTAGTAATCTCGATGAAATAACCGTTGAAAGTATTCCGATGCAAGATTTACCGCAAGTTGCGACGAATGTAGAACGAGACACCCATGAAACAATTTCTATTCTTCGAGACGAAGAATCGCGAGCTGATGTACTTCCATTGCGAGAACTTATGGGTCTCGATAAAGCCTTGCAAACGACTCGAGGTGAACTCGTAAATAATTTAGCCAACTTGAGCACACTCGACAAAGAAATCTCCACTCTTCAAGAATTAATTTTGATGCTAATAAGCGTGGACATGAAGAATTAACCGTAGAAGCTCGTAAACAACTGCGAGAAAAACAAGCTGAAAGACGAGCGAGATTAGAGGTTGCTAGTACGAATGAGCGCGTTCTTCGTAGTCAAATCAATAGAATCAAAGAAACGATTAATAAAATGTTGGAAAAAGACGTTGGGTTGGGTGAAAAAATTAAAACTTTATTTAGAGAACAAGGCGTAACGATAGTCAGTATATTAGCGGCAATTAGCGAGCGTAAAACCGATTTTACCGCCACCTCCACCACCTACGCCTACACCAAGTGGCGGTACCGTAAAGACTGGATACAAAATCTCTCAAAAATCTATCGAATCTGCTAAAGAAACTTGGATTAAAAGCCTTGGATTCTCTACCGGGTATCATCGGAGGAGTAACGAGTTGGTTATTGACGAGTCTTTCAAAAGCGGTAGGATGGTTGGCGGAACCAATGTGTGGCTATTCGTGAGTGGAGTTGGAGCCATGGTTTTATTTATCTTCAGGGTCAACGTCAACCTCGAGTAAAAAAACTCGTAAATAACCACGCCTAGTCAAAAAGCAATCGCGAAACCAAATATTATAGATTTTGTTTCCTCTTGGTGAGTATCGATAGATAGCGGCGGTGGTTGCTGAGTATCAATAGATGGCGGTGGTTGCTGAGAATCGATAGATACATCTATAGATGGTGTGTCGTTATATGACAGTTGCTGAGAATCGATGGATGGTGGTGACGGAGGGGGAACGGGCGTTGAATTCGTGTCTAGATTCGATCCGAGCGACAGATTTGATGTTGCGATCAAAATATTGTTGTTGTATCCCACGTCCGTACCTATTCGCAAATTCATGTCGGATGGCAAAAGGTATAAACCTTCTCCGATGACAAAGTTTAACTGCGATCTAGCGTATTGTAAAGAATCTTGATACCTCTGAATAGAAGATTGCAAATCTACCGGAGAATCGATCAAAGCATCGAGAATGTTTAAGAATTCTCGTTTTGCATCTAAACCGGTACCCGGTACGAGAATTCCAGTTTTAGCTTGAGCTTGAGCTCCTAGCACCGCGTAAACGTACGTTCTTATAGAGCCAATCCCAACTCGAGTATAAATTTAACCCAAGCTTGTTGGGTATCGGGAGATTGTGAAATGTAGGCGACTGTAAACGTCAATAGATGATCTCCAAAACCCATCTTTGTCGCGTCTGAATAATCGTTTTCATTCGAAAACGGAATATGCGGGCTTGAATTATCGTAGTCTTTCCCAGGTACCGGAATGTAACCGTTGTCGTAATAATAGGCTATTCCCAATCCTCTCCAGTTTTTGTCTTGTTGTTGTTTCCAATCAGATACTGGCGAGACGTGAAAGTCTCTACATATTTTATTATACGCGCCAATGTCTATATTGTTTTCAAACGCGCTCCAAAAATTTTGAAAAGATGCGGGACAGCTCATTTCTTTGAGCAATCGTCTAATTTGATAATAGACGTGAAATTTGAAGAAGAAAAAATACTAATCATCGGATTCGAATGGAGTAAATGTTTATAACTCACTCCACATCCCGTCGTACTACACCACGTTACAAAATTCATTTGATTCTGATAAAACTTTAGCGGATTCGAATTCCAGCTACTTACAATCTCATCGCTATTGACGTGAGGCAACTTGTACTTGCTAAAAGGATCGGCGAGTTCTACTTGTACAAAATCGTTTTCTGTCACGTAAATCCTTTGAATAGACAAGTCGCTGGAAGAAATTCTTCCAGCTTTAAAATTTCCAGATTGTCAATACCGCTTTGATATATTACTCTGAAATGCTAAAGGAAGCGTCATTTTGTTATAAACTAACATTATTTTTATCTTTTTGTTTATAATAAAATGCATCATACGATTGAAATTTAAAATTTTGACAAGCCCGTCGTATTAGATAATACAATCGATAATCGAGATGGTAAACTTCTGATATCGTTAAAGACCGTCAACTTTTGGGTCGGCTACTATAATGTACACAAGAAAGAAAAAATATTGCGCCGTAAAATTGGTGCGGCTGGAGGTCAACCGGCCAATCATTCTACGACCATCAGACCTGGACTACAATATAAAACAAATTATCGATATTATCGTACATAAGACACCCTGGGTAACGTTCTACATTAATGAAACAACCGGTGAATCTTTACTCGAAATTAATGATCCCAGCTATCAAATCAAATTGCCATCCGGGCTAGCCAATTTACTTGGGCTTTCGGATGAATTATTAAGCGCGGGAACGTATGAAGGGAAAATTGATTTGCAGCATTTTAAAATAATGTATATTCACTGGGATCAAATTTCTACTAGCGAAAACTTTTTACAACGGTAAACCTTCAAGTATTTTAAACGTTTTACCCATACAAGATGTAAAATTTGGTAAAAGTACCTGGATAGAAAATTCTAATCCATTACGAAAAAATCTCAAGACTGGCACTTTAAAAACGAATTGAGTTTTAAATTAAAGATTCGAGCGGTAAAGGCATTAATAATCACGGTATGCCTGCCATTATAACCGTCGAAATTAATAAATGTTTTTAAATAGTAAATACAAATGGCGAGTATTTACGGTCCGGGCTTTACGAGCGAACCAATAATGACAATACATCCATTTTTGAATATCATGGGCGTATCGCTACGAGGGAAATTCGCCAAACGATACCGTTGATAAATTTAAGACTACCCATAAACATCGAGTGGAAAGGATCGGCGAATCAACCCTGTTTTTTCCTCGATAGAGAACCTGTTAAATTGTTTGCAAAAAATATCAAGGTTGAAAATGATTCTTATTCAATCACGTCAAGGCGCAACTTTGTAGCCAATCGAGCTTATATATTCTCCAATACCGATGAATTTAACGTAGAACTTTCTTTTACCGCTGTACCGCAGCTTCAAGGCCGAAGGTCAAGAAGTCTTTGTACAAGCGATCTTTTTTTTTTGGCGCTATAAACACGGGAATCTGCTTTGATATAAAAGTTGAAAGTTTTCCCTTGGTTTAAACAAATATATAATCTTTATTATTAATAGAATAATGACAGATGCAAAGATATATCCTACATTACCAGCCATGGACACCTCTGGTAATCTAGATGTGAATGCGTTTAGATTACAAAAAATCTACGAAATCCAGAAAGAAATTTCCGTAGAGAGAAATGAGCGCGAGAGATCGTATAAAAAATACAATAAAATCATCAAGACTTTATCTATCGTAGAAACAATGGCCGAATGCGGCGCTATCGGGGCTGGAGCGATGGGAATTGCCAGTCTGGCCAGCGTCGTAGCAGCGCCGGTCGGATTCGCCCTCGAAGGAGTAGCCATCGGGTTAGGCGGTATGGCGATGCCGATGAAATACGCGAAATACAAGCTCGGTAAAAAATAAAAGAAACACAACGAGATAAGAGTTTTAGCCGAGAGTAAACTTAACACCATCGGCAGCCACATTTCGAAAGCGATCGAAGACGGTCGTATAAGCCAAGAAGAATTTGTTTTAATCAACAAGGAGCGAAACAAGTACTCGGAGATGAAAGAAAACATTCGGACAAAATTTACTCCTAAAGACACTCCTACAGATGTTAAAGCCATCAACGACAAAGAAAAAAAGACCTTGTAGAAAAACTTTTGAAATTAAATTAAACTTTTCGATAGAAAAATCTTACAACGATATTTATAATAAACTAGCCTTAGATCCGCTAGAAAGACCTCCCGCGTATAATTCAACTTTTTAATACTATTTTATTTTTCAACTCTTCAAGGACGAGATTAAAATTTCTTCTAGCTCTCGCTTCAACGCGGTTTAAAATTATTATTTTTATAATTACCGCATTTCGTACATAAATGCGTCTTTGTTTTTGTACGCTTGTTACACACTCTGCATAGAGCCGATATAGATTTTCCTTGTCGAATACGCCACTGATGCAGCAGACAAAATACATCTCCTACCACGCTAGGTAGACAACACTTGTTTGTTTTACCCACTAAAAGCCATTCGCACGGAATAATTGTTTTAGGATGTAAATTATCAAAATGTTTTACAACCGCCAAGAGATAATCTTTTCTAATCAATTTACCGTACTTGCCAGATGGCTCGCCCATCTTTACTTTGAATTGAATTGTTCGACAGTCTTTGACCATAATTGAGCATCCATCGTCTTTATCATCCTACTCGATTTTATGAAATTAATTTTTCAATTTTATTTAGTTTTTTTTTTCGATATATATTTTTTGGGATAGTAAACGGGGCGATTAGTGGGGTGGTAAAGTTGACATCCTCAGATCCTTTTAAAAAAAGATCTGAGGATGAACCGGTTTAAACCGAGTTTTTGTTGGAGGGGGTGGGAGGAGCTGTGTTTTGGGAGAGGGGAGAGCGGGTTTTCCCGAAGTGGTCCAGACCCCCACTTTGTCTTCTACTACACCTCTAGTTTTTAGATATTCGTGCGACAGCGCGTTTTTTAGGTGGTAGCGTGCGACAGCAGCGCGAACACCTCTTGAAATGAGACTTGTCTAACAAAAAAACATAGTTGTCAATCTCAGAATGACTTCATATTTTGCCATTACAGTCCGTGGAATTCCTAGATTTCAATAACGGCGACGACGTAAGAATTTCACCACTGATTGATTTTATAATTAATTGTTTGTAATTAGATACATTCAGCCCTCCATGCCTCAGACTGAACAGATGTTATGCATGTGTGCCTTACACGGGTCGCCCTCAGCACCTCTTGGTGAAATTGAACTCTTACCAGGACAACGTCCAGGTCCTTCGCTGACAACGACAAGCACTCTCTGACGTGCCATTCTTCTGGACCTTACAAGCCAAAATCTACTGGAGAAGCGCCGCTGGTCCACCCAAGTCACCAAGACCTATACAATGCTGGAAAGAAGAACTGGTTTATTAACGGTAAATGGAGGAACAACTCTGGAGCCCTTGCCGATTTCTACTGAGTTTGATTGATTTATCTGCACAGCCTTTAACTCCATACAGCTTCATCACCTGCTTAATTTTCTCATCATTTTGCCACATTACCAGTCATTGCTTTGCTTTAATTTGTGTAGGCTAACTGTCACTTATTTAGCATTACCCTGTTTTTATTTATTTTGGCTATCCTCCATGCATTATTTGTTTTTTACTGACTGGGATTCTCTGCTTTGATACCGGTACTACATTTTAATTGTAGTTTGTTTTGCTTTTCAATTTTGGCTTATTATTTGTTTTCATTATTGCTTGAGCCATCCATGTGTAATGTTTTAAGCTTGTTTTTTACGTTTCACATTCCAGGTCTCGTATTATTTCCATAAATAGTTAATTTGTTTTATATATATTTTTGAAAAGAGGAGATCCACTTAACATATAAACCCCACAGTGTTTTTCATATTTGCGTCAATTTATAAAGAGCTTTTTAAACTTGAACTTCCGGTTTGGACTGGAAGTAAGGGTCAAAATAGGGTCATGTCTGTGTATCAAATGTCGAGTCATCCATGTCCTGTATGAATATGAAGAAATCAAGAAATTATCTATTGTGATTCACAAGATATAAAATATATTTTTCTAATTGTAATTAATTACGTAATAATTCAATAGATGATCTGACCATGACGTCACAACGTTATCTGGCACTATATGTTAAGATGTTAAGGTCTAACTATGTGTTAAGTTTTAAGGTTATGTGAACTCTGCAATGTTTTGGCTGTACAAATACATTTACAGAATAGTGATTCAGAATATTTCTTCACTTAAACCTCGGGTTTCGACTGGAAGGAGAGGTGAGATTAAGGTCATGTCTGTGAACGAAATGTGGTCTTTAAGGTCTTTAAGATGATGTACAGATTGTGAAAAAATATTTTGTGGTTCATGAGATATGATTTTTTGAAATATTAAACTTTGATTTAGTGTAATTCGATATTTGATGACCTCATGATGACGTCACAAATTTACCTGAAACTACATGTTTAGGTCTAACTATGTGTTAGGTTTTAAGATTCTGTGCACTCTGCAACTATGTTTTTGTCTCTGGACAAGTCTTATCGAGAAGAAGAAAAACGAACAACAAGAGGTGTTCGCGCTGTCACTCGAACACCTAAAGAAACTTACAGTATCAAGAGGTGTTCACGCTATAGCTCGAACACCTAATAAAAGATAAAGAGTTCCTTCAGGACATATGAGTTTTCATAACGTATAATTAAAATGACATATAATGTGCTATACTAAATACATTATCTTTGGGTTCAGTCACGTGACTGAATTTATACTTCACATTGGATGTCATTATTTTATCATCGTACTAAATGTGATGAAATTCTGTGATAATTTCTGAGATATGAAAATATTCCCTTTAACTACTGCTGCAAGGGAGCACTGATCTGTGATCACGTCATCAAACAAATTTGTTAACGATGAGATATGACTAGTCACTTTATTCATAGAAGTCTGATATTCACCTTCCCTATTGGCTGTAAACTATATAATATTGCTGCAGAATATATTTTCTGTTTCAACTTCCGGTTTCAAGCGGAAAAAGTGTCAAAATTGGGTCATGTCTGTGTACGAAATGTCACAAAATCCGAGGTCTCTACGATGATGCAAAGATTGTTAATTTATCTGTTGTGGTTCATGAGATATGATTTTTTTAAATATTAAACCTCTATTTGATGTAATTAGATATCTGATAACGTCATCATGACATTACAACTTCATTATGACATTAAACGTATTTACCTTCAAGTCAACGTAAACGTATTTGGGAAATTAATTTGTGAAGTTAGTCTGAACGTTGGAAATAATTTATGGTTTTCTCTTCAGAAACGTTTCACGACAAAACTCGCATCGGTTGTGCCGCGTGCGACTTGATAAAGAGACTAATTACGGCTACATTTACACATGGAGTTCAGTTTGCCGTGCGACTCGACTTAAGACTACTGTCTCGTGCTCTGTGTGTGCACAAATGATAGGCCTATGTGCTAGCGAACGGCTATGTGCTTGCAAAATGGGTTGTACAGAATAATGGGTTGTACAGAATACATATACAGAATACTGCTTCACTTAAACTTCCGGTTTCGATTTGAGGTCTGATTAGGGTCATGTCTGTGAACGAAATGTGACATTTAGTTCAAGATCTTTTAGGTGATCTTTAAGATGAAAATATCTTTTGTGGTTCATGAGATATGATTTTTCTGCAATATTAAACTTTCTTTTAGTGCAAATCGATATGTGATGACCTCACCATGACGTCACAACAAACCCAAACACCTAAAAAGTTACAGATCTGTGTGTAACTTCATAACGGTAACCCTATAGGCATACATGATCACCCAATGACTGCGAACAATAGTACATGTGGAACGTTATTACACAGGAAGGCTTGTTCGGTATAATCTCGCGGTCCGCTGGACCGCGGGCATGCCAACTGAGACGCTCCCTAAATATCATCTGTTTTAACCAACCAAACACCATTCCTTAAGAACATTCAAATAATAAATCCCATGTCCCATTATTTTATTTTAAGCTAGGTTTCAACTTCATAGGTTCAGGGGTTACACAGTTGTAAACCTTAAACTTATTTGAGAATTGCCAACGTTGTATTCTCTTTCTCTGAAGGCCGGTTCATACTTTACGCGAAAGCAAAAGTTGAACACATTTCAACTTGCGCAAATCATTCGCCGCGAATTTGATGACGTCAAATTCGCCTCGCATTCGCTTCGCATCAAGTATGAACCAAGCTTTACATTTATATCATATGATTGTGCATAATACAGTTCTATGACAGTAACCAGTGGGTTAATAATTCGTGATTTTTAAGATGATAACAAGTCCCAAACATAGAAATTTCATGATATACAGTAATACTACTACTTCTACATAGTAATGTAGATACGTACGAATATTAAAAACAAACTTACCCAACTATGAGGGCAAAGATAATAACTTCTGTCACTGTTATTGCTTGCCAGGAAACAATCCTTTTAGATGATATGATGTATGTACATTTACTAACCTAATGATATAATTGTCTTAATTAATTGACTTACAGCCCACCAACCATCTCAACAAACTATGAAAAGCTGATGAGTATTCTAAATTACATGTGCGGTATATATCATACACATACATTTACGTTAAAGTGACAACAGATGGCGCCCTTCAAATAAAAATTTCAAGGGCATGTACATGCCTGAAAAAAATTCGAAAAAGTGAAATTATACCCTAGTATACGTGCATGTGCAAATACTCTCAGATCCAACAACCAAACCAAACTCTCTGTGAAGACACCTCACAGATCTCATCCGACACATACTGACCAAAAACAATTTTACTTTCCTAGACAGAACCTTCCTCCAGGTACAAGGTACAGCCACGGCCCCCCGTCACCCTCTTGTGTGGTGGAGATTTATTGATGATAATTTCTCCATTTGGTGTGGCGGCCAAGATAGCCTAGATGAATTCATCAACTACATTAATTCATTCCATCCCACCATCAAATTCACTGCTAACTACTCTCCTAATGGCGTAAACTTCCTAGACCTCACCAACAACAAATCTCCCCAGAGCATCTCAACTGATGTTTATTGTAAACCCACTGACACTCATTAATAATTACTTTCTGACAGCTGCCACCCCAAGTACTGCAAAGAGGTTATTGCATACAATCAAGCCCTCCGTATAAAATGTATCTGTTCCACTGATACCTTATACAGGAGACGGTCGTCTGAACTGAGGCAACACCTTGTATCTGGGGGTTATAGCAAACGCAGGGTCCAACTAGAAATCAACAGAGCCCAGAGTACCCCCGTAGCACCTTCTTGGCTACCCCGGGTATTAAAAAGAAACCCCTACCAACAGAGTTCCCCTACCTATCACCCCAGATTACCCGGACTTTCTTCTATCGTAAAATGATAACATGACTATTATACACTCCTCTTAGCCATTGCTGAGTTCATCCATCCCTGAGCCCCATTTTATTGGTTTCCGTCGCCCCCGCAACCTATGCGATATATTGTTTCGGGCTAGGCTCCCTAACACCAACAGCGACCTTAACTTTACTGATCATGAATCACAACAGGGATGCTCTAATTGTACTCGCCCGAGATGCAAAACATGTTTGCATCTCAAGCCTGCTCAGAAGGTGAAAAGCCACAATACTGGCCTCACCTACACGATCAGCACTAAACCCCAATGTGACTCACCCAATATTGTATAAAGATGTGGTATACAATATATAGGAGAGACAAATACCAAATTATGTCTACGTTTTGCCAACCATGTCTCATCTGTTAAATCAAGAAAACCCTATCCTGTAGCAATCCTCTTCAACAGGATGTTGAACTAATTGTAATTGAAGACTGCACTGGAGGTGACACACATCGCAAACTTAGGGAGTCACAAAGGATACATCAACTCCACACACTTCAACCCTATAGTCTATCAACCCATACTGAGCTAACCAGCCCCTATGTTGGTGGGCGGTCCATTTGTACCAATTATCTATTGCTCCATGGGGCCAGGTCAGAGGCCAAACCATATCTGCCGAGTAACCAGGGATCAAGCCCTGGTCAGATGCAAACAACCTCGGTAACGGCAGTAGCGGGATCACACAGCGGGACACAAGCCTTTTACGTGGTTGTACACAGAATAAACAGATATAGGAAGATAATGAACAATGGAAACGCAACTTAGGACGGAATGGCTGCAAGCATTAGTATATTAGGACATGGGCAAGTTTCCAGTCATGGAATCACGTCCATTTATGACCCCAGCCAACATTTGCCCATCACCTAGAAAATATGTCTCCTTTATAGATAGCTCGCATTTGTAATTTGTCATTTATTGTAAGACAATCATTCTTTTTAGTCTAAAATGTAAAGCGCTATTGGGCATATTTGGAAATAGCGCTATATAAGTAATTAAATATTATTATTATTATTATTATATAAATGTTCCTTTTTCGTAAAGTATGTTTTATTTTGAAAACAGTCTGGTCTCTTTTATGATTTGATATTTAGCGTATATACTCGTGCTTGTCTTACAGGGAATTGGCAAGATGACCTCAGCATGATAAAGGCCTATATTTTTTTGTTTCAAGGACTGTGTAGAAATGGTTTGGTGGAAATCAACGGTGATGGTACAACAAAGATTTCAACACCATACTGGCCACTATCGTACCCTCCAAACACTCAGTGTCAGTGGCTGGTGGTGGCAGAAGTGGGATACCATGTGGTCATTACTTTCATTGAGTTTGATCTGGAACGACGTTGGGATTATCTGAATATTGGAAACGGACGCATGTTTCAGAATCCATATTTGAGTCTTACAGGGTACGTTTTGCTGTTTTTATGTATTTTCAACAATATGCGAACAATTTCCTTTTTTGAAATAATATTATTTAAAAGATGTATTTATGATTATTTTTCAGAGGTCAATATCCACTGAAATGCGCCTCGACACAACACGAACTGTTTATGATTTTCACATCAGATTACAGTATACAGACACAAGGATTCAATCTTGAGGTTAAACAGATGTGGGAAGGTAAATTTGTTTGTTGATTTATGTGTTTTGTAACATTGTAACAAATGCCTCTAGAAAAAAAACAAGTGCATAATCAACGGTTGACCTCTTTAGAGAAAGAAATAGCCTAATTTGAAAAGTAGTATTTTAAGAACCCATCAGAAACTTTATTAGCTGTTATAAAAGAAAACAGTGTCAATTAGAATGAATTTATGAAATAAAAGCTCGGGGTGCTATTATTCAGTCTAGAGCACGGTGGACAGAATTTGGTGAGAAAAACTCCAAATACTTTTTTAACTTGGAAAAAAGAAATCACAAAAATAATTTTATCTCCAAACTTTTTTTTAGAAAATGGGAACACTATTTGCGATACATCTCAGATTTTGCATGAAGAAGTTAAATTTTATTGTAATCTTTATAAAAGTCAGCGAACAGACGTATCTGGTTTCAATAATTTACTTCCTAGCGAAACTAATCGGGGTATTTCTATTGATGACAAAAGTTCTTGTGAAGTTCCTTTGTTAGAAAGTGAATGTGCTGCTGCTTTTAAGGACATGGCGAATAATAAGAGTCCTGAGTGTGATGGCATCCCGGCCTATTCTATAAATTCTTTTGGAAAGACATTAAACCCTTTTTATTGAATGCATTTGAGTACTCTTTTCAATCATGCAAAATGAGTGCAGACCAAAGACGGGGTGTTATTAATTTAATCCCCAAACCAGGAAAAACCCTACTGAGCTCAAAAACTGGAGACAAATTTACCCTGTTAAATGTAAATTACAAAATATGTGCTAAAGTCATTGCCAACAGACTTAAAAGGTTTTACCTAATTTAACAGATACTGATCAGACAGGGACCATGCAGAACGGTTATATTGGTGAAAATATTCGTCTTGTCTTGGACAATATTAAATATGCCAAAGAAAATAATATTCCCGGTATTATCCTATTTTTTGATTTTGAAAAAGCATTTGACAAACTATAGAATGGTCTTTTGTTGAAAAAAGCCTAAAATATTTTAATGTTGGTCTGAACATCCTCAGAAGGGTCTCTCTATTATACCACAATATCTCCAGATGTGTGACCAACGATGGCCATGTTTCATCATTTTTGAACGTGTTGAGGGGGGTTAGACAGGGTTGTCCACTTCGTCCTTACCTGTTTATCTTGGCTGCAGAACTTATGGCTATTAGTGGACCAGCCAAGGTGTGAAATTACACTTTGGACAGCATTTTTTGTTAATAGCAGGAAACCATGTTAGATGGATTGTTCATAGGATGGGGAAGAAAATTAGGGTGGATGCCACCCTCGATTTTGAATCTAAGGGTTAATTTGAGGTCAAAGGGTCAAATAAGGTTAAAAAAACTGCATTTTAAAATTGTGAATGAATTTAGACCCCATTCGATAGATCCATCCATAAAATCTTTTTTATCATCATGTTGATAAACCAAGCCTGTGCAATTAACAGATAAACATTCATTTTGTACAGAAATGTATGGTAAAATGAAACGTAAAAGTGTGTTTTTCTTGAAAAGTGTATAATCGTGTGTATATCAAAGTTGTTTGCACTCCCTACATGTACCTCACACAATGCATGTTTGAAAACACGTTTTTATAAGGTAGATGTACCAAGCCTTTTTAATTACGAAAAATTCATGTCACACCTTTGTATATGGTGTGGTGTAATTAAACAAAAAGGTACGTCTTTTAAAGTAAATTGAAACGCATAGTAGTTTTACAGTTTGACAAGGTGCTCATTACTTTGGACATATTTCGTTGTTGCAGGGTGCATCATTATTTTGTTTTTGTACACTATGATTGTTCCGTGCCTACCTAACTTGGTCACAACAACAGTAGGGGAAATATGTACATCTGTATCTGCATGAGTCTATGGATCTATTGGCCCGCCGGGTTGCTGCAGTCAATTGCGTCACATCCGCAAGCAAAAGTGCACCTAAGGTCCCTTTGAAGCAATCGCACCGGGTTGTCCTGCACTTTTATTTGCATCCACATGTAACGAACTCCAGACAGGCATCTGGGATAGGTGGTACATGTACTCTTGTCCACACAGCTTCTAGGTAACCTGACTCCTTCTTCCAAGCTGCAGTGTCGATGGAAGATGGGACATCTATGTGTTCCTGATCTGCCTGCAACCATATTTTTGCCTGGTAGTAAACTGTGTGAAGTTCCAGTGCATCTCTTGTTGGTGGTAATATCTCCAGACCCTTCTTCGCCTTGCCAAAGAGTTGGAGCCTGGCATGGTTGACGGTTGGCTGTTCAGGTGTGCCATATAGGTGACACAAAAACTGCTCAATAGGGGCAAGATCTGCGTCACGACCAATTCCCTTGACGAGTAGTGGTTGTGTCTTAAAGGTTTTCCAGCACAACTTCTTCCCGTGACCATGGAAGGAGGAGGTTGTATCGCATCCTGTTAGTGCGTGGAAGCTGAGTAGGTTGTCGCTCACAGGTTGTGTAAATCTCTCTGATGCTGCATGTAATGGATAACATTTACGCTTCGCTGCCGTTCCGGAGATCATCCATACTTCCGTTGCTTTCGTACATACGAAGTGCAGCAGAAACAGCATAACATCTGTATCTCTGCAAATGACCAATACTCTTTGATATCCTTCACTGACTGCCTCATAGAAATGGACTATCAACCTGGTGTCAGCCTCTTCGTGATTTCCTTGAAGTCTGACATTATCTCTCCTCGTAGACCTGGCATCTGTAACATCAAGAAACCCACCTCCTGTTACTATCTTGTATCTTTCTGGTAGATCCTTACCCTTCTCCACGATGGCCTCTGACAACTTGGCGAGATCAGCCTTGTTCTCATCCAAGGCAATCAATTGACTCCAAACCTGTGGTAGTGGAACACTGGGTCCATCGATGAGCTTGCGAATTGGCTTCTTTTTCCCCATTCGCTTTGATCGAGTCACTGCCTTGATTGAGCCCTCTCCGATGTAGCGATCAAATACCATGTAAACTCTTGTTGTAGTTTCTCCAAAGTGTTTTCTCAATGTATTTATGAACACATCAGCGGAGTCACCAAGTGTCTGACACCCATAAGGTTTTCCAAGAGCCTGGATAAGTGCATGACCATCTATGAGCACACATGTCTTCATGTCAGCATTTGGAAGTTCTGGGGGGGGGGGGTGGGGGTGTGAAGTCCAGCCATTAAGATGCTGATCAACTCTGCCTTTGGTGTCGAGTTCATCTCACCTCCAGCCTTGGCGAGAGACAGTGGGATTGGGGACAGTTCATGCTGTAGAATATTCACCTTGTCTTGCGTGATGCGTGATCACACTGACCAAGTGATGCAAAACTTGTCTCTGGCTTGATCATTCCTGGTAATGCCAATATTATGCCATTCTGCATCTTGCACGTTCTGTTCATCCATTCAGTTGCCTGATCAGCGGGAACTTGGTTGAAGCGCATTTTGGTTCTCTTCACAACAAAGTTCCCATTGTTGAACTCTGTATGAACCTCGGGTGCTGTCTTCTCAATGAGTTTCATATCAGTGAGATAGACAGGTCCCCACTGGGCGTAGTTTGTGTGGTCGTAGATGGTGAGCCATGGCAGCATTGTTGAAAAAGCTTCTAGATGGAGAGTCCAGTTTCCATCCCTCTCAGCCCCAATGAAGTCTAGCAGAATCTCAACCATCTCCATGTAGTGAGACCACAGTCGGAAGTTTGGATTGTGAGCGTGATTGTTGCTAAACTCTTTAATGAGATCCTGAATGTTGTTACGGCTCAGAAAATCTGACAGCTGGCCCATTGCGTCGCAAATCTCTGCTCTGTGGTTGCCATCTCTCTTTTTGAAAAGCTTAGCCACATTTTGGGCAAGCTTTTCAACTTCCACGTCTTCTTTTTTACCATTTTCCAGCAGCCATGATTCAAGCATAGACCATTTGATATGACACAGAGCCTCATACGTCAGTTGGTGTCCTCTAACAGCACGATAATAGGCTTTGCCATCAAGCATTGTCTCAGTGGTGTTGGCTGCATACACCTGCCTCCGTCCATAGGTCATCAAGCCCAGCACTTTCCATGTGTTGACCAGTAGCTTTCAGGAAGTTGAAGCAGATGTGGAGTCTTCCCATGAGAAAAAATACATTCTCAAACTTTGGCTTTGCCCATACGAGTTCCTTTCCCCTGCTATAGTAGCTGGTCAGCTGTGACAATAGTATGCTTCTGGCATGTATGGTTTGAAATGTCCACAAATCGATTGATCACAGTGGTGAGTGTATCATTGTCATCTGCTGGTGCCTGGAGGATTGGTAGCATCCCTGCTGTTGTTACAGGGGGGTCAACTATACTAGTGGCTTCATTGAGTGATCCCCAGGCAGGAACAGACCGTCCCTCTCCATCATCATATAATTATGCGTGACACCACCCATGTTAAAGCTTTGACCCGTGCCTTCATCACAATATTTGAGAGAGATTGGGAGTGTAAACAACTTTGATGTACACACGATATAAACGTTTCGAGAAAATCACACTTTTATGTTTCATTTTACCATACATTTCTGTACAAGATGAAAGTTTATCTGTTAATTTCAAAGGCTTGGTATGTCAACATGATGATCAAAATAGATTTTATGGATAGATCTATCAAATGGGGTCAAAACTGATACAAAATTTTTAAATACAGATTTTTGACCTTATTTGACCTTATTTGACCATCCACCCTAATCTTCTTCCCAATGATATGAACAACAGATCTAGCATGGATGCCAGCTATTAACAAAAAATGCCGTGAAAATTTTTTCTAGGGGACTTTTTAATGTTTGGCTGGTCTACTATATAGCTGTTAGACATTCAAAAAAATATCTGGTATTAAAGTAGGACTAGCAGAGCTGAAAATCAGTAGTTATACAGATGACACTTCTCTTTTTATTGATGGAAGTGATACTTCTATTAATGCCTCTGTTGATCTTTTGCACAGTTTCACACTGGCCTCACTGGGTTAAAAATTAATTACTCTAAATCAGAAGCAATGAAAATAGGCTCATTAATCTCAGATAACAATATTGTACCGCCAGACAAAATTAGACATTGTCTACGGGCCTTATTAGATTACTTGGTATTTTTTAACCCACAATGAGGAGGATTTATTTCAGTTAAGTACAAGCCACAACTCAAAACAATTCAAACAGTTATTAATTTATGGTCTGTAAGAGATTTAACGCCAAATGGAAAAATTACTCTTGTCAAAAGCTTAGCTTTATCTCAGTTAACCTTTCTTTTAACGGTCTTACCTAACCCAACACAGAATTTTATAAATGAAGTCAATACACTGTCTTGTGTATCATTTTATATGGAATGGAAAATGTGATAAGATTAGTCGTAAAACAATTATAAATTATTACAAAAATGGTGGTCTGAAAATGTTAGATTTAGACTGTATTCAGAAAAGCTTAAAAAGCACTTGGGTGAAAAGATTTTTGACTGAACCGCAGAAGGCCATTAAATGGAAATTCTTCATTAATACAATGTTATGTGACGAGGATTTAGCTGACATAATATGGTACATTAATGTGTCTCCTAAAGATTTTCCTTTTCACATTTTAAAAGATCAATTTGTGATAGATGTAGTTAAAGCTTGGTTGCAATTCAAATATCGAAAAAAAAAGTCGATGGAGAACCTAGTATGTATTTTCTTTCTGACGTTTTTATGGTATAAGTCTAACATTAAGATTAATAACAAATGCCTTTTTTTTTATAAATCATGGAAAGGAGGAGGAGTGGTGACCATGAAAGATCTCTGTCAAGACAATGGGTCTTTGTTATCTTTTGACGAATTTGAAAAGAAATATGTAAATTTTAGATGTACTTTCATTAAATATTATGGGCTTCTTAAGGCTATTCCAAAATCCTGGAGGCAGGCTCTTGAAACAGTGCAGTTAGGTTCTGATATTGTAAACAATACTTGTTTGATTTCTGAATTCTGTAAACAAAACAAACCTTCTCAACTTGTCTACTGTACAATTACTCAATCAGTCTGTCAAGAGCCTGTAAAATGTCAAGAGAAATGGAAGGGTTTTCTTGGTAATATTCAAAATTGGAGTGTCATATATGAAACTCCCTTCAGAGTAAATTGTAAACAAATTTTGGAGTGGTATTGTGGAATGGTTAAATAACCAAAAAATTCAGAAGAATCCTATTACTTTTAATGTTTCTGATATATGTTTTGGTTTTACAGATGACCCAAGCAGGCTTGTTACACTTATACTGGCTAAGAAATTCATATTTGACAAGAAATACCAAGAAGACCATTATCTAAGCATTGCTGCCTTTAAACATTATGTTCATTATGTTTATCACCGAAAAACAAGTTACAATTCCTATTGGCTCTGACGAATCAGTAAATGTAAGAGTTTATTTGAAAAACTTAAAAAAAGAATCGGTTAGGGTGTATGCTGTTTATAGAGGTATCCATTTCCCGGTATTTCAGTTAACTATCTTTGTCTTTTGTCTTTTTGACGTCTGTGCTATGTTTACAATGTATTGTTGTTGTTTTCTTTGTAGTTTTGTTCTTTGTACAAAAATAGTCTTATGATGTAAATAAAAAATAAAACAATAAATAATAATAATAATAAAAAATATTTCAACAAAAGGTATGACATCGGCATTTCCTAAATTGGAATTATAATCTAAAACTAATCAGGTTTGAATCAATCTTCAAACCTCGGCAATAAATAAATACATCAAAACATTCGTTATCACCCGACACAAACATTTCCTCAATGTAATAGGAATCTAGCCATAGGAATCTAGCCAGCCTGTCGTCATCAGCCAAGCTCAGTGATCGAGAGGTTAAGACGTCAGCACTAGTATAATCCAGGAAGTCACGTGTTCTAGTCCTGCCCGAGCCGGCCGTAGATAATTTCCAAAGACACTCGAAAGCACTACGTCGTTATCACCCGACGCAAAAATGTCCTCAATGTAATAGGAATCTAGCCATAGAAATCTAGCCAGCCTGTCGTCATCAGGCAAGCTCAGTGATCGAGAGGTTAAGACGTCTGCACTAGTATAATCCAGCAAGTCATGTGTTGGAGTCCTGCCGAAGCCGGCCGTAGATAATTTCCAAAGACACTCGAAAGCACTACGTCGGTGTATACTGTATAATACAACAACAACAACAACAACAAATTAAAATTGTTTATCACCAAACGCATGAATTTAATAAACATTGCCAATGTTGAACCATTCATGATGCACTCAGTGAAAACTGTGTTTGGCTGGGAATAACAATTCATTGATAGGAGCTGAACATTTTGCACAACGTAAGTTTTATCCGTTTAACTGCTACTAATCAAGTTTACAATTTTGTTTTAAATTAAATTGCTGCAGTTAACTGCGGAGAGAATGAAGCAACTTGTAACACATCTAATCTGATCTGCGTCCCAAATAACCCGTCTGGGAGAAACCTACCTTTCTGCTTTCTTTCAGGTTTGTTTATCAAGATGTAGACAAAGATTTATATCAAACTAAGTCAACAAGGCGCGCAGCCAAATTAATGGTAACGGGAACGAGGATAATAACACACTAAAAAGGGCTACATTTTTAGCTGACCAATTTTACAGTTTCTGAAAGCAAATTCCCCGATGTTTCCAATAGAATGTGACTGATGCTCAGCAAATCTTTTAAACTGTGGCGCCCTCCAGTGACAAATTATTGTTAGCACCAACCTGACTACTAGACACCTTTTTTGAGCAAAAAGACACTTGCTTCAAAAACAAACTGGAAGCATTTTATATGTGCATGTAAATACGTTACTCATTTGATGTCTATCGACCGACTTTCATGCAATATTTGTCCTTATTAAAGATACGATCGAACGCTCTTAACGTGGTGTGGGTTTATCTGAAATATTGAATAAAATTTATTTTGTTACAGGATTATGCGGTGAAGGTAATATCGATCTGGTGCAGACTAATGCTTCATTCGATCTGAGGTCTCCCCATTACCCTTCGAACTATCCACCAAACGTTGGATGCTGGTGGCGAGTCGACCTTTCTTCCAGAAACATTGCTTATAATAATATATCCATCGAAGTAGTTTCTTTCCTAACGGAGAGAGAGCGCGACTTGGTACATATCAATTCGTACGGCCAGGAAAATAAGTCGTTTGTGTTGCAAGGAGCGACAAAAGTGCGTTCAATATTATTGGAGGCTTACGAGGTTGATGTTTCATTTATTGGGGATTCGACTGTGGAGTATGGAGGTTTTCATCTCAGATTTACACACTTTGACAACGGTAAGTTATATCTCATTTGACAGAAATGTACTAAATAATACCGTTAAATAAGCAATTGAGCATAAAATCTTGTAATGGAAACAAGTATTTCCAGTAGATCAGATTACTAAGATTGTGTTTTGGGTTTAATAACTCATTAATGGTGAAAATAAACCCCAAATATAAATGTTAATTTAGTGATTTATAATATGCACAAATCTGCCTTTCATATATGTATTTACTAATACAAAGCGAAAGTTCAATTGGACCTTTGTGTTTTGCCTGATGGTTCTTAAATAACAGTCAGGAAAATACATATGTCGTGGGATGATACCCCAAATTCGTTAGTTCTGTGATCTCCCTTAAGAAGCTAGAAAATTCGTTGACAATTCTACTTCTGACGCCAACTACGATTACAACATTCGCCAAGCTGAAAAGTTGCACATTATTTGATAAATCACGAAATTAAGTAAATGAAGTAATTTTTTTTTTCACGATTACTTTTTCAAAATAGAACAAAAACTATGACTATACCACGGTCAGCCAATCACGGCGCGTTTATCATGTGCGTCGACCAATGAGATGGATTTTTTCTGCGAGCGTCGGCAAAGCAAGATGGCGTATTCATCCGATATCTAACACGTCGACTTGTGATGGGAATGTTCGAATAGAGTTGCTTATTGTTGTATGAACATTTATGACACAAAATCTAAATCAGCAAATCTCAGTAAGAAAAGCTATGCCAAATTTAAGCAGTGTGGTAACCGATGACGAGAGTCATCTTTTTTGGGGGTGGGGGGAACAATGTGGCCCATGACATTTAAAAAAATAATATATCTAATCTTTGGGAAGCCCTCATGCAAAAAAATTATAATGGGTGTTCATGATAACCGTTATTTTTTAACGGGTCCAATTGAATTGTGTTTTGGGGTTTGTTGTCAACTTTTAAACTTTGAACTGCACAATATTGATTCATGTGGCCACATCCAATGCATTCTGGGAAACCAATGTGGCCGCCATTACGTTTAAATACAATAACTTAAATTTGGTCCCCAAAACCTGTTTTTTTTCTTCAGAATTGTAATTTATTTTATGTCATCAATAGCACCATGAATGTTATTTTATCTACATTTATTCTACTTTTGGTATAAAAAATCCAAATTTGGGGTCAAATTTAAATATCGTCACATTATTGTTTATAGTAAAGACAACCTTTTTGCCAATTTTCATTGCCAACGGATAAAAATTAAGGAACTTATGGGGAAAATACTATTTTTGCCCAAAAATTAGGAAACATGAACGAAATGGGTATAGCGCCCCCTAACTGTGACCTATGGAATTTTTCATGGCCTCATTCGATAGATGGCGTCAAACCGAATATGCAGGAAAAAGTTTCAGGAAAATATGGAGGGTGTGGGGCATAATGTACCCTTCCCCAGGTCTGAGAGCAAAAAAACAAAAACAGATTTGATAGGGTTTAATGATATTTGTTTTCATGGAACAAAATGGTGTGTGTGGGGGGACTAACTTAAAAAGGGGCTTACAGCATTGAAGAACATTGAAGATCATTCATAAGGCCTCCGTTTCCCAAATTTTTTGGTTCATGTCATGTTTTTTTGGTGTTTTTTGGTGTTTTTTGTTTCCTGTTATGAAATTCATTTAATGTAACAGATGTTAAAATTAACTTACTAACAGAATAATTTATCACAGTTGTAATTGAAAATAAAATAATAAATTATTATACTGTAATCATGACACTTTTCATTATAGTTGTTTGTCTCGAATTACAGAAAATATTTATACAGTTTTCTCGCTAAGCATGCATCCCAATTTAAAGAAAATTAAAAAGGAACGTAGCAAAGGAACAAAGGGAGTTCCAAGTAAATATGTTACTGTTAGAATTCTTATATTATTGTCATATTTAAATGCGAGTTTTGAGGAGTTTCTAAGACAAAATACATAAAGAGGAAAAAATTACCAACAAAATACATTTAGATAATTTCCATTTACATTGATTAGGGATAGGACAGAGCAAGAAGTAAAATCTAATCGGATAACATGTTTTCCCATTGGTTTGTGTACAAATCGTTTCCCCATAGAGTTTGTGCATAGTTCTCTTATATCGAACAAAAGCTATTTTCCAATATTCATTTTCTAACTCATTAATGTGAATTTTTTGTCACTGGCGAATTTCATATTCTTATTAAGGACTATCCGAAGTACATTTGTGCAAAAGCTTCTAAAGGTAGACTACATAAACTTAAAAACTAGAGGTCTTTTTGATGATCATCCCATTTTAGTATTCATAGGTTGGTGAAATTCTTGCGTCGGGAGATAAACAATTGATTTAATTTTGCCCTACACCGACGTGTATGTAGCACTGTATACTCAGTGCTTTCCGAGGGTCTGTGAAAAAACTACACAGGCGACTCGGGCGGGATTCGAACCCACGACCTCCTGCTTACTAGTGCAGACGTCTTAACCTCTCGACCACCGAGCTTGCCCGATTACAATTGGCCGGCTAGAATCCCATGTAGCAGCGGGTTCACCAACCTATATATATCGCGGAACCCGCTGCTATATGGGATTCTAGCCGGCCAATTGTAATCGAGAGGTTAAGACGTCTGCAGGAGGTCGTGGGTTCGAATCCCGCCCGAGTCGCCTGTGTAGTTTTTCACAGACACTCGGAAAGCACTGAGTATACAGTGCTATAAACCCCTGTCACACCAGGGCTGCGATCGGGCTGCGCTCGGGCTGCGACCACAAAATCATGAAAGCGCAGAGGTGAGCGCAGTATAGTAAGGTCTCCTAGAACGGATCGATCACGCAGTGGAAACTCGCTTGGTCGGGAGAGGAACGCCATGGTCGCCCTGGGACGCCTGACCGCGGCGACCGTTTTGTGCATGCACAAAATGGTCGCCGAGACTCGGCGCTCTGATCAGATCGCTGTAAGGACTCAGTATGGTCGCAGCGGCAGCGCAAAACGAGCGGCATGAGCGCAAAGCGAGCGCAAAGCGAGCGCAGCAAGGACGCACACGAGCGTCTTGTGGTCGCAGCGGGAAATAAATCTTGTCCGCTGCGTCTGTACTGAGTTCTCACTACGTCCATTGCGATGTCGTTACGTCTCTCTACCGTCCTTGTTGCGCTGTTACTGCGCTTCTACGGAGCGTTATTGACTTCTTCCCGCTCGTACAACGTCCACACGGAGCTGCCGCTGCGACTATGCCGCTCCTTATACGCCCATGCGCGTCCAATGGCAATCTTCCGACGTTTGCAGTAGGCTCACAGTACGATCCCACTTGTGTCTGTGTGTGTGCTGTGCCACACACACACAAATGGTATGTGCCCTCGTCAAGCGGGGAAAGAGGACTGATGACTGGCGGTTGCAGCGGGG
This sequence comes from Zoroaster sp. YZ-2022, assembly GCA_029582265.1. Lineage (NCBI taxonomy): Eukaryota > Metazoa > Echinodermata > Asteroidea > Forcipulatida > Zoroasteridae > Zoroaster > Zoroaster sp. YZ-2022. The sequence continues at coordinate 38,919,768 of CM055817.1, read as the reverse complement.
TCTAATTATGCTCGCCGCGCGGACGCATCGAACGTTTCGAGAACGTACTGCGGACGTCATAAGGGCGTAACGCGAGCGCGCTTGGTCGCGTAGAGCGCCGTGGGAGCGCCGTAGGAGCGCGTTCGAACTGCACACTGGACGAGATGGGAGCGCGGTGGGTCGCAGCAGGAGCGCCGTGAGCGCGATGGGAGCGTACTAAAATCTCCGTTGTTTGACATTTTCAGAAATTTTCGGACAGTTTTCCGCGATCGTAATGCGTTTTGCAAAACAATTAAGCGCACAGCGAGCTCCGTCCCGTCGCAATAGAGTGTGACAGGGCTATTACACACGTCGGTGTAGGGCAAAATTAAATCAATTACTTTAGTATTCGTTATAGAACTAATCTTTGTTCGGATCCGTTATCGTGATTTGCGATCAACCCTCGGTGTTTGATAAGTAACTGTCAAAGTATTCTGGAGATTAGTGGTCGTCATGTCTGATAGAATAACGAACTCCATTTATACAGATACAAATCATTGTCTCAACGGTCTGGACTGCGGTGATGGGCTTTGCTTACAATACAGTGCCAGGTGTGATGGGTTTAAAGATTGTGAAGGAAACGGAACGGATGAACAGCATTGCGGTAAGACACCATGTTTGGGGGAATTTAATTTAAAGACCCATGGTCGTCGATTAAATTTCCGGATCTATTTTATGTCTGGATTATACACTGCGGTACGTTGAATTCCGATCACATGGTTGTTGTAAATCATATTATCCCAATTCGGTTATACATTTTTACCAGATTTAAACCCAATTTTCAAATATGAATCAGTTGGCCCTTTCCAATTTGGAAACTCTTCTTTGTCAATAAAACAACTTCTGCCATATTTGGGATTTTTAGGATTTTTTGTATCATGATTCTGTGTTTCTAGCGCCCCGTGCTGGAAAATTATTTGTTGTCAACAAAACAACCATTTTGCCATGTTTGGGATTTTATGGATGTTTGTATCTTGATTTGAACAATGATGATATCAGTGAGTCCGGATCGGGACAACTTAAAACCCTGCGAGGTGCCATGGCGCTGTTGTTGACAGTAGGTTTGTAAACAAAATTTAATTACTCCGTTCATGCTCACCCCAAATTTCTCAAATTCCGTAAGTTCACTGTTGAGGTATCCCCAAATAGCATGGTTAGTTCTCATTAGCCTGCTTTGAACCCTTGACCCAAAAAATCCTACTGCAAAAAGCATGGTCCCATAGGACCGTGTACAAATCCTGCATGGTCCCATAGGACCGTGTACAAATCCTAATGCCATCTGTCAACACACAAGGCCATTGACTTCGGCTCTGAGCGGCTTATCAAAAGCTATCAGTTACCCACTATGTTGTGGCAGACCATGAACCCAGACATGCTGGAGACATCAGCCAGAGGATGAGAGATGTTTATTCCTATAACTGCTATGGGTACACATAATAGGGTATATTTTATGTGGATTTGGGGTAGGGGAAAAAGCGTTATCAGAACTAAAATAAACATCAACCTAAAGGGCCCTTACATTTGTTTTGGCTTCAAATTGTTGTCTAGGGTCTAGAGGACCTCTAGGCATCTGTTAAAACCATTGGGAGTTGGTAGTGTTCAACGCAACAGAAGTTATAGCGCCCTTTCACACCTACTGTAAAATACAGCGCGATGCAACCGCGGTGTGAGTATAAGTGTCATGGCGCGTCGCAGGATTTTAAAGTGACAATTACATATTCTGTGTTTGTAGCGCCCTCTGCCGGTTGGTCAATTTGAAACTTTCTTTCTTTCCTCCTTATTTACATAGAAAATATCACTTGTCCCGAATTTTATCGCTGTAAGAAATCCAGTGAATGTAAGTATCTCTCTAAGGTTTGCGACGCACACGTAGACTGCCCTCAAGGAGATGACGAGAAAGAATGCGGTAAGTTTGTGTTTCACCTCTTGAGGGCGCTCTTTCACTTATTACCGCCATAAGTTCAACCTCGTCCCCAGGGTTTACCTCGTTTTCTCTACTACATGGTGGTCAAACCAGTTTAACAGTATCAGGCCCCGGGGGCACAATATGACCCCAATGGCATTTAAAAAAAAAAAATATCTCCAGATCGTTTTGTCCGATCTCGTTGAAATTTTTGACTTTTCATTTGGGACCCCTCACGCAAAAATGAATGATAATGGGTGTTCATGGTTGCCATGGCAACCGCTTATTTTGAACAGGTTCTATTGAATTTCCACTTTTAGTTAAAAATACTAAATATTTGAGACTGTCAAACATTTAATGTGTTTTGGGTTTTTTGTCAACTTTTAAACTCTGAACTCGACAATATTGAATCATGTGACCACTTCCAATGCATTATGGGAATCCAATATGGCTGCCATTACGTTTAAATGCAATTTTTGTTCGAATGTATACATTTATGTCATCAATAGTACTGTGGCGGTATATTTACTGCTGAAGATGATTTATCCCAGTGACCTTAATCGTGACAAATCCTCCGGCTCGGATGGCTGAATATCGGCCGGAGATGCAGGCCCGTTTGTTCGGAAATATACCGCATATACACAAGTTAACACTATTCCCTGGTTCGATCTTGGAGTGGCAAAGACTGACTAATTAAAACCCTGCGACGTGCCATGGCGCTGTTGTTGACAGTAGGTTTGTAAACAACATTTAATTAATCCGTTCATGCTCACCACAAATTTCTCAAATTCCGTAAGTTTACTGTTGAGGTATCCCCAAATAGCATGGTTAATTCTCATTAGCCTGCTTTGAACCCTTGACCCAAAAAATCCTACTGCAAAAAGCATGGTCCCATAGGACCGTGTACAAATCCTAATGCCATCTGTCAACACACAAGGCCATTGACTTCGGCTCTGAGCGGCTTATCAAAAGCTATCAGTTACCCACTATGTTGTGGCAGACCATGAACCCAGACATGCTGGAGACATCAGCCAGAGGATGAGAGATGTTTATTCCTATAACTGCTATGGGTACACATAATAGGGTATATTTTATGTCGATTTGGGGTAGGGGAAAAAGCGTTATCAGAACTAAAATAAACATCAACCTAAAGGGCCCTTACATTTTTTGTGTGCTTCAAATTGTTGTCTAGGGTCTAGAGGACCTCAGTGATGTGTATCCTCCAATAAACCTTAATTGTACCCTCCAATATGCATATAGCGCCGCACGCGAAGGCGTCGCTAGCTAAGCCTTGCTGGGGGTCCTGTATCCTCCTTGGTCTGTATTTTTCTACTGAGGCCGTCAGCCTTCCTTGACCAACGCGACCGCCTCCTTGATCCTCGCGTCCACCTCACAGTACCGGCTAATCCGACTGCTCCTCGGTGGCTGTGACGCGGGCGTCCCAAGGCTTATCCACGCAATGCACGTTCCGCCGTCAGTCCCCGTGGCTGCGCCTCCAGTAGCCTCCTTACTTTGGTCCGTTGATAGGCCCCAGCTCGGCTCCGTTAGCTAACCTTTCATGCCTGACGCGCTCGCAGGACGTACCTTCTTATTCAAGGGCTTGGCTCACACTGTCGCTTGTGATCTCAATCGCCAGCTGCGCGCACTTACGCACATGATCCAAATCTCATGCACTACTACACGCACGCAGCCGCAGCAACTCGCGCCGCTAGTCGCGCGCCCTCTGTCTGCTACAATTAATTAGCCTGACTTGCGCTACAAAGCCTCCTTCTTAGCATGAACGTCCCCGTTCATAACAGCTAAAGACCTCCTTAAAAACAAGCAAGTCATAACAGTAATTAACTTAACTTTACTTTAATTAAAAGTTGGGTCCTGAATTTACAAAGCCTGGGCGCCTCTTTATTAATAACATGCGCCTCCACTAATGTTTTGCTCAATACAATGGTTGCCTCAGATTTATAGGTGCCTCCTAACTATGGACACCCTCTTTTGTCTTTAAACTTTCAGAAACATTTACATAAACTGAGGTTTAACAAATATAAACTTTAAACAACTTTATCAAAAACTTTATCAAAACTTTATCAAAACTTAATCAAAAACAGAACTTCCGCCTATAATGTCTAACAATTCCGTTAACGCCTCTCACTTCCTAGTGAACTCCTGTTCAAACACGATATCGTATACGCGTTCCAGACGTTGTTCACGGACCTTCACGCCGACTTTGAAGTCCTGGGTGGTCGAAACCTCTGTGACCCGTGTCACTTGACCCTTGAGTACCTCCTGGAGGGGAGTGACATGTACTGGTCGCAATTCCTCTCCACGGATCTGTGGCTCTTGGCAGACCTCTGGCATGGCTGACTGAAGCTTTGGTGACGCCACAGTCTCTGCCTCGCTTATCTCCCCGCCATCTTGCTGCATCATTTGTAGCATACCGCGAGGTTTCCCTCCTTCAAGTACTCGCCGCTGTGGTTTCACCACCTCTTCAACCAGCAAGGACACAGAAGCAGGCGACAGAGACAACTCAGCTGGAATTTCAGGTCTGTCGAAGGTGAGATCCAAGGGACTTTCCTTTCCTAGCGCCTCCTGCCTTGCTACCTTACGCTTTGGTCCCATCTCCGTCTCAGACATTGTAGCCTTGTCAGGTTGATCCTGTCGGAGAAGAGCCAATGCTTCGTCCCACGTTTCAGCGTCACCAAGGTCTTTGGCAACTGTCACCCTCCTCGTCTCTTTCAAATTAGCATTCCTCTCCTTACGTCGACGCTTAAGCCGCTCCTCTTCCGTCTCCAGTGAGAAGATGTCTACCTCTTGTATGTACTTCTCATGGTTTTGGCGGTAGTGCCTCCGCAAGTTGTCTTTCCTGGTACTTTTGAACTCGCACCTACCACACCATACATACAGCTTTGGCCCATGATCAATCTGTCTGTGGCGCGCTAGACTGGTTCTCTGCCGGTATGTACTACGGCACTCCGGACACTCATACATCTTAGTTTTCTCCTGGGTCTCCTTCATTGTGTCCAGCTGCAGAAAATAATAAACAAAGATTTGTGAGAGGCGGGTCACATACACACAGTTATTTACAACATGTCTAGCGGAAACGATGAGGTTTCCGCCTCTCTCTTTTGGGGTTCCTCCTGTTCTGAGTGATATGGTCACCGCCATCACCATCCAGTGGTTGCTCCAGAACATCTTCTGGCACAATGCCTCCAGCTCCATCCATGACTGTATCCTCGCTGACTCTACGCGGTGAATAGAAACTCTGCTGCAGAGGCGAATGCTCGTGGGCCGCATGCGGTGACCTCTCAGTACCCCGTTCTGGTAACCTCGTCTGCCACGATTCAACAGGGGTTCCACGGTAAGGCTTCATCCTATCAAAATGAACTACTTGCATCTTTCCTTTCGGCTTCCTTTGGATCCGATAGTTTACATCCGAAAGCTTATTGACGATGAGGTATGGACCCTCCCATCTCGTTACTAACTTGGGAGATACTCCCTTTTTCTTTGCAGGGTTGTAAAGCCACACACAGTGGTCCTACTCATAGCTTGTTCCCTCGACTCGTCTATCGTAACACAACTTTTGTCGCCGTGCACTGCCTCTAACGTGTTGTCTGGCCCGGTCATGTGCTATCTGCATCCTACGCCGCAGTTCTTCTGCATAGTCTGTTTTTGGTTCTGCTGCCTCATCAGGGGTAAGTACCTCAGTAGTCAGATCCACTGGAAGCACAACTTCTCTACCTAACATAAGCATATTCGGAGTCTCTCCAGTTGACTCCTGAGGCGCGGATCTATATGCGAACGTGGCGAAAGGTAATTGCCGGTCCCAGTCCCTCTGGCTCTGGTTAGAGCTCAACATCATTGACACCGTATCCATTAGTGTCCTATTAAATCGCTCGATAAGTCCATCCGACTTGGGGTTGTAAGCAACGGTGAGGGTTTTCTGTATGCCTAGGATTTTACACATCTCGGTAAATATGTCAGACTCGAAATTCCGCCCCTGATCAGAATGTAACTCCCTCGGTACACCATACAGGCAAACGAAATTCTCAACAAAGGCTTTGGCCACTGTATCAGCTCGGCTATCGGGGAGTGCAAAAGCCTCCATCCACTTGGTGAAGTAATCACCAATGACTAGCACCCATTTGTTTCCGTTTTCGGTTTCCGGCAGAGGCCCGACAAGATCCAGTGCAACTCGCTCCATTGGGGCACCCACCCGGTACTGCCGAAGTGGGGCCCGTCTCCTCTTGGCGGGTGACTTCCTCTTCGCACAAATATTACACTTACGGCAACAAGCTCTCACATCTGCCGCCATACCCGGCCAGTAATATCTCGCCTTCAGTTTAGCAAGTGTACGGCTGATTCCAAAATGTCCTCCGGTCTTTCCTCCATGTAACTCGTCCAATGTCGCCTCCCGAAACCTCAAAGGTAAAATTATTTGCCACTTAATCTCCTGGCCGTCGTGTGATTCCCATCGCCGGTACAATATCGACTGTCTCACTTCCAGTTGGTCCCATTGCGACCAATAGGCTTTGATTGGAGGTGCATGGGAGGATACTTCATTCCAGTCTGGACGACGACCAGACTCCTCATTGGAACGTATCACCCAGCCAATAGAAGGGTCTTCTATTTGGCCCTTACGCAAATCCTCCGTCGAAATAGTTGGTTCCACAGAAACCACCCTCACTTTGGCCTCTTGTGGCAGGACTCCAATCTCCCTGGTTATGTCGGTTCTGACTTTGTCCTCCGCGATGGTTTCTAATGCTTCCTCATCTACCCGTCCACACTGCTTACACGGTTGACGTGAGAGGCTGTCAGCATTACCATGTTTCTTTCCAGGGCGATGTATGATTTCATAATTGTACTGTCCAAGTACCTCCATCCAGCGAGCGACTTGTCCTTCCGGGTTTTTGAAATTAACCAGCCAACGTAGAGCTGAATGGTCAGTTCTCACAGTAATCTTTTGTCCATATAGGTATTGTTTGAAATGCTTAAGATACACGATGATTGCGAGGAGCTCTCTCCGGGTAACACAATAGTTCCGTTCTGGTTTGGAGAGGGTCCGGCTGGCATACGCGATAACACGCTCCTGCCCTTGTGGTACTTGAGATAGAACCGCTCCAATGCCAACACCACTGGCGTCCGTATCGAGAATATAGTCGCCGTCAGGTTCGGGATAGGCAAGTATGGGCGCCTCCTGAAGATGCCTCTTCAGCGTTTCGAATGCCTCCTGGCATTCTTCACTCCAGTCAAACACGCGTGCCTTCTCTGTCAGCCTGTGTAATGGCCAGACCACATCCGCAAATCCTCTTACGTATCTCCTATAATAGGACGCCAGCCCCAAGAAACTCCTTACGCCTCTTACATCCGTTGGGGTAGGCCACGATTTCACCGACTCCACCTTGTCCGGATCAGTTGATATGCCATCTGGGGACACAACATGCCCCAGATATTTCACGGATTGTTTGAAAAGATGACACTTGCCTGGCTTTAATTTAAGCCCTGCCTTCCGAAATCGTTGCAGCACCTCACTCAGACGATTGATCTCCTCCATGATCGTCCGTCCATACACTATCACGTCATCCAAATATACAAGCAGCGTCTCCCACTGCAGGCCTGATACCACCCTTTCCATAAGCCTTTCAAACGTGGCAGGGGCGTTGCACAGCCCGAAAGGCTTAACCCTCCAGCTGTGCAACCCCCCGCGTACCATAAAAACAGACTTTTGCTTCGCCTCTTCATCTAGTTCTATCTGCCAATAACCGGAGGCAAGATCTAAGGTGGAAAACCATCTTGCCCCCGATAGTGAATCAAGAGTGTCGTCAATCCGTGGGACCGGGTAAGCGTCCTTTATTGTCTTTTCATTGAGTCCCCTATAGTCCACACAGAACCGCTGGGTCCCGTCCTTCTTCCGTACAAGGACTACATTGGACGCCCAGGGGCTCTCAGACGGCTCAATGATTCCTCTTTCTAACAGGTCGCCCACCTGTCGGTCAATCTCCTTTTGCTTACACGGTGGTTGCCTCCTAGGGCGTTCCCTCACAGGTCGTGCTCCACCGGTACATATTTGGTGTTTAACCCAGTCTGTCCTTCCCAAGTCATGATCTCCTTCAGAGAATACATCCGAAAATTCAGTCAACAGTCCAGCAATGGCGTAATGATAGTGCGGCTCCAATCCATCAACACTACGCCTCCAAAGATCCTGTAGATGAGCTGGAACATGAACCTCCTTGCTTCCCTTTTTAACTGCCTCCGGTTGCGCCTCTTGAATATCCTCTTCTTCTATAGTGTTAAGGCTGGCAGCTATAGTCCCGCAGTGCAGAACACACCTCTGTCGGCCCGGATTTAGCACCCTCATAGGCAGTGTTCCTCCTTCTGTATTCACTATCGATCTAGCTAGAATTAGCCCTTTCTTGGCCAGATCGCCGCCTCCTATGACTGGCTCTACCACACCAACATGGCATGCCTCTAGCACCGTCGCCATCCGTCCAGGTACTATGGTTTCATGTCCTGATGGTATACCTGTGGTCTTGGCTACAACAATCCTAGCACATAATGGTGTCCCACACCGGGAGGTGCATTTGATGTGTTCTCCAAAAAGGACCAGTTCAGAAGCCTTGAAGTCTAATGTCCCTCCTGTTGGGACGAGGAAGTCCATACCAAGGATTGCCTGTGCCTTAATATTTGCAAAAACCGCCTGAACAGGATAGGTGGTCCTTCCAACTCGCACTTCGACTTGCGCTACACCCAAAGTCTCCATGGGGGCTCCATCCGCCTGGTATACCTTCACACCATGTTGTGTCAACCTCGGTCGCCTCTCCGGTGGTATTTGGTAATACACCTCACTGGAAATTAAAGTATCCGTCATCCCAGTATCCACAAGGAAAGGAATTCTAAGAGCCCAAATTTCACCCACTACATAGAGTCCTTTCTTAGGCGAAACAGTGGGGGCTAGAACCTTCCTTTCTGACTCGGGTAGAGGTTTGTCTATTGTTGTCCGTCTGTGTTTGTTTGTTGTTGACCCTGACAAAACTACAGCCCCTCCTTGGGTCACAGGATAGGCTGATCGTAGTTTCCCGAACGTTTCTTTGGATTCCTTGCCTGGACTGGACGTTCCCTTGAGAAATGCCCAAATTCTCGGCAATTATAACAAATATCCTCAGGAGCTGCAGGTCGCCTCTGGCGGTGATGGTACACTCTTGTATCCCGCCTCTTCTCTCCTGTATTTTCAGCAGACTTGATCTGATTCCTTGGTTGGCCAACTGTCTCATTAACTTCCTCATCCAACATTCTACACCTACGGTTGTCGGGTTTGTGTCCACTCCTTTGTTCTTCCATCTTCTCAAAATTTTCAGTGGCTAGCGCCGCCCGAATGGCTTCATCCAACGTAGAGGGACTAGCACGGAAGATTCCCTCTCTGATGGATTGACGAGTTATGGCATCAGAGAAATGGCCTCTGGCGAGGCGATCCCGTCCTGTCTCGTCAAATTCGGGGTATGACAGTGCCGCCAACTCCCGGACTGCTTGACCCAGTTCTTGAATTGTCTCCTTGGGGCCTTGCCTCCTACTTCTCAATTCCATCAGGAAATTATCTGCTCTCTGGCCAGGGCCAAAACGAGAATTTAAAAGCTTGAGTAGCTCTTTGTACTCGTGCTTTTTCCTTTCTCCATTACCGTGGTTTAGCAACACCTTCAATGCGGGTCCTTGGAGGCTTGCGGCAAGAAACACGGCCGCCTCCTCATCGTCCCATCCATTTGCTAGTATACATGACTCGAAATGTTCCCGATAATCGATCCAGGGTTGTTTGCCTCCGAAACGATCAGGAACAATTCTGGGACGTCCTGTCCCTTTTGACAATCGTTGTTTCAATTGTTCTTCTCCTACTACTCGATAGTCTCGCCTCAGTGGCTATGGTACTCCTTCAGAGGTCTCAGCTCCTCCTACTGCCTGGCTACTCTCGTCTTTCTGTCCAGTGTCTACACGCTGTGGAGAGTCATTCTCTGGAGGCGCTATGTCTCCTCCGAAAGGGGTAGACTGTAAACGGCCGTATCCAAGTCCTATTTTTCTTCATTACTCCTCTTAGCGATGGGGTTTCTAGTGTGGTATCCTTTTGCTCTGGATCCTGCAGCTGGTTCTCGGTAACGTATCCACTTGAGTCCATGAGTGAATCTAGTCTTTCCAGACTCGTACGCCTCCATGTCCCCTCCAATTTGGATACCCTCTCCATTAGCTGCTCCATCCTATCTCCCATAGACTCCATCTTTGTGTATGAACGTTGTAGTTCGTCTTCCTTTCCTTGTAGGTGTATCCTGAGAACATCTACCTCCTCTTTGAGGTCCTTGGTGTTATCCTCCTTAGACATAATTACTGTTATCCTGTACTATATAAAATCACACACTTACGATGAGCCTCTACCAACCTCCAGAAGAAAAACACAGGTCCAGATATAACAGGTGTATAATCCCACCGCTGCCACCATTGTGGCGGAATATTTACTGCTGAAGATGATTTATCCCAGTGACCTTAATCGTGACAAATCCTCCGGCTCGGATGGCTGAATATCGGCCGGAGATGCAGGCCCGTTTGGTCGGAAATATACCGCATATACACAAGTTAACACTGTTCCCTGGTTCGATCTTGGAGTGGCAAAGACTGACAAATTAATCCACAAGGACACAAATGAATGAATTGATTATCAGATTTAATAAATCATATGCATAATAATTGGACCCGGTGTGACTGTAATTAATGATGTGTATCCTCCAATAAACCTTAATTGTACCCTCCAATATGCATATAGCGCCGCACGCGAAGGCGTCGCTAGCTAAGCCTTGCTGGGGTCCTGTATCCTCCTTGGTCTGTATTTTGCTACTGAGGCCGTCAGCCTTCCTTGAACAACGCGACCGCCTCCTCGATCCTCGCGTCCACCTTCCACTCTAACAGTACCGGCTAATCCGACTGCTCCTCGGTGGCTGTGACCCGGGCGTCCCAAGGCTTATCCACGCAATGCACGTTCCGCCGTCAGTCCCCGTGGCTGCGCCTCCAGTAGCCTCCTTACTTTGGTCCGTTGATAGGCCCCAGCTCGGCTCCGTTAGCTAACCTTTCATGCCCGACGCGCTCGCGGGACGTACCTTCTTATTCAAGGGCTTGGCTCACACTGCCGCTTGCGATCTCAATCGCCAGCTGCGCGCACTTACGCACATGATCCAAATCTCATGCACTACTACACGCACGCAGCCACAGCAACTTGCGCCGCTAGTCGCGCGCCCTCTGTCTGCTACAATTAATTAGCCTGACTTGCGCTACAGTGCCATGGATGTTATTATATCTGCCTTTACTGTACTTTGGTTTAAAAAATCCCAATAGTGAGTCACAATCTTTACAAATCATGTTTTTGGAACAAAATGACCCAAAATATTGCTTACAGCGTCCTCTAGTGGTGATTTAAATGTCGTCACATTGTTGCAAGTACTGTAGACTACCTTTGTGCTAAATGCCATAGACAACGGATACAAAATTAAGGAAGTTATGGGAAAAGTACTACTTTGAACAAAAATGAGGAAAAATTACCGAAAATGGGTAAAGCGCCCACTAACGGTGACCTTTGAAAGTATTCATCGCCTCATTCGATAGATCGCGTAAAACGAATCATGCCTACCAAGTTTCATGAAAATCGGCTGTTAATACAGAAATCTTTAATTTTATTTATTCATATATGGAGTGCCATGGTCGAGCTGTTTAGTGCATCGGATCTGTGTTCTGATGGCTGAGTCGTCAGAGTGTGGGTTCGAATCCCACCCACGACCGGGGTGCTTGTGTCCTTGAGCAAGACACTTTACTATAATTGCTTCTCTCCACCCAGGGGTAAATGGGTACTTGTGAGGGCAGAGTTGGTTGTTGTGTTTGATTAGCCCATAATATTATGCGGTGAAATGGCAGAAATTGAGCTGTATACTCCCCAGGGAGCTGAGATGGTTTCAGGAATGATTTGTGAGCCTGATGAGCAGGGGTAATAATGTAATGCGCCTTGAGCACCAGTTTTGGTTGATACGTGCGCCATATAAGTTATTATTTATTATATATTATTTATTATTTATTATTATTATTATTATTATTTATTATTTATTATTTATTATTATTTATTATTATTATTATTATTAATTATTAATTATTAATTAATATTATTATTATAATTATAATTATAATTATAATTATAATTATAATTATAATTATAATTATAATTATAATAATTATTATTATTATTATAATTATTATTATTATTATTATTATTATTATTATTATTATTATTATTATTATTATTATTATTATTATTATTATTATTATTATTATTATTATTATTATTATTATTATTATTATTATTATTATTATTATTATTATTATTATTATTATTATTATTATTATTATTATTATTATTATTATTATTATTATTATTATTATTATTATTATTTCGCGTTAGCACGGCATGAAAAGAAAGATCTTGTTTTCCTTTCTGCCGGTTACACTTCGAGTCAAGCTACGTCCGGTAGCCTTAGACCTCAAGTGTCTTTCGCAGAATCCTTGCTGTCCCTAAGAGTGCCGCCTTCTGTAGTAATTCTACTCTAACAGATGTTCCTATCTCCTTGAGATGTTTCTCCAACGCCTTCGGGATTGTACCCAGTGCTCCGACTACCACAGGAATAACCTTCACCTTGACTTGCCACAGCTTGCGGAGTTCTCTCGCTAAATCCTGATATTTCTGTACCTTCTCCTTCTCCTTCGAAGCTACTCTACTATCACCCGGCACAGCTATATCAATAAGATGACACATCTTCTCATGCTTATCCAAGACAACAACATCCGGCCGTCTATGTTCTATAACATGATCTGTCCGGATGTTGAAGTCCCAGAGAATCTTGACATGGTCCGTTTCTTCAACCTTTTCCGGCACATGGTCGTACCACTTCGATTGCACCTTGACACCGTACTTCTTACACAGATCCCAATGAATCACCTTGGCCAACTTGTCGTGTCTGCCTTTGTACTCTGTCTGAGCATGCACTCTGCATTCGCTGACAATGTGAAATACAGTCTCCTCCGCCGCATTGCACATTCTGCACATAGAAGAGACATCTGACTTCTCGATCTTTGCCTTCATCACATTCGTCGGCAGAGACTGGTCTTGTGCTGCAGTAATCAGACCCTCAGTTTCTTTCTTTAGTTCTCCTCTCCTCAACCATTCCCAAGTCTTGCTACTTGCCACTTCTTCGGTACATCTCAGGAATCGGCCGTGAAGTGGCTTTTCCTGCCAATCTCGTGTTCTTTCTTCTCTTCTTTGATTCTTATACTCCTTTGGACCTAATTCGTGTGCCTTCATGTATTTCTGTGCAACCTTCAACAACTTTTCCCGAGTACTACTTACATGACACTGCAAGCTCCTTCTCTCGATGTTAACGCTGTCTGATACACTAAGTAATCCTCTTCCTCCCTCTGACCTCGGTAGATAGAGTCTGCTGACATTCGACCGTGGATGTAACATACCGTACATTGTCATCACTTTCCTCGTTTTCCTGTCAGCAACATCTAGATCTGCCTTAGTCCACTCGACAATTCCTGCACTGTACCTCATCAGCGACACAGCCCAAGTGTTGATCGCCTTTATCATATTCCCTCCATTCAGCTTGGACTTCAAACACTTCTTCACTCGTCTTATATACTCTTTCTTAAGCCTCTCTTTTGATTCCTCATGCAGTATGTGATCCGCTTCAAGCACTCCAAGATACTTATAACTTTCTTCTTCACCCAACGCCCTCAATTGTGTGCCATCTGGGAAATTAATTCCATCCGAATGTACCCTTTTACCCCTCTTCATGGTCATCGCAGCACATTTCTCCAGACCAAACTTCATGCCGACATCATCGCTGAAGATCCGTACAGTCTGCACCAAGGAATCAATCTCTTTCTCGTTCTTCGCAAACAACTTCAGCTCGTCCATGAAGAGAAGATGATTAATCCTGCATCCATCCTTCGTCATCTCGTATCCCGCACTAACCTTCCTCAAAATCATCGTCAAAGGGAACAGCGCCAAAACAAACAGCAGTGGAGACAGAGAATCACCCTGGAAAATACTTCGTCTGATGTTTACCTTACCAAGACATTCATCACTGGCCATCAGATTTGTTCTCCATGTCTTCATGCTCTCACCCAGAAGACATTTCACCGCATCAGCTGCCCCTATCATATCCAAACATTCCATAATCCACGAGTGTGATACCATGTCGTATGCCTTCTTGTAATCTATCCATGCCATGGCCAGATTAGTTTTCCTGTTCCTACAGTCCTTTAGCACCGTCTTATCAATGATGAGTTGGTCTTTCGTTCCTCTTGACCGCTTCTTGCAACCTTTCTGCTCATCTGGAAATAACTGCTGATCTTCTATGTAGCTATACAGATCTTCTGCAATGATACCGGTCAGAAGTTTATACATCATGGGTAAACAACATTATTATTATTATTATTATTATTATTATTATTATTATTATTATTATTATTATTATTATTATTATTATTATTATTATTATTATTATTATTATTATTATTATTATTATTATTATTATTATTATTATTATTATTATTATTATTATTATTATTATTATTATTATTATTATTATTATTATTATTATTATTATTATTATTATTATTATTATTATTATTATTATTATTATTATTATTATTATTATTATTATTATTATTATTATTATTATTATTATTATTATTATTATTATTATTTTACTTTATGCTGTAATAGGGCGACACTTTTTGGTCACTTTTTGGTCTATTAGGGCGACACACCTCATTCGGGCGACAAATTGGTGTCGCCCTATTGTTTTTACTACCTTTTAATGAAGGAATTAAGTGTTTTAAAAAAAAAAGTAATCGCTTCCTTGGGCTGAAACAACCCAGGCATGAAATTTTGGGTTCTTGGAGGATATTATTAAGAGGGAAAAGGATGGGGGAAGTTTTGTGCACAAGTCTATGGGAAAGTCGCCCTATTACAGCATAAAGAGTTATGGGTAAACAACATTATTATTATTATTATCATCATCATCATCATCATCATCGTCGTCGTCGTCGTCGTCGTCGTCGTCGTCGTCGTCGTCGTCGTCGTCGTCGTCGTCGTCGTCGTCGTCGTCGTCGTCGTCGTCGTCGTCGTCGTCGTCGTCGTCGTCGTCGTCGTCGTCGTCGTCGTCGTCGTCGTTATTATTATTATTATTATTATTATTATTATTATTATTATTATTATTATTATTACTATTATTATTATTATTATTATTATTATTATTATTATTATTATTATTATTATTATTATAGTATAAAGATAAAGCCTATATTTTAGTTCACATGTCAAATGTTTTATGATTCATTTTATTGAGAATAAAGAATGCCAATGACATAATACGCCGATATATCTACATGCAGTGCGCAGGATTCGAAGGTTGGTTGGCCTCTCTACTGCAGCACACACTCTTCTTAACAAACCTATTGAAGCAACCTTGTCTTTGTGGATATTGAAATCGTCTCGAAGTTTCAGGGAGAGAGGAGTGGGAAAGAGGACTAACAATACAGCTCGAAAATTCTGCGAACGGTGTAGCAATAAGCTCATCTCCGGCAAAAACTTCAAGCACGTACATTTTAATATTTGTCCGAACTGTTCGAGACTTATTCAAG
>CM055817.1:38879875-38903631 GCA_029582265.1 Zoroaster sp. YZ-2022 | reverse complement strand
CCTCAAGTACCCAAGTAGGAATTACCAGAATCATCAGATAAAGTTCATGCAAACAGTCTTCCTTTTTGCCAAAAAACTGCATGATATAAAGAGACACGTCCTCAAACAAATTGGTAAAACAACACTGCTTGGCAGCAACATCCATCCATGAGCTCTCTCATATTCTCCACTACAACAGGCTTCTCACATAAAAACATTTAACAATGAAGGGTTGGATGGTGGCGAAGGCACTTGCTTTTAATATGCACTTTATATGTGGCTATAAACCTCCCAAGTTTGCTGACAAACTTGCACAGTTTCACTGTAAGAGCTTTGATGATTCACAAGAGATACAGCAATTAGCCAAGATGATCTGCATGTGCTACATACAAACATATGTCTGAGGAAGTTCATGTTTACAGGCCACAAATGAGCCATTCGGAGAAGGACAGCTGTCACACATAAACATGCAGCAAGCAGTACCAATAAATGACCTAAAAGCACTGAAAATGCCCTTATTTATATGGATGTCAAGTGAAGCTCCGGATTCAGACTTGATTACAACAATGCAGAAGGCTCCTCTAAGGTATACACTAGAGTGAGATTATTCCTGTGTGACAAACGTGTTTTTGTTTTACACCATATATACCAGGCCTGGATACGCTGCATTTACCGTGAAAGAGTCAGCCGACCAGCTTGCTGTTGCTGTAATTCCAACAGAACTGATACCGCTCCAAATGCAGAACATCCTTCGCTTAGAGACATATAATCAAGCAATGCTGAGGTGAAGATAAGAAAAAATCTTATTGAATGATGGCTGGCATCTGCTCTGTTTTGGAATCTCATGATACCCCATTTTAAGTAACAACAGGTATCCAGGCAAATATCACAACAAACTTGCAGCTCGTTGACTATAAACATCAGTCAGTCCACACTTTTTGTTGATATAGGTTTCCCATCAAGCTTGTGAGGTTCAGCAACATCAATGCATGTCACAAGGACTTTCGATATCCAACCATTTCTTATTTATATTAAGATGTCGTTTTGCCTGGTGTGGTGAACAAGTGAGCTCATTGATGGCTGTTTAATGACAAATAAGCTGTATCTGTCGTCCTGCAGTGTTTTGGCAAACAGGAAGACAGTCTTTATGCCAGATACAGGAGGACTAGCAGTCGTACTCATTTGGTACAACAACGGATGTGTTATCTTATGTTCGTGTGTTTTAATTGTATGTATATATGCAGGGCCTCAATGGAAATCAGTTTTGAACTGTTTGGGCATATCCTGGGTAAATAAATGTAATAAACAAAATAAATAAATACAAAAATAGACTATTCGTAGTACAACCTGTAATGATCCTGAGACAGCTCAGGAACATACATTGTTTATTTTTTCTAAGCTGGTTGAGGCTCAGCTGCACCACAGGCAGAGCGAGCTCGCTGAAAGAGAGCCTCAGACTCTGCTGCATGATTCTATTGCTGCTACTCGTTGTGCACGTTGAGTTGGCGGTCAATACCGGTGCCAAAATTCGACAATATTTAGGGCATTGTCGAGGGGGAATCGCCGTTCTTCTTGAGGTTGAGATATATATATATATATATATATATATATATATAAACGTGAAGCGAGCAAAGAAAACTGGTTGATGCCGGACTTGAACCTGCGACCTCTCGAATACAATACGAGCGTTCTACCAACTGAGCTAACCAGCCCATATGTTGGTGGGCGGTCCACTTATGCCAATTATCTATTGCTCAATGAGGCCAGGTCAGAGGCCAAACCATATCTGCCGAGTAGCCAGGGATCAAGCTTTGGTCAGATGCAAACAACCTAGGTAACGGCAGTAGCAGGGATCACACAACTTGGAACACAACCTTTTACGTGGTTGTACACAAAGTAGATTTATAGGGAGAAACTGACCTGAATATTATATAAATGGGTAGAGAGCAAAGAAATTATCTATTGCTCTACGGGGCCAGGTCAGAGGCCAAATATATATATATATATACTTAAATGTAGCGGTCTATCTTGAAGTAGAGTGCTCAATGCCACATAGACAGAGCATATTATACTTGTAGTAAAACTAGTGGAACGCTGGTAGTTGTAACTCCGAGTTTCACGCGTTATGCGATCATCAGCGTTCCAACTACCAGCGTTCCACTAGTTTTACTACAAGTATATATATATATATATATATATATTACTTACGGCTGATGTTGAAGCTTAATCGATAAGGTGGTGCTACTCTCCTTACAGACTGCTCATACTGGGAGTGACAACCACACAAATTGAGTAGAATAATACATAATATCAGCCAGGGTGGGTGATGTCTCACTGACAATACATCGATTACTGACCAATACATCACTGCCAACCGGAGAGAAATTACTGGACAGACAAATAAAATAAGAAAACGTTGACACTGGAGGTATAAGATAAATGAATACCGTAATACAGCAAAAATAATGTCTGGTTTATGTTTTATTATGTACAATAAAATTCAGTAGTTTGAAGACCATGTACCTATTTCTGTAAAATGATCGAACCGATATACTAGTAAATTATAATGGATATAACAAATATTAGCTATTTCAAATCGTTTTTTCCCGGCGCACTAGTTCAAACAGGGTCACCTCGGCAGTTAACAATGAGGTCATCGCTGTTGACGTTTTGACATGCGGCAGTTGATGTTCATCGCGCCCAGCTGCACTTTGACACGAAAGGTCGCCCACATTTTATTTTTATTGTACATAGACATTACATAACCAACAAGATTTTGCCTCACACACAGTTAATGGGAGACAATGTACCGTTGTATGAGGAGATACAGTGAAATCGCAACGCTACATGGAGCTATTTAAATGCGGCCATTTTAGTCAAAACTCAGATGATCAAACTCAAGTTCTACGACTGCTGTACTTCATAGTTTAGGACGTCATACGAGGACCTAAGGCTAAAAAATGTTTCGGTTTCTGACTTCACAAATCGGGCAAACGTTCATACCCCTATGTGAAAAAGTCATTTAAAACACAGCACGGCAGAAATCCAATCGATCCGGCAATTTTGGCTGCAATTGGACATCGTTTTATAACAAACAAATAATTGCCGATACGTGGATCTGAGGCGACGCGCGTGGAGACCAGAAACTGCAGACATTTTTTGGCCTAATAAGAAATAAGAAGAAGACCAGTTTTTTTTTAGTTGAGAAGTTTTTATCATTAAAATTTATTTTATGGCCCTGTCACACTGTTGCGTATGAGAGAAACGTAAGAGTTGCGTATGAAAATTCATAATATAATTTTCATACGCACAAAAAGCCCTTGAAAATACAGAATTGTGCGTATACTTACCGTATTGAACCTATGCGTAGCGTATGAGTAGCGTATGGCAAGCGTATTGACAGCGTATGACCAGCGTATGTCAGCGTATGAACAGCGTATGACCAGCGTATGGCCAGCGTACTCTGCGTATGGCTAGCGTATGGGTAGCGTATGAACTGCGCATGCCCAGCGTACCGCCTATCCGCCTATCACGTGACAAAGTTGTACGTTAAATACGTTACTCAATCGTCAAGCATACGCCAAGATGTCTATATACGTTGCAGATACGTCAGACATACTTTAGAAGTACGTTACTCATGCGCTATCAATGCGCTATCAATACGCTAGCTGTACGGTACACCTTCATGCCAACGTATGGCAACTTATGTCCAGCGTACTCGACCTATGAGTAACGTACCTATATCGTACCTCTAGCGTATTCAGCGTATGCCTAGCGTATGCTTAGCGTATTAACCATACGTCCGCATACGCACAAAATTTTTAAGCATGCTTAAAAATGTATTTCTGCCTCAGCGTGTGCCAGCGTATGCCAGCGTATGCCACCGTGCTTGAAACGTATACAACCTATGCCTAACGTACCCCTAGCGTATGTCAGCGTATACCAGCGTATGAGTGATAATTTTCATACGCTGGCATACGCTAGTACGATACGCAACAGTGTGACAGGGCCATTATATAGCCTAAATTTGTTAATGTTTACAAAACAAGTTTTGAAATAGAAATAAAAAAATGGTATAAACTGGATGCAAGCCATCGATGGACCGTTATATTTTTACTCCAATGACTACCGTAAAGGAGACCTCCAGATACTACTTTAAGGTAATGTGTTATATAATGTAAATTCTATTGTCCCGACAACCGAGGACCATATTGTTCTTCATAAGTCCTCAGTTTGAAAGCGTATTATATGAAGAAAAATGTGTCTGTGTGCCCACACCCTCTCTTGGAATGTTACACATTGCGACCATTACAACGTGTGGATTAAATAAAACCAAGCTCATGTCTATACTCGTGCCTAGACGTTGTCAACATTCTGGGTAAAAAGACACAACGTTAAACTTATTCAATAAAATTGAACTCACCCAGTCCTAGAAACAAATAGAAGATGGTGATTAATGGTAGTAACTTAAAATCATCTCAGTAAATGTCAAATCCAGCAAAATACTACCACAAGCAGAATCAAATGTTGCTCTCAAAACGGTTGCAAAGAAATATGAGGGGCGCCGCATCACACATCCATATTCCGTACACCAAGTTCGGTACCAGTCCAAGTAGTAACATGATCTCATAAATACTGGGCGTTGATCACTATACAAAACGTTGAACTCGAAAAGATTTCAAAGATCTGTGTCAAGAAGTGAGAACATGATCTCAAAGTTCACAGTAACCTTAAAGTATTAAGTACTACCAGAAGTACAACCACATCAAACTACGCACGAAGTGCATGGCTTGGCGCGTGTTTAGGCCTATGAAATGGGTTTTAAAAATGTGTAGACAAGTCGTCACACCAGACTAATATGTACATTGTCAAATGGATTAATGCGTTACACCACATTTGTGTTCTGATAACTTATTTTATAACAGGTTTTGAATAAACGATTTGAGAAAATCAATTCAAAATATAGGGGACCTGTGCAACAATGGTTAAAATTCCACTTTTTCGTTCCTCAGCACATCCCTTGACCTGACAACCTATGACCGTACATACCTTAACCATTGTTTCACAGCGGCCTGCCGAAAGACATCATCGGATGAGGCTCATGCCCGTCTGTATAGGTAGTAGCTCCGCCCCTTTTAACCCCGATTGACCAATCAGAAGCCAGCATTTATGGAGTGTCGTGGCCGAGCGGTCTAGCGCACCGAACTCAAGTTCTGGTGTTGCCAGCAGCAGGGTGTGGGTTCGAGCCCCGGTCGTGACACTTGTGTCCTTCAGCAAGGTACTTAACCATAATTGCTTCGTCCTTCGGATGGGACGTAAAGCCGTAGGTCCCGTGTGTTGTGTAATGCACGTAAAAAAAAAAGAATGCGCCTTGAGCACCACTTAGTTGGTGGATACGTGCGCTATATAAGTCCACACATTAATTAATTAATTAATTTTAGCCTAATTAGCATAATTTGATGAGCCGCCCATACCATTCAAAGTAGGGGTGTTTCATAGAATGAGGGACGCGAGTATGTATAATTGGGTTGAACCGACCGCTTTTAATGTAAAATATGTACTGTAGTGTATTATATTTATATTATAGTCGTACCTAAAGTAAAGTATGTAAAGGTATACAATATGAAACCATATAATTATAAATAGGATAAAATCCTAGGTATATGATAGGGTAGATTTAAAGTGAACCATCTCATTATGATCCAGACACCGAACAATCCCCATTTTTTTACTACAGAAAATCGTAGTTTATGATTATTTTTAAAATGGCTGAAAGTGTCTTTTTAAAGTTTATATCAAGCTACACATGACTCACTCGTTCTACAGTCTTCCACTTACCCCCCGCAACCTTGAATGAAACAGTCCAAACACAGACCCGGCCGTTCCAAACTGACAAGCTTTGACTTGTTCGTGTGACGTCATGAAGTGTTTGTCACTACGAGCAAGTTTTTGTGTAGACCTGACAGTCCGTATACACAAAGGTGATTGCTCATAATACATACACAGTAAAGGTCACGCTGTGTCCATTCATACCCTTTTATATACAAGAATACACCCGGCCGGTATTTGCTTTGCAGATGAATAGTCAGATTTAGCCAGGTTTTGTGTTGTACTGCAACCATGAATTTTACTAGGAATGGGTAGCGAAGTGGGAGTCAATGGGAAAGATGCCGTCTGAAAAAAAAAATTCAATTTTTTGCTTAAAATATGTGCCAGTTTAATTGTGTGGGATATGTCCACAGGTTTCGTGTTAACGTCTCATAAAAATTATAAGCTATACTTTTTGTCGATATGATCAAGAAATGCTGACTCCACTGCCTAAAAACTGCCACAGAATAACATATTTTAGTAATGTTTTGATTGTTTGTTTTATAAATTATTTATTCATTTGCTCAATTCAACAGCGGATAAATCGCCAATCTGTATAAAACAGATTTAAAGATTTAAAATATAAAAAATATCGAATTAAAATTGTTATAAATTCGACATAGATCAAGAAATGCTGACTCCACAGCCTAAAAACTGCCAAAGAATGTGCATATTTTTGTAATATTTTGTTTGTTTGTTTAAACAGAACTATTTAAAACTAATAGTATGTCAATTCTTTCCACATATTTTACATTACGAAATCAAACAAACAAATAAACATGTAAATCCAAGGGTTTGTAGCAAGTTGGAATATGCATCCGTATGTTAAACTTAGACATTTCAAAAATTAAGTACAACATTCATTTTTCGTCCGAGCAGTAAAAAAAAATTAAAGACTGCTGAATTTATTATTCAACTAATGAAAAATCGCTGGACTCGTTTACGCCTAGGTCTAGAAAAATGCAGTTGCGGGGAAATATGAAGAGAAAAAAACTCTTTTATTCAGTATACGATAATGATGTGTAGCCATAGGCCTTCCTGGTGAACAAAACAATAATCATTATTGACTGTAAGTTTGTTCATTGGAATTTCGTTTTCGTGAGAATGACACTGGCGTGAGCAATGACCTTCACGCAAATATTAAAAGGTATTCTAACTTTTTACTCTTCAAACATCTTTAAACGTCAATAATCATTTTCTGTTTTACATGCGAGTCCATAATTATTTCAATCATAGTTACAATAAAATAAGTACACAAATCCATTAGGCCAACATGTAATAAAAAATACCAAAGACAACTAGTAGTATATACTAGGTAGGAACTTCCCTAGTTTCATGTTGTAAGACTGATTTCACACGCCTGCCCCGCATTCTGCGAATTTAATTTACTTAATAAATATTCTACAATACAATTTTCCTTGGGGTTATAAATATGCATGTAGGAACCTATAAATAAGGCCGCGTATCCTGGTGTTGTGTATAATCTCAACTCTTTTATTACACTTGTTATACCCTTAATGAGCGGAAGGATATTACTTAATAAATCAATAAAAACAGCTGTGGATCAATAAAATAAAATGATTTGTTTCTCATGCCTTAGATACAACATGACTGAACTATATATTCAGGGCTCCCGTGGAAACCTGAGAATAGCTCATAAGTAAAAAAAATTTTAAATTAATAAATAAAGACAATCACAATGCTGATATTAAAGAATAGACAACACAGGGTGCCTAAAACCAACCGGAATTTATGTAGTGAAATTCGTCACTAAATTCCTTAAGTGATCAATGGGCGATATACAGTTCGGGGTATTTTTATTCACAATCAATGACTACAACCAATAAATGATATACAAAATTAATGCCTGTCCTGTAAAAATTGTTGTTTAAAACTATAACTTTCATATAACACGAGTGGCATTACTGTCTTCCCGCATAATGGAGATGACCCACAACAATGTTCGATGTTTAATTTGATTTATAATTTGTAAGCTGCAAAGTTATAATGTGCTACATTATTTCTGTTACATAATACTGAAAAGATGTTGGTCTTATCTGCACATCGTCAGACGGTAATTTCATGAACAAATTGTTGAACACTATATGTGTGAACATAATTCCGTCAGAGTTAAACATTAAAAATATACAATCGGTACTGGGTTTCACGTTTAGACCATAAATGTTACCACAGGCGTACGAGCAAGGAATGGAATTCCCTAGAGTTGGGAAATTCGAAACAGTAATTCACAAAAGAACTGAATTTAATAAATTGTCAAAAATTCCGTCTAATCGTGTCGGCTGGACAAGGTTTGAAAACAGATGTTTGAAGTTTTGTTATCTTTGTACGGTTTTATCTGGATTTCAACGTTTGCCCAAAGTAACGTGCTCGTACGCCTATGAAAAAAAAATCTACATTAAACAAAATTAGGAAAACCGCTTAGTGTGATATTACTAGTAGCCGTAGGGGAGTGTGTCAAAGTTTTCGATTTGAACCCTTTTTGTGTAAACCACCTGATAGAATTTGGTTTCTTCTTTCGTTTCAATGTTCATAGTCTTCTTATTTCTACATATTGTAGCGCAAGTCAGGCTAATTAATTGTAGAAGACAGAGGGCGCGCGACAAGCGGCGCGGGTTGCTGCGGCTGCGTGCGTGTAGTAGTGCATGAGATTTGGATCATGTGCGTAAGTGCGCGCAGCTGGCGATTGAGATCGCAAGCGGCAGTGTGAGCCAAGCCCTTGGATAGGAAGGTACGTCCTGCGAGCGCGTCGGGCATGCAAGGTTAGCTAACGAAGCCGAGCTGGGGCCTATCAACGGACCAAAGTAAGGAGGCTACTGGAGGCGCAGCCACGGGGACTGACGGCGGAACGTGCATTGCGTGGATAAGCCTTGGGACGCCCGCGTCACAGCCACCGAGGAGCAGTCGGATTAGCCGGTACTGTTGGAGTGGAAGGTGGACGCGAGGATCGAGGAGGCGGTCGCGTTGGTCAAGGAAGGCTGACGGCCTCAGTAGCAAAATACAGACCAATTGAGGATACCGGACCCCCAGCAAGGTTTAGCTAGCGACGCCTTCGCGTGCGGCGCTATATGCATATTGGAGGGTACAATTAAGGTTTATTGAAGGATACACATTATTAATTGCAGTCACACCGGGTCCAATTATAATTCATGTCGATTTATTAAATGAGAATCAATTCATTCATTTGTGTCCTTGTGGATTAATTTGTCAGTCTTTGCCACTCCAAGATCGAACCAGGGAACAGTGTTAACTTGTGTATAGGCGGTATATTTCCGACCAAACGGGCCTGCATCTCCCGGCCGATATTCAGCCATCCGAGCCGGAAGATCCATCGACTTAAGGTCACTGGGTTAAATCATCTTCAGCAGTAGAGATTCCGCCACAAATGGTGGAAGCGGTGGGATTATACACCTGTTATATCTGGACCTGTGTTTTTCTTCTGGAGGTTGGTAGAGGCTCATCGTAAGTGCGTGATTTTATATAGTACAGGATAACAGTAATTATGTCTAAGGAGGATAACACCAAGGACCTCCAAGAGGAGGTAGATGTTCTCAGGATACACCTACAAGGAAGGGAAGACGAACTACAACGTTCATACATAAAGATGGAGTCTATGGGAGCTAGGATGGAGCAGCTAATGGAGAGGGTATCCAAATTGGAGGGGACATGGAGGCGTACGAGTCTGGAAAGACTAGATTCACTCATGGACTCAAGTGGATACGTTACCGAGCACCAGCTGCAGGATCCAGAGCAAAAGGATACCACATTAGAAACCCCATCGCTAAGAGGAGTAATGAAGAAAAATAGGACTTGGATAAGGCCGTTACAGTCTACCCCTGTAGGAGGAGACATAACGCCTCCAGAGAATGACTCTCCACAGCGTGTAGACACTGGACAGAAAGACGGGAATGGCCAGGCAGTAGGAGGAGCTGAGACCTCTGAAGGAGTACCATGGCCACTGAGGCGAGACTATCGAGTAGTAGGAGAAGAACAATTGAAACAACGATTGTCAAAAGGGACGGGACGTCCCAGGATTGTTCCTGGTCGTTTTGGAGGCAAACAACCTTGGATCGATTATCGAGAACATTTCGAGTCATGTAGATTAGCAAATGGATGGGACGATGAGGAGGCGGCCGTGTTTCTTGCCGCAAGCCTCCAAGGACCCGCACTGAAGGTGTTGCTAAACCACGGTAATGGAGAAAGGAAAAAGCACGAGTAGAAAGAGCTACTCAAGCTTTTAAATTCTCGTTTTGGCCCTGGCCAGAGAGCAGAGAATTTCCTGATGGAATTGAGAAGTAGGAGGCAAGGCCCCAAGGAGACAATTCAAGAACTGGGACAAGCAGTCCGGGAGTTGGCGGCACTGTCATACCCCGAATTTGACGAGACAGGACGGGATCGCCTCGCCAGAGGCCATTTCTCTGATGCCATAACTAGTCAATCCATCAGAGAGGGAATCTTCCGTGCTAATCCATCTACGTTGGATGAAGCCATTCAGGCGGCGCTAGCCACTGAACATTTTGAGAAGATGGAAGAACAAAGGAGTGGACACAAACCCGACAACCGTAGGTGTAGAATGTTGGATGAGGAAGTTAATGAGACAGTTGGCCAACCACGGAATCAGATCAAGTCTGCTGAAAATACAGGAGAGAGGAGGCGGGATACAAGAGTGTACCGTCACCGCCAGAGGCGACCTGCAGCTCCTGAGGATATTTGTTATAATTGCAGAGAATTTGGGCATTTCTCAAGGGAATGTCCAGTCCAGGCAAGGAATCCAAAGAAACGTTCGGGAAACTACGATCAGCCTATCCTGTGACCCAAGGAGGGGCTGTAGTTTTGTCAGGGTCAACAACAAACAAACACAGACGGACAAAAGTAGACAAACCTCTACCCGAGTCAGAAAGGAAGGTTCTAGCCCCCACTGTTTCGCCTAAGAAAGGACTCTATGTAGTGGGTGAAATTCGGGCTCTTAGAATTCCTTTCCTTGTGGATACCGGGACGACGGATACTTTAATTTCCAGTGAGGTGTATTACCAAATACAACCGGAGAGGCGACCGAGGTTGACACAACATGGTGTGAAGGTATACCAGGCGGATGGAGCCCCCATGGAGACTTTGGGTGTAGCGCAAGTCGAAGTGCGAGTTGGAAGGACCACCTATCCTGTTCAGGCGGTTTTTGCAAATATTAAGGCACAGGCAATCCTTGGTATGGACTTTCTCGTCCCAACAGGAGGGACATTAGACTTCAAGGCTTCTGAACTGGTCCTTTTTGGAGAACACATCAAATGCACCTCCCGGTGGGGGACACCATTATGTGCTAGGATTGTTGTAGCCAAGACCACAGTTATACCATCAGGACATGAAACCATAGTACCTGGACGGATGGCGACGGTGCTAGAGGCATGCCATGTTGGTGTGGTAGAGCCAGTCATAGGAGGCGGCGATCTGGCCAAGAAAGGGCTAATTCTAGCTAGATCGATAGTGAATACAGAAGGAGGAACACTGCCTATGAGGGTGCTAAATCCGGGCCGACAGAGGTGTGTTCTGCACTGCGGGACTATAGCTGGCAGCCTTAACCCTATAGAAGAAGAGGATATTCAAGAGGCGCAACTGGAGGCAGTCAAAAAGGGAAGCAAAGAGGTTCATGTTCCAGCTCATCTACAGGATCTTTGGAAGCGTAGTGTGGATGGATTGGAGCCGCACTATCATTACGCCATTGCTGGACTTTTGACCGAATTTTCGGATGTATTCTCTGAAGGAGATTATGACTTGGGAAGGACAGACTGGGTTAAACACCAAATATGTACCGGTGGAGCACGACCTGTGAGGGAACGCCCTAGGAGGCAACCACCGTGTAAGCAAAAGGAGATTGACCGACAGGTGGGCGACCTGTTAGGAAGAGGAATCATTGAGCCGTCCGAAAGCCCCTGGGCGTCCAATGTAGTCCTTGTACGGAAGAAGGACGGAACCCAGCGGTTCTGTGTGGACTATAGGGGACTCAATGAAAAGACAATAAAGGACGCTTACCCGGTCCCACGGATTGACGACACTCTTGATTCACTATCGGGGGCAAGATGGTTTTCCACCTTAGATCTTGCCTCCGGTTATTGGCAGGTAGAACTAGATGAAGAGGCGAAGCAAAAGTCTGCTTTTGTGGTACGCGGGGGTGGGGGGTTATGCCTTTCGGGCTGTGCAACGCCCCTGCCACGTTTGAAAGGCTTATGGAAAGGGTGGTATCAGGCCTACAGTGGGAGACATTGCTCGTATATTTGGATGACGTGATAGTGTATGGACGGACGATCATGGAGGAGATCAATCGTCTGAGTGAGGTGCTGCAACGATTCCGGAAGGCAGGGCTTAAATTAAAGCCAGGCAAGTGTCATCTTTTCAAACAATCCGTGAAATATCTGGGGCATGTTGTGTCCCCAGATGGCATATCAACTGATCCAGACAAGGTGGAGTCGGTGAAATCGTGGCCTACCCCAACGGATGTAAGAGGCGTAAGGAGTTTCTTGGGGCTGGCGTCCTATTATAGGAGATACATAAGAGGATTTGCGGATGTGGCCCGGCCATTACACAGGCTGACAGAGAAGGCACGCGTGTTTGACTGGAGTGGAGAATGCCAGGAGGCATTTGAAACGCTGAAGAGGCATCTTCAGGAGGCGCCCATACTTGCCTATCCCGAACCTGACGGCGACTATATTCTCGATACGGACGCCAGTGGTGTTGGTATTGGAGCGGTTTTATCTCAAGTACAACAAGGGCAGGAGCGTGTTATCGCGTATGCCAGCCGGACCCTCTCCAAACCAGAACGGAACTATTGTGTTACCCGGAGAGAGCTCCTCGCAATCATCGTGTATCTTAAGCATTTCAAACAATACCTTATACCTATATGGACAAAAGATTACTGTGAGAACTGACCATTCAGCTCTACGTTGGCTGGTTAATTTCAAAAACCCGGAAGGACAAGTCGCTCGCTGGATGGAGGTACTTGGACAGTACAATTATGAAATCATACATCGCCCTGGAAAGAAACATGGTAATGCTTCCAGCCTCTCACGTCAACCGTGTAAGCAGTGTGGACGGGTAGATGAGGAAGCATTAGAAACCATCGCGGAGGACAAAGTCAGAACCGACATAACCAGGGAGATTGGAGTCCTGCCACAAGAGGCCAAAGTGAGGGTGGTTTCTGTGGAACCAACTATTGCGACGGAGGATTTGCGTAAGGGCCAACTAGAAGACCCTTCTATTGGCTGGGTGATACGTTCCAAGGAGGAGTCTGGTCGTCGTCCAGACTGGAATGAAGTATCCTCCCATGCACCTCCAATCAAAGCCTATTGGTCGCAATGGGACCAACTGGAAGTGAGACAGTCATTATTGTACCGGCGATGGGAATCACACGACGGCCGGGAGATTAAGTGGCAAATAATTTTACCTTTGAGGTTTCGGGAGGCGACATTGGACAAGATACATGGAGGAAAGACCGGAGGACACTTTGGAATCAGCCGTACACTCGCTAAATTGAAGACGAGATATTACTGGCCGGGTATGGCGGCAGATGTGAGAGCTTGTTGCCGTAAGTGTAATATTTGTGCGAAGAGAAAGTCACCCGCCAAGAGGAGACGGGCCCCACTTCGGCAGTACCGGGTGGGTGCCCCAATGGAGCGAGTTGCACTGGATCTTGTTGGGCCTCTGCCGGAAACCGAAAACGGAAACCGAAAACGGAAACAAATGGGTGCTAGTCATTTGTGATTACTTCACCAAGTGGATGGAGGCTTTTGCACTCCCCGATAGCCGAGCTGATACAGTGGCCAAAGCCTTTGTTGAGAATGTTGTTTGCCGGTATGGTGTACCGGGGGAGTTACATTCTGATCAGGGGCGGAATTTCGAGTCTGACATATTTACCGAGATGTGTAAGATCCTAGGCATACAGAAAACCCGCACCGTTGCTTACAACCCCAAGTCGGATGGACTTATCGAGCGATTTAATAGGACACTAATTGATACGGTGTCAATGATGTTGAGCCCTAACCAGAGCCAGAGGGACTGGGACCGGCAATTACCTTTCGCCACGTTCGCATATAGATCCGCGCCTCAGGAGTCGACTAGAGAGACTCCGAATATGCTTATGTTAGGTAGAGAAGTTATGCTCCCAGTGGATCTGACTGCTGAGGTACTTTCCCCTGATGAGGCAGCAGAACCAAAAACAGACTATGCGGAAGATCTGCGCCGTAGGATGCAGATAGCGCATGATCGGGCCAGACAACACGTCAGAGGCAGTGCACGGCGACAAAAGTTGTGTTACGATAGACGAGTCGAGGGAACAAGCTATGAGGAGGACCACTTTGTGTGGCTTTACAACCTTGCAAAGAAAAAGGGAGTATCTCCCAAGTTAGTATCGAGATGGGAGGGTCCATACCTCATCGTCAATAAGCATTCAGATGTAAACTATCGGATCCAAAGGAAGCCGAAAGGAAAGATGCAAGTAGTTCATTTTGATAGGATGAAGCCTTACCGTGGCACCCCTGTTGAATCGTGGCGGACGAGGTTACCAGAACAGGGTACTGAGAGGTCACAGCATGTGGACCATGAGCATTCGCCTCTGCAGCAGAGTTTCTATTCACCACGTAGAGTCAACGAGGATACGGTCATAGATGGAGCTGGAGGCATCGTGCCAGAAGATGTTCTGGAGCAGCCACTGGATGGTGATGGCGGTGACCATATCACTCAGAACAGGAGGAACCCCAAAAGAGAGAGGCGGAAACCTCATCGTTTCCGCTAGACATGTTGTAAATAACTGTGTGTATATGATCCGCCTCTCACAAATCTTCTCTTTTTATTATTTTTTGCAGCTGGATACAATGAAGGGGACCCAGGAGACAACTAAGATGTATGAGTGTCCGGAGTGCCGTAGTACATACCGGCAGAGAACCAGTCTAGCGCGCCACAGACAGATTGATCATGGGCCAAAGCTGTATGTATGGTGCGGTAGGTGCGAGTTCAAAAGTACCAGGAAAGACAACTTGCGGAGGCACTACCGCCAAAACCATGAGAAGTACATACAAGAGGTAGACATCTTCTCACTGGAGACGGAAGAGGAGCGGCTTAAGCGTCGACGCAAGGAGAGGAATGCTAATTTGAAATAAGCGAGGCAGAGACTGTGGCGTCACAAAAGCTTCGGTCAGCCATGCCAGAGGTCTGCCAATTAGAGCCACAGATCCGTGGAGAGGAATTGCGACCAGTACATGTCACCCCCCTCCAGGAGGTACTCAAGGGTCAAGTGACACGGGTCACAGAGATTTCGACCACCCAGGACTTCAAAGACGGTGTGAAGGTCCGTGAACAACGTCTGGAACGCGTATACGATGTCGTGTTTGAACAGGAGTTCACCCGGAAGTGAGAGGCGTCGACGGAATTGTGAGACATTATAGGCGGAAGTTCTGTTTTTGATAAAGTTTTGATAAAGTTTTTGATAAAGTTGTTTAAAGTTTATATTTGTTAAACCTCAGTTTATGTAAATGTTTCTTAAAGTTTAAAAACAAAGAGGGTGTCCATAGTTAGGAGGCACCTATAAATCTGAGGCAACCATTGTATTGAGCAAAAATATTAGTGGAGGCGCATGTTCAATTAATAAAGAGGCGCCCAGGCTTTGTAAATTCAGGACCCAACTTTTAAGTTAATTAAAGTTAAGTTAATTACTGTTATGACTTGCTTGTTTTTAAGGAGGTCTTTAGCTGTTATGAACGGGGACGTTCATGCTAAGAAGGAGGCTTTGTAGCGCAAGTCAGGCTAATTAATCGTAGCAGACAGAGGGCGCGGGTTGCTGCGGCTGCGTGCGTGTAGTAGTGCATGAGATTTGGATCATGTGCGTAAGTGCGCGCAGCTGGCGATTGAGATCGCAAGCGGCAGTGTGAGCCAAGCCCTTGGATAGGAAGGTACGTCTGCGAGCGCGTTGGGCATGCAAGGTTAGCTAACGAAGCCGAGCTGGGGCCTATCAACGGACCAAAGTAAGGAGGCTACTGGAGGCGCAGCCACGGGGACTGACGGCGGAACGTGCATTGCGTGGATAAGCCTTGGGACGCCCGCGTCACAGCCACCGAGGAGCAGTCGGATTAGCCGGTACTGTTAGAGTGGAAGGTGGACGCGAGGATCGAGGAGGCGGTCGCGTTGGTCAAGGAAGGCTGACGGCCTCAGTAGCAAAATACAGACCAAGGAGGATACCGGACCTCCAGCAAGGTTTAGCTAGCGACGCCTTCGCGTGCGGCGCTATATGCATATTGGAGGGTACAATTAAGGTTTATTGAAGGATACACATTATTAATTGCAGTCACACCGGGTCCAATTATAATTCATGTCGATTTATTAAATGAGAATCAATTCATTCATTTGTGTCCTTGTGGATTAATTTGTCAGTCTTTGCCACTCCAAGATCGAATCAGGGAACAGTGTTAACTTGTGTATAGAGCGTTATATTTCCGACCAAACGGGCCTGCATCTCCCGGCCGATATTCAGCCATCCGAGCCGGAAGATCCATCGACTTAAGGTCTCTGGGATAAATCATCTTCAGCAGTAGAGATTCCGCCACAATATTTTATACGGATCTGTCACTTGAACCTTCTTTGGGCCCACGTTATGTACCATTTGGAACATCCGGTCAAAATTTACAACGGTTTGGTTTCGAAAATTCAGAGTAATTCCTCGCACTTTACAGAACGTTGAATTTCCATCTCTATCTGGCTTAGCCAATTTGTACCCATAATTTTTGGGGCCACCCGACACAAAGGATGTGATGTAGTTATTAGAATCGATTTCATTTGTCAACTCGCCTAGGAAATCTCCAATATCAGGTTCCCACTCATCCTCATGACTGATGTAAATCACGCTATCAGTATCGAAGTATAAAACGCGGCGTCCTAGATTTTCCAACAGTTCGTATAACTTGAGTCGAGCTTGAGCTGTCGTATATGCGGCAATGACGACATTTGTTCGTCCAGACGGCTCCACGATGTCTTCAGTATTCTGCCACTGCACTTCTACCATTTCCTCTGTGACAAAATTGGCACTGTTGACCTCGATGTCGTCACGTGTCATCAGGTCAAAATACTCTGCAGGGTCAGTCACGTGGGTGGTCTTAGCCATATTGGGTCGCTGTCCAAACTTACCCCAAAAACTAAAATAAAATGGAGAAAAAAGAACAACTTCGTTAGTAATAGCTCAAAATATGTTTACAATAACATGAATTACTGCAATGTTACGATTAAGGAATTACAAAAACACAAATTCTGTATCATTAAAAGGAGAATGAAGCGTTCTGAACGTGTAATATTGAGCAAAAAAACAACAACAAGCAAACAAACAAACAACCCCAACAAACAAACACCACAACACCCCAACAAACAAACAAATTTAAAATCGTTTACCTATTGAGCATAAGTTTGGCCAGGGCTCGCAGACCCGGATTCCGGTTGATGTTATTCCATTCCAGCTGTACACCTTCCCTGTCGAAGTATTTCTGAATGTATTGATGTTTCTGCTCATCTGTCTGACACCATTGTGGCCAATCGCTGGCTTCCTGTTTCATCTTGAGGAAGGCGTTGACGTATGAAGAAAACAAACCCCTTCCTGTGTGTCTGGATCGTAGACGGACACTTCATCAAAGTGCCAGACTTCATATATTTGAACAAGTTGGTAGCCCATCTGGAGCGCCTTCTGAAGTTCCATGGTGACCCATGTACCGGTCAGTGCCCTTTCCGCATCGGTGTGATGACATGGAGACTGCTGAAGGGATTCACAGCATTTGGCACACAAGGGAAACATCAAGCGGCCCACTGACTTGTACGGGATGACGGGATGGTATAACCCTCTTGGAGGAAGAACCTTACATTTCACCAGTCCCTCGTACTCGTTGATATCTCCAAAGTTCTCCGTGATTATAGTAGGATGTCCAATTGGATATTTCCCGTATTTATTAACGTACGGATACAGGTTAGTGAAGTCCACGTATTTGATTTTCTCATGAGGTCCGGCTTGGTAGAAAAGTTTGATTGCGTTAGTGCGTCCTCCGCAGAAGGCATCACGTGGAATTAAGGGGGAAGTGATCTCCAGTGTTGACACGAAAGTTTTCATCTCGGAATTACGATTCAATTCTGCATCGAAGTCACACTCCCACATTTCTATATAGCGGTAGCCCTCCTCAATAATATACTTGCGTCTTTCCACGGTTCTCTGATATAACTCCTCCATAGTCAGCTTATTAAGAGGATGTTTGGTATCACGAGCCAAACAGGTATGTCCGTGATGCAGGCAGCCGTTGAACTCGAGGACCGTTTTCACACCATCATCGATGTAGAAGCCGTCAACTTTGTATTTGCCCACGTGAACTTCCCCATTATTAGCCGCATGCTGAATGTGATGACCGGTTTGATGTGCCATCCATTTCAGCCACTGAAGAGCTTTCACGGACTGACGGTCATTTGAGCGGTATCCTGTTGGGTGGATAATGCCTATTGTCTCAGGGTCCAGGTATTTATTTCGATATACCAAATTGCAGGCAGAAGCGATAGTGATGCAGTGTTGGAAAGGATCAATACCGTAGGTTGTCTCATCGGATGTCATCCTCATGAAGAGGGATCTGAAATGCAGGCAACATTTCCTCAATATATACACATCCGACTGACAATACATTAGAATTTGTTCCTTGAAGTCAAACGGTTCGTTTTGGTGTAGAGTGTACCATTCCACAAATTATTATTGTCGTTCGGCTGGTTTCATACCGTCAGGGTTGTAGTAATGCATCTTGGGCAATCCGGATAAAACTGCATTCTGGTTTTCTTTCGTATTAAAGAAGTGGGGGAAATAACCCTTCGCCATCTCTTTCAGACCAAACGCACCGGGGAGCTTGGAGAGTGCCATGGGGAGAAAATTGAAGGAATCGATGAATTTCATGTCATTGACGGCAACTTTGATACTCATCACCTTGGCCCCATTCAGAATTACCTCTGGTAAAACGGCATTATCGTACAGGTAGCGCACAATGAGTCATAACCCTTTAAGTTATGACATAGAACAATAGACCCCGCATTATCCTCCCCAAACAACCATTTGCAGAAATCCTGTTGTGTGTTTTCACCGCTGAAGACCTGTTCCCGCACGCCACACCTCTGACACGATGTCACTTCCTTGTCTAAGCACTCGTGACACACCTTATGAGCAATACAAAGATTAGGTTTGTGTATGCCGGTATCTTGCATGCACTCGAAGTCGAAAAATATGTAAGACGCTGTTTCGCTTCCCGGAATCCCTTCATCTTCTGTCGATTGTTTGTCCGTTGCCGTGGTGTCGATTGGTTGTGTGGTGCATTTCTCAGCGGGCTGCATGCAGCAGAGATGATCTTGAAGAACGTATTCTTTGCAAACTGAGCAATACTTCTCCCCACACACGTGTTCATTGCCTCTAAGATGTCTTCGACTGGCAAACTGACTGCAAGTCGTACATCTGTTGTGTGTTTTACAGACAGAGGTTCCGCGACTATTTTTCTTCAAATGGTTTTCAAAACAGACCAGGCTTTTGAAGTAACGGTTGCAATCCTGGCAGTATGTCCACGCAGTTGGATTGGAAGCAGAGTTTACAAGAATTCTGACACCGATGGTTTTCTGGATGATCGAAGCCCTTCAAACACGTTACGCAAAAATAACTTCGATTGACAAAGGCTGGCATCTTTGTTATAACATCATAATGCCCGTGGTGGTAATATAGGCATATCTGATGATTTGCAGGTGGACCTCGAAATATGATTGAGTTGACATATTCTTTGGACACGACCATAATCTGATAATTTGGGATGACACGTTGAAACAGTTTGATTTCATCTATTCCGCACTTAGCCAAAGGAACACCTGCTTGGCGATGAAGAGATTCAGCGAGAGTCTGTTGGATGCTCCATCCCTTACGAATAGACTCCCATTGTTCATGATCCTCAATTTTGGCTTTGGCCGTCACTAGTGCTCTAGCACAACAGATTTCATCTTTGTTCTTTATTTGAATGATGCATTTTTTCTCATTCAAAAACCGCTCAAAGTTTATGTACCGTTTCTTTTGGAATCTTTCCACCACATGGCATGGTCACATGAGTTAAGTTTATTTGTAGACTGCTATCTATTGAAAACTGTTCATTACTCTGAATGACTTGCTCGATTCGAGAGAGAAATCGATCTACAGTTATATTATCCTTCGTCATAAACGGCAACTGGATTGGGTAGTCCAGCTCTGGGCACGTCACTACCATACGAATGAGATCTTTGGCTCCAGCGTTAGCAGTCAAAGTTGCCAAAAGACTACTGAATACCCTATGCAGGGTGTCCAAAGCGGCAGTTGGGTCGTGGACATCTAGGTTTTCTTTAAATGTGATTGTGTATTCCAATCCTTTCGTTTTGAACTTCTTCATCTCAACCTCTTTTACCTTGTTGATGCGGTAGAGATCGGCGACGTCCTGGATATCACTGGTATCAGAGATCTTCTGACGCTTTGGCGAGGGCTCGCCATCAGCTGACACTCCGTAACCAATCTGGGCTTCACAGTGCTGGGTAGTGGAATTCCTGATGTAGTTGTCCCGTCGAGCAAACACTTTGCCGCATACATGACACTGATACTGGTCGGCATTCTTGTGACGGGCTACGTGGCGGTTGTAGTTACCACCCTTGAAGAACCCTTTGTTACATACCGTGCAAGTAAACATCTGTAAACAATAAAGAGATAAGATTTGTTAATGCTTTGCAATGAATTATTCTTTTATTCATTTTCGTTTATTCTGTCTTAAAGATGAAAGCTACACTGTAAAAAAAAGGTTTGTATTTTGTCTAGCTTTGGTTAAAATATCAACAACTTCAATGTTTGGTCAATTTATTTGCCCAATTAATTTTCCCTTGAAAATGTTAATATTGTAACAACCACCCAGACATTGGTAAAATTCCTTTACCCAAAACTGTTTTGCCCAGATTTTTTACTGTGTATGTTTTTATTGTCATAATAACTATTTTAAATACTATGGTAACAATTTAAGCAAAGCATGTTATTAAAGTACTAAGCAAGAACGTATTCTAGTTTAATTAAGTACACATTTCGAAACCAAACGTCGTCGAAACGTCTAAAGACAAACAAACTATATAATACGATACCTTTGAAGTCGCTTATGTAGTTGGCTAGCGAACTGGTAATGATGATAGTCTCCTGTTTACTTCAATATTTCAATGTTGATCGTTGCCGTAAGTATCTGAACAGAAAACAAAACTGCTGTTAGAGGTGTAAGTATACCGTTCAATGATGACGTATTTGTGTGTGTGTTAGTATTAAGCAATAATTGCGAGCGATGTGACGTAGTTGATGCTCAGGATCCAACTGAACAACGGTGGCAATGTTTCAGGACTTATATAAACCCATTGCGGACGCGGTGATCTACGAACGGTGGGTATTTTTTTTAAAGGAGACCGAAATTTGCCATAATGAAGGCTGGCGCAACTTCAAAAACGTTTTGCTCAATAATTGTAAACTTCAACAACATTAATAGTGTAATTTGCCGTCGTCCTCAGCTCTCTTGACGTGCGATTTATTAAAGTATCCCCATTAATATACATGTATATCTTGTGGGTCAAAATTGTCTGTATTGATTCGGAAAAAATGTGATCTATCAGGATGGGATCAGGCACGACTGTGACCTTTTACAATGACATAAACAAAAGATAAAACAAACACTTGTCAAAAACTACCATATTCGGTTAGCATGTTTCTACCTTTCACGACGTTCGTACAAAAGTCCGTTTCGTACGGAAGCGTTAAAGGGCCACAACCAAAAAAAAAATTCAAGTTACTATCTCGCCGCGGCGAGTTACTATCTCGCCGCGGCGAGATAGTAACTTGAATTTTTTTTTTGGTTGTGGCCCTTTAACGCTTCCGTAGTATACGAACTGTCAGGTCTACACAAAAACTTGCTCGGAGTGACAAACACTTCATGACGTCACACGAACAAGTCAAAGCTTGTCAGTTTGGAACGGCCGGGTCTGTGTTTGGACTGTTTCATTCCAAAAGGTTGCGGGGGGGGTAAGTGGAAGACTGTGGAACGAGTGGGGCATGTTTAGCTTGATATAAACTTTTTAAAAAGACACTTTCAGCCATTTTAAAAATAATCATAAACTACGATTTTCTGTAGTAAAAAATGGGGATTGTTCGGTGTCTGGATCATAATGAGATGGTTCACTTTAAATCTACCCTATCATATACCTAGGATTTTATCCTATTTATAATTATATGGTTTCATATTGTATACCTTTACATATACTTTACTTTAGGTACGACTATAATATAAATATAATACACTACAGTACATATTTTACATTAAAAGCGGTCGGTTCAACCCTATTATACATACTCGCGTCCCTCATTCTATGAAACACCCCTACTTTGAATGGTATGGGCGGCTCCTCAAATTATGCTAATTAGGCTAAAATGCTGGCTTCTGATTGGTCAATCGGGGTTAAAAGGGGCGGAGCTACTACCTATACAGACGGGCATCACTACTGTCAGGTGCGCTCGCGAAAACAGCCTCTCAATTTAATGGTTAGTATTTTGAGTGTTAAGAAAGACCTTATTTGAAATAATTTAAACCAATAATTTTCAACAATTAACAGTATTTAAAAAAAACTTACTGATGCATAAACAGGAAAGTTTCTCGGCACACCTTCACCCCATTAACATGGTACTCGGCTCTTGATTGATCGCCGTCTAAGATTCTGCTGGGAACGCTTCTTACAGTTGGTGGTTCGTTTATTATTAAGTTTCGTGCTTATTTTGCCGAGTAGGAACATCATCTTCTCAGACTTAGTGAAGGATGCGTTATACGTCACTCATTTGACTCCGAAGTTTGACAACACAATTTTGGTCAAACTTTTCAACACGTTGGCTGCGGCACCTGCACTTGTTGAAGTTTTGAACCTCAGCCAACTCTTCCGCAGCATCAAGGGACACCCTAGCTTGAAGATCTGACGTCACGCTTTGAGCTGGAGGCGCGTGAAATACGCCAAATATTGACCGTGCAGCCGCCATATTTTCCCCGATGCTCAACTTTGACCTTGGTTGGTAG
Organism: Zoroaster sp. YZ-2022; assembly: GCA_029582265.1. Classification (NCBI taxonomy): domain Eukaryota; kingdom Metazoa; phylum Echinodermata; class Asteroidea; order Forcipulatida; family Zoroasteridae; genus Zoroaster; species Zoroaster sp. YZ-2022. Next base: position 38,880,637 of record CM055817.1, on the reverse strand, counting down.
CTAGCGTGCGCAAGCCTCGAAACGTGACGTCAGATCTTCAGCACAACACGTTAAAGTATCCAATGAAATCTTTTGAGTGGTACGCCGGAGCCTGACTATATCCTTGATAGGATATAGACATGGGACCAGTCTAGGGAAACCCAGCTCTTCCATTCCCACGGCCTGAATGATGACGTCACACATGCCCACGTGGTAGCGTTAAGTGAATCACAACGCCTTAGTAACAATGCTTGTTGTTTACATCAATGGCAACCACACACATTCGCTCGTACATTTTTATTGAATGAACGGTCAACGGTCACGTTACTAAAAAATAAAAAGGCCACGTCTCCAGCTTTGAGACGATACCAAAACTATGTAGGTGAGTGTTTCAACACGTGCGTTTGGAGGGTTAAAAATTTATGAAATCCTGGGATTTTGCGTCTTTGTTTCCGTCTTTGTTTCAAGTCGTTTCCCCTCAGTGCGACATTTACGCTCATTTCGTTGTAACTGGTCTGGCCTGTATTCATTTACTTTTCCTAATTATTAGAGGAGTTATTAGAGGAGTATTAGAGGAGTATTTATGGAGTGCCATGGTCGATTTAGTCGGTTTAGTGCATCGGATTTGTGTTCTGATGGCCGAGTCGTAAAAATGTGGGTTCGAATCCCAGCCGTGACCGTGGTGCTTGTGACCGTGGTGCTTGTGTCCTTGAGCAAGACACTTTACCATAATTGCTTCTCTCCACCCAGGGGTTAAATGGGTACCTGTTAGGGGCAGGTTGG
>CM055817.1:38777863-38879375 GCA_029582265.1 Zoroaster sp. YZ-2022 | reverse complement strand
AATCATATCACAATATTGAGTGCCATGGTCGAGAGGTTTAGTGCATCGGACTTGTGTTCTGATGGCTGAGTCGTCAAAATGTGCGTTTGAATCCCACCCGCGACCGGGGTGCTTGTGTCCTTGAGCAAGACACATTACCAAAATTGCTTCTCTCCACCCAGGGGTAAATGGGTACCTGTGAGGGCAGAGTTGGTTGTTGTGTTTCATTAGCCCATATGCGCTGAAATGGCAGCAACTTGAGCTGTATACTCAACTGGAGCTGATATTATTATTATTATTATTATTATTATTATTATTATTATTATTATTATTATTATTATTATTATTATTATTTTATATATATATATATATATATATATATATATATATATATATATATATATATATATATATATATTTTTTTCCCTTCAATGGAGTTGTAGAACTCCTTTTATTCATGTATTAATCAAGATATACAAAACATAAGGTAAAGTTTAACATGAATAACAAATATATGTAATCAACTAACTCATTAACAATCTAATCAAGTAATCAATCAGTTAGTCGGTCATTAAATCAATCAATTATCCATAACAAAGTAAATGAAATAAATTACATTTCTTAAATGTATGTAAAAAATTAAGTTTAACATGAAGATACAAAGATTAATAAACAATTAACGAAATTATTTACTACTTAATAAGAGCTATTACAAGGCATATACATTCTTAATATACATTCTATATATACTTTCTTCATTTGTTTAAATTTTAAACTTAATTTGTTTGTTTACAACAGTACACAATACTGAATTCTTGGCGTATATTGATTCAAATACAAATTCAGGTAACTTTTAAGTTAACTTGCTAATCATCTTTCGGTATGGCCCGTCCACGTCCTTTTTTCCTGTTGTTGTTGTAAGGTACTTTTCTATTCGAAATGGCAATGGTTCCTGTTCCCCTTCTTCTTCTGTATCGTTGTATGCCTTGCCGCACCCAGGGTACCATATCATCATCATCGTGTTGATCTGATGAATCGCCGGATGCAACTTCCATCCTTTCATAGTCAGACCTTTGATCGATGTGTTTCTTTTGCTGTCATGTTTCTTTGTAGTTCTTTTTTTCCCATCTTTGCCCTTGCTTTTGACTGCATCTGCCCAGCTCGAGCTCGGTACAGACTCTCTGTTTTTGGCCGATGTCCCCGGTTTATCTGCTACTGATAATCCTGGGTTTCTTTTGTCGATGTTCCTGCTTTTTCCCGTATCGATGTTCCTGGTTTTTCCCCTGTCGACGTTCCAGACTTTTCTTTCGGTGCGTTCTGGTCTGTTGGAGTATTGGGGTCTGTAGACGGTCCTGCTGTAGTTGGTAATGGGTGTGATTTGGCCGAGCTAACTGGTGACTTTTCCTGCTCTTGGAGGGGTTCCTGGGTCAGTGGGCTCTTAGATAGTGACATCCCATCTTTGCTTGGTGTGTTTCGGTTATCTTTTTGCAAGGTGCCGACTGCCGGTCAAGTTTCCTGGTCTTTAGTGGGGTCTTCCGTAGTTGTTCCTCTTCTTCCACATCCATGAATTGACCAATTATTATACTTTCTTCTTCTTCTTCTTCTTCTTCTGCGTCTCCCCTTGCATGAATCAGAGTCATAATCTGATTCATCGCCACGGCTGTTTCCAGTCTCGCTCAACTCACTATTGGTATCCCAAAAATCCTGGCAGTTGTCGTCGTCGTTGCTCCGTTATTCCTGTGCTGTTCTGCCTTGTGTCCTAGTGCTCCGCATACAAAGCACCTATTTCTCCTGTCGCAGTCCCTCGTTAGGTGCCCTGGTTGTTGACATAGCCGACACGTTCTTATTTGCCCGCGATGTCGTACTGGTAGCGTGAAATTACCGACTCGAAGAAAACTCTCGGTATAGCTTTTTTATGTTCTTTATCAGTAGACTTCGTACACCGGTTTCGATATCGCTGTCAAAATGATGATACTGCCGGACGTATGTTGATTACTGGTCCCAAAGGGAGAGTGCTGCCATTACTACCTGGTCGGACATTTCGTAGGGCGCGGTCACGTAAGCTACCACAGATTCTTTCTACGCTGGTTCGCTCACACGGTATTAGCATGCCTTGGAATTTAAAACCATTGTTCGCAAGCTGCTCACAATGGCCCGTATCGTCGAAGGACACATTGAACCATCCTGTATTCAGTTGACATATGCATTTGATCGGTCCCGTTGACCCAATGTCCTTCTTGATGATGTCGTACACATTCTCTGGACGTTATATCAACTCCTCTGGTTGAATCTTATGGTGTTGTCACGCTTCAATACGCCCGTGTACCCTGTGTAGGCAGCCATAGAGTTTCCAAAAAAAAGATGGCGGCGGCGTATACGCCGCGCCCTTGCCTGCAACTGAAAAACTGTTAATTTCTCTTAGTTTTTGTTGTGCAGTATCAAACGAGAATCAATATTGCAATACTATATTGCAAAATATGAACGTACCTTTAGGTATTACGTTTGATGCCTCTACAAAATGAAGGATATTAGCGATTTTCTGGAGCACGATATGATACACGTCTTGCGCCGTCGAACGCTATTATTATTATTATTATTATGATTATGATTATGATTATGATTATGATTATGATTATGATTATGATTATGATTATGATTATGATTATGATTGTGATTGTGGTTGTGGTTGTGGTTGTTGTTGTTGTTGTTGTTGTTGTTGTTGTTGTTGTTGTTGTTGTTGTTGTTGTTGTTGTTGTTGTTGTTGTTGTTGTTGTTGTTGTTGTTGTTGTTGTTGTTGTTGTTGTTGTTGTTGTTGTTGTTGTTGTTGTTGTTGTTGTTGTTGTTGTTGTTGTTGTTGTTGTTGCTGTTGTTGTTGTTGTTGTTGTTGTTGTTGTTGCCCCGTTGTTGTTGTTGTTGTTGTTGTTGTTGTTGTTGTTGTTGTTGTTGTTGTTGTTGCTGTTGTTGCCGCCTGTTGTCTGTTGTTGCTGTTGTTGCCTGTTGCTATGTTGTTGTTGTTGTTGTTGCTGTTGTCTGTTGTTTATTATGCCTTGTTGTTGTTGTTGTTGTTGCTGTTGTTGCCGTCGTTGTTGTTGTTGTTGTTGCTGCCGCCTGTTGCTGTTGTTGCTGTTGTTGTTGTTGTTGTTGTTGTTGTTGCTGTTGTTGTTGTTGTTGCCTGTTGTTGTTGTTGTTGCCGCCGTCGCCTGTTGTTGTTGTTGTTGTTGTTGTTGTTGCCTGTTGCGGCCGTTGTTGTTGTTGTTGTTGTTGTTGCCGCCCGTTGCCGCTTGTTGTTGTTGTTGTTGTTGTTGTTGTTGTTGTTGTTGTTGTTGTTGTTGTTGTTGTTGTTGTTGTTGTTGTTGTTGTTGTTGTTGTTGTTGTTGTTGTTGTTGTTGTTGTTGTTGTTAATTTGAAATACATGTCTGAACGCCATGAAGACTGAATAACAATCGCAGGGACTGTATGCTATAGAAACAACAGAAATCATGATCATGAAGTTGCAACTGAATAAAAAATATAACCAAAAATAAATCACAAGGAAACTATAAACTAAGACAACATTACAGGATTTGAACAAGTTACCTCCAGCTTACGGTAATAGTGCTCTACCATCTTAACTGGCCCTATTTCTCATTCTCAAAATCTGAGTTTAAAAAAATATATATATAAATAAATAAATAAATGCAAATATTGCATTTGCATGCTGCAAAACCTTTTTAGGTGTTTGCAATGTTGAGCAGATACTCTGTAAGCCGGATAGAAAGTGTCTACCAATAACGACTGGTTGCAATGGCGCCATGGATTGCTCAGATTACACGGATGAAACAAGCTGTGGTGAGTGCCAACATTTATGTTTAATTAAGTTGTTGTGTACTTAAAGGGTCTATGAAATAGACCGTTTTAGTGTAAACAATAAAGTATGCGTATTGGAGAAGATAAATTCTAAATTTAGGGGGGCGCTGCGTTCCTCCCATTTCGTCCTTATTAACATAAAATCTGTGACGTACACCTGGGAGAATTAGCACTATATCGCATGTTACGTGGCACTCTGTGTCATGCTTTACTGTTGAAGTTTCACGAAGTTTTTTAATGTAAACAGTCTTTACTTATCCTCTTCACCATGCAAAGCTACAAGTTTTACTGAGGTACACGCGTACACACATTCCTAGCAGATCATAACTGTTTTATTACCAACAATTATGGGTTAAAAAGGCATGCTAGCAAACGATGAAAACCTTTGTTTGCTTTGATCTCTCGGGAATCTAGTTGGAAGTGATTGTATAGTATGTACAGCACATTTGATGACTCGATTCCCTCATGGTTAGATTGGTACCCGTACCGCCTCTGGGCACCTGACCATGCCGCCGAGCGTAAGGCTCCCTGCCCAGGTTTATGTCACGAACAGCGCCACCTCGTGTCGTGCAAGATTTGAAACAATTTTTTTAAATTTAATTAAAATAAAACAAATCCACTCAAGATACAACACAAACTTAATTTTTTTTTTTTATTCATATTGACTGATAAAATAACAATAACAATTAAGACAAAAACACTTCGTAGACCAGGTAAAACTTGTAGTTTTGCATGGTGAGGATGATAAGTAAGACTAATTGCGGTGACACCATGTGGAATCTCAATTGAGTAGGTATAGTTCTGAAGAACCGGAGGTACAACTCGACGTTTCGATCAGAAACGTCGTGTTGTACCTCCGGTTCTTTTCAGAACTAATTACTACTCAATTGAGATTCCACATGGTGTCACCGCAATAATGCCCCAGTCACATTTACGCCTAAAATCGCACGGGAATCGGGGAAATCTTACGGTCACCGGCGGATCAATCGGAGCTATCGGCCGATTAAAACACGCCGCACGGGCCGCCGCCAACTTTTAACGCGGAGTTATAACTTTCCGATGGCCGGCAGATTTTTTTCAACCCAACTCATCGCAAATGAACCGCAGGGGACCTAGTAAGGGAGCTGTCCGATAGCCTAACGGCCACCCCACGACACCCGGCGGCATCGTACGGTCATCAAAGGATTAATTAAGAGATTAGGAAATGCTCGGGGTCACCTGGACCGTACGGTGTCCGGGGGGTCCTCCCGATGGCCTTATGGGCGCCGAAGGGTAATCGTACGGCGCCCGAGCGGTATCAAGAAACCGTGCGGGCGCCTACCGATTAGTCACCGGCGCCCGTCCGGCGCCCGCACGATCGTGCGGGCGCCTGAAACCAGTTGAAACCGGCCACAGACGCCCGCCCGGCGCCCCTCCGGGAAGTATATAAAGCGCCGGACGATAGTGCACGACCTCATTTCCGTCGCAAGATGTACAAACATTAAATCCCAAGCGGGCATCGTGCGGGATACGTCCGGCCTCCCCCCGTTCACCTGGCAGGCTCCGCCCGGGCGGAAAACATCGGCCGGGTGCCTCAAGGCCTCCGTACGGTGCCTGGACGATGTCCGTCCGAGTTAATCGGCGGAAATCTAATTTGTTGCCGTGCGGCGCCCGTATCTAATGTGACCGTGACCAAGTGCAATTTGAGACATCTTGGATTTGTCTCCGATGGCCGGGACATCGGGTGACCGCCCGATACCCCCTCTCCGCCCGGCGCCCGGCGGAAATGTGACTGGGGCATAAGTCTTACTTACTTCGTAGACCCTTCTATAATTTGAGTTATATCCTACAATTCTCTCAGTGTACTTGTTTTGTCTACTCTAGACAAGCTTGCTTTATGGAGACATCCACCAACTACAATCACTCTTGTCTGAGTTCTTTACAGATACATGTTTTTGTATGTTGTATTGATTGACAAGCTTGCTTTATGGAGACCTCCACCAACTATAATCACTCTTGTCTGAGTTCTTTACAGATACATGTTTTTGTATGTTGTATTGATTGACAAACTTGCTTTATGGAGACATCCACCAACTATAATCACTCTTGTCTGAGTTCTTTACAGATACATGTTTTTGTATGTTGTATTGATTGACAAGCTTGCTTTATGGAGACCTCCACCAACTATAATCACTCTTGTCTGAGTTCTTTACAGATACATGTTTTTGTATGTTGTATTGATTGACAAGCTTGCTTTATGGAGACCTCCACCAACTATAATCACTCATGTCTGAGTTCTTTACAGATACATGTTTTTGTATGTTGTATTGATTGACAAGCTTGCTTTATGGAGACATCCACCAACTATAATCACTCTTGTCTGAGTTCTTTACAGATACATGTTTTTGTATGTTGTATTGATTGACAAGCTTGCTTTATGGAGACCTCCACCAACTATAATCACTCTTGTCTGAGTTTTTTACCGATACATGTTTCTGTATGTTGTATTGATTGACAAGCCTGCTTTATAGAGACCTCCACCAACTATAATCACTCTTGTTTGAGTTCTTTACAGAGACCTGCACCAACTATAATCACTAGCACTCTTGTCTGAGTTCTTTACAGATCATGTTTTTCTATGTTGTATTGATTGACAAGCTTGCTTTATGGAGACATCCACCAACTATAATCACTCTTGTCTGAGTTCTTTACCGATACATGTTTTTGTATGTTGTATTGATTGACAAGCTTGCTTTATAGAGACCTCCACCAACTATAATCACTCTTGTTTGAGTTCTTTACAGAGACCTGCACCAACTATAATCACTCTTGTCTGAGATCTTTACAGATACATGTTTTTCTATGTTGTATTGATTGACAAACTTGCTTCATGGGGACCTCCACCAACTATAATCCCTCTTAAGTAACAGTAATTGCGGTGACACCGTGTGAAATGCTCAATTGAGTAGTAATTAGTTCTGAAAAGAACTGGAGGTACAACTCGACGTTTCGATCAGTATGCTCTGATCGTCCTCCTGCATATTATTTAAAGATCACATTTTCCGAACAGTATAAGTTACAGTAACGTTTCAAGAACTATATATTACATGATAATTAATGTACCACCTCTAGGCCGTGTTATCTAACGTTATGCGAATATTAAACTGCGTTACTTCCTCTGATTTGTTGTCCAGACATATGCGGTACTTCAAATAATCATCTGCAATTTGGAGAAGCGCTGACAATTCTGGGTGAAACTACCCGAGAACCAGACGGAAATGAAATCATCCACTTTGCCGTTTATTCCGGAACGTCAGAACCGACTAATGTTTCTTTCGTCGAAAACCCAACTACTGATATGCCCATCGTGTGTGCTTGGAAATTCACTGGGCCGCTGGGAAGTCGAATTCGAGTAGAGATTCTTGAATTTTTATGTTTTGATTATATTTTGAAATGTGTAAATGGAGTGAATCCTACTGACGGAGAGCCAATTGTCGAATTTGATATAGAGTATTTTATGTACGCGAAGACATTGTATGTTGATTCAGGAGTCTGGATAATGCTGGAATCGATCTTGCCGGATGCCGTAATCTTTCGACTGAGAATTACATTGACGGTTTATAACATAACTGGTAGGTTTATTTCAAAGCAGTACCTGTAAAACTCAGTCTGACTTGTATTATTATATTATTAACGTTTTTATTTACTATTGCACATAACACCTTTACAGCTGAATTACTACAATATTACAGTTAAATGGCCTGTGAAATTAAGTTCTTAAAATTATTATATTTAAAATTACCGATTGCAATACTTCGATTAGCATTTTGGTTTCGGTTACTGGTTCAATTTCCATATAAGGCCAAATAATACAGATTGTTATTGGATTTTGTATTTAAGAAAAAGCAAACGTGTATCAATATTATCTAACCACCAGTATGTGCACAAAATGAATTTTCCTGCATCTCTGGACCAAAATGTGTAAATGAAACAGCAGTCTGCAACGGGGTTGGAGACTGCCCTGGGAAAGAGGATGAATTCGGCTGTGGTGAGGTTTCATGAATATTCATTTCTTTATAGCATTCTACCGTCAATGTTATGTTTTCTTAATGAATTATTTTGTAACATTAACTTACATTTAGGAGGAAAATGTGGACGTTTGAATTATTGCAAACGTTCTAATTTATTTTTACCTTAAAACAATTGACGGAGGGGATACGTAGTGTAATTAATTGTGGAGTTAACCGATTTGTATATAGTTTTTACACAAATCTATAGCAACATTTCATTAATTGTTTTAAACAAGCAACATACCCGGCCCCCCTATAATTTGATTTATTGTTCTTAATATCAGGAGATTGTGCAGAAAGTCAATATGCCTGTCGTTCTGGGACAGTCTGCGTCTTCAAATTCTCTGTGTGTGATGGCATAAATGACTGCAATGATCTTTCTGATGAATTTGACTGCGGTAAATATTCATATATATATATATATATATATATATATATATATATATATATATATATATATATATATATATATATATATATATATATATATATATATATATATTGACGGAGGGGATACGTAGTGTAATTAATTGTGGAGTTAACCGATTTGTATATAGTTTTTACACAAATCTATAGCAACATTTATATATATATATATATATATATATATATATATATATATATATATATATATATATATATATATATATATATATATATATATATATATATGGGGCCAGGTCAGAGGCCAAACCATATCTGCCGAGTAGCCAGGGATCAAGCCCCGGTCAGATGCAAACAACCCGGGTAACGGCAGTAGCGGGGATCACGCAATTAACGAAACACAAGCCTTTTATGTGATTGTACACAAAGTAGATTTATATGGAGAAACTGACCTGAAATATTATAAACGGTTCGCGAGCAAAGAAAAATTGGCTGATGCCGGACTCGAACCCGCGACCTCTCGATTACCGTACGAGCGCTCTACCAACTGAGCTAACCAGTCCATATGTTGGTGGGCGGTCCACTTATGCCAATTATCTATTGCTCTATGGGGCCAGGTCAAAGGCCAAACCATATCTGCCGAGTAGCCAGGGATCAAGCCCCGGTCAGATGCAAACAACCCGGGTAACGGCAGTAACGGGGATCACACAATTAACGGGACACAAGCCTTTTATGTGGTTGTACACAAAGTAGATTTATATGGAGAAACTGACCTGAAATATTATAAACGGTTCGCGAGCAAAGAAAAATTGGCTGATGCCGGACTCGAACCCGCGACCTCTCGATTACCGTATGAGCGCTCTACCAACTGAGCTAACTTGCCCCTATGTTGGTGGGCGGTCCACTTATGCCAATTATCTATTGCTCTATGAGGCCAGGTCAGAGGCCAAACTATATCTGCCGAGTAGCCAGGGATCAAGCCCCTGTCAGATGCAAACAACCCGGGTAACGGCAGTAGCGGGGATCACACAATTAACGGAACACAAGCCTTTTATGTGGTTGTACACAAAGTAGATTTATATGGAGAAACTGACCTGAAATATTATAAACGGTTCGCGAGCAAAGAAAAATTGGCTGATGCCGGACTCGAACTCGCGACCTCTCGATTACAAGCGACGTCTCGATTACAAACCATATCTGCCGAGTAGCCAGGGATCAAGCCCCGGTCAGATGCAAACAACCCGGGTAACGGCAGTAGCGGGGATCACACAATTAACGGGACACAAGCCTTTTATGTGGTTGTACACAAAGTAGATTTATAAGGAGAAACTGACCTGAAATATTATAAACGGTTCGCGAGCAAAGAAAAATTGGCTGATGCCGGACTCGAACCCGCGAGCTCTCGATTACCGTACGAGCGCTCTTCCAACTGAGCTAACCAGCCCCTATGTTGGTAGGCGGTCCACTTATGCCAATTATCTATTGCTCTATGGGGCCAGGTCAGAGGCCAAAACCATATCTGCCGAGTAGCCAGGGATCAAGCCCCTGTCAGATGCAAACAACCTGGGTAACGGCAGTAGCGAGGGTCACACAACGGGATACAAGCCTTTTACGTGGTTGTACACAAAGTAGATTTATATGGAGAAACTGACCTGAATATTATATAATATTATATGATATTATTATATAATAATATTATATAATTATATAAAATATATATCAACAGGCTATCAACAGGACCCTCTGTACCCCCCGTAGCACCCTCTTGGCTACCCTGGGTAACAAGAAAACGCTTCCCAACAGAGTTCCCCCTGGTTACTACTTATCACCCCAGATTACCCAGACTTTCATATATGTGACCCGCTCTGCAAAAAAAGGGTATTAAGGGACGCTATGCTATTACCCGTAAAGGACTGTTCTATGTGGAGAGGGTGAAAAAAAATTCACAACGTGAATTTTTGGTTGTTGGTTTATTGGCTTCTATTATATCAATACTTTCATAATTTATTTACAGAAATATTATTATTGATGAGTAAAGATGAAAACACAAAAGTTAAAATTTTACACACTATGCAACTTAGCAAAACTATTTGAAAAAATACTTCAAGATGCTTGATAATTCAAATTTATATTGCACAAGCATTCCTAAAGGAGCTCAAATGGAACATAACTGTTGCTATGGGCATTCAAAGAGTTTCTTCTTAGTTCATTTCTTTTTCCACTTGCTGTGTTTAAAGGGCTGTATCTCTGAAGGCACTTCCGTTAATTTGTACAATATGAATATGCAAAAATCAGTATATCTCCAGAATGCAAAATGCCACAGGGTTCAAACCTACACCAAATTAAAGCTTATAATGTAACCAATTTAGCTATGTATGTAACTCAATTTTAAAATGTTGTCCCATAATACCCATTTATGTGGAGCCGGTCACATATTGTATATCGCCCCCGTAATTATAAACCTCGGTGATGTATTGGTTCGGCTAGGCTCCCTAGCACCAACAGTGACCTTAACGTCACTGATCATGAATCACCACAGGAGTGCTCTAATTGTACGCGCTCGAGATACAAAACCTGTTTGTATCTCAAAGGTGAAAAGCCACAGTACTGGTCTCCCATACACAATTCAGAACTAAATCCCAGTGTGACACACCCAATGTTATATATGTAATCTCATGTAAAAGATGTGGTATACAATATGTAGGGGAGACAAAGACCAAATTGTGTCTCCGCTTTGCCAACCATGTTTCCTCTGTGAAAACTATAAAAAAAACTACCCTGTGGCAATCCATTTAACAACCCTAATCATAACATTAATGATGTTGAACTCATTGTAATTGAAGCCTGCACTAGCAATGATATACACATCGCAAACTTAGGGAGTCGCACTGGATACATCAACTCAAAACACTTCAACCATATGGCCTCAACACATGTATCAAATAACCCAGCTACCTTTACCTATATCATTATTATTCACCTATATCACTGCTGGATTTTATCAACTGCCTTGATATATATTTTTTACCTTTATGTTATCTTATCTTGTATATTATTACATTTTTTCCAAATGTCTCTTATAGGACAATTTTAATTTAGCTATTTTCACCCACACACCAACTCCTCAATTTGTATGGTGTAAACCCTCCCTTTTGTTATCGTATCCCTTTGTGTATTAAGTAAGTAAGACTAATTGCGGTGACACCATGTGGAATCTCAATTGAGTAGTAATTAGTTCTGAAAAGAACTGGAGGTACAACTCGACGTTTCGATCAGGCTGCTGGAGGATTACGCGATGGCAGGATGCTGGAGGATTGGGTATTGTCCCATTTTTACCCCAGCTTTACCACAAGCTGCCACGTCTACTTATTGTGTGGCTCACTAATCCCTCCTTTGTTCACTTCTGATACTCATTATTGACTTTTCTAGACTGATGGTTATCTTAAATTTTCCCGCTTTTTTTAATCCCGCCCCATGATCTTTTGCTTTGTCTTTTCCCTATAAATGGATGTGTTTTTTATGTTTGTACTTTGTCAAAGCCTCTGATGAAGGTCCGGTTTGGATCGAAAGCTTAGGCCACCCTCCCGATTTAATTTATATATCTTCAGGTCATCAGTATTTCCTGCCTGTAGCTTAGCGGTTGCAACAGATCTTCACCTGACGTAGTAAGTCACTATTTTCTGTTGTTGTATCCCTCCGTGGTGATCCCCTTGAGTTACCTGTTTCTTGTTTTATATGTTTGTCTCATATCCATTTTGCTCTCTATTTATTTATCCAACCTCTACTATCCACAGCTATTTGTATTAACCTATACTCTCTTTAGGTATTTGTATCAACCTGTTCTCTTTTCAGCATTCTGTATCAACCTGTTCTGTTTTCAGGTATTTGTTTTAACCCGTTCTCTCCACAGCTCTTTGTATTAACCCATTCTTTTTTCAGGTATTTGTTTTAACCTGTTCTTTCCACAGCTCTTTGTATTAACCCGTTCTCTTTTCAGGTATTTGTTTTATTCCCTTCTCTTCTTGGGTATTTGTTTTAACCCGTTCTCTTTTCAGGTCTGTATTTTAACCCGCTCTCTCTACAGCTTGTATATTATCATAGGCCCTATTCCCCAAAAGATTCTCATTTCTACCTAACTGCCTCTATAATCTTAGAGGCCTTAGCTTTCGATCCAAACAGGACCTTCATCAGAGGCATAGGCAAAATATAAACATAAAACATCCATTTATTGGGAAAAGGGAATGCAAAGGATCATGACAAGGTATCCAAAAAGCGGGAAAATAGTACCCAATTAAACATAGGCCCCAATCTAGCAAAGCCAATGGTGTGGGAAGTAAACAAGGGAAGGATTAGTGAGCTACACAATAGGACTGGTTGTGTGGTAAACAGTGTTGGAGCAAAGGCTTTGATCGCCAAGGCCAAGGCTAAGGCTTTGACCCTCAAGGCCAAGGCTTTGACCCTCAAGGCCAAGGCTTTGACCCTCAAGGCCAAGGCTTTGACCCTCAAGCCTTAAGGCTAAGGCCAAGGCTTAACCCTCAAGGCCAAGGCCAAGGCCCTCTAGTATAAAATTACTACTAATATAAAACATGTCACATCATAACGAATCGCTCAAAGTAAGAATACAAACTTCACGTACAAATATATGACTGAGTAGAAGTTCAGGTCTTCGTGGATATCATTTAAATATAACAAAAAGAATGGTTTGCTTCCATACTGATGCACATTAATCTAAACCGAGTATAACAAAAGGGGGATCTAAGAACGGCTGTTTTTAACTGATGTTACCTCGTTATTATGTAACATGAAAGTAATTTTATTTTCTGGGCCATCATGGTTAGAAATATTAGCATTACCTAAAACAGACCAGACTATATTCACCCAGAATTTGTCAAAAATCTTGGACCAAAATCCACTGAATGGCTTCGAGATTACTTCAGCACCTGTATCAAAGTTCAGAAAATCCCAAATATATGGAGACATGCTAAAGTAATGGGAATTCTCAAACCGGACAAGGTCGCCGAAGACCCGGGCAGCTACCGTCCAATAAGCCTACTGTGCATAATCTACAAAGTGATGGAGAGACTAATATACAATCGTATCCAACCCACTGTGGATCCTCAACTCCCACCTGAGCAGGCCGTCTTCCGTACAGGACGCTGTACAACAGACCAAGTAACACTCCTCTCAGAAGACATGGATGACAACTTCCAAAAAGGTCTCAAGAACGGTGCTGTACTGGTCGATCTATCAGCAGCATATGACACGGTATGGCATAAAGATCTTGCCCTAAAACTACACAAAATCATACCTGATAAAACCTTAGTAAACTTTCTCATGACAATGATCACCTGCAGAAGCTTTACAATGACGGTTGGCGAAGAAACCAGTAAAAAATGCTTCCTGAAAAACGGGATCCCGCAGGGCTCAGTGCTCGCACCGATTTAATTCAACATTTACACTGCTGACCTACCAACCACTGTCTCAAAGAAATACATCTACACAGATAACAAAGTACTCCTAACCTCTGCCAAAAACTTTAACAAGCTTGAAACAACACTTGGCACCGATATGGAATCCTTAAGCCGTTACTTCAAAAACTGGAGACTCCGACTTAACATCACCAAAACTGTTTAGCAACTAGACTGGCTAACTACAAAATCAAAGTCGTTTGCAATGGCACAACCATCCCGTATGATGATTTCCCCAAGTATATTGGTGTTACTTTGGACAGATCTCTAACATACAAAAGCCATCTCACACAGCTCGCACAGAAAGCCAACGCTCGCAACTGTCTCATTAGACAACTATCAGGCCTTTCCTGGGGCGCAGACTACAACGTTCTTCGAATGTCAGCAATAGCTTTAGTATACTCTGTTGCAGAGTACTGTGCACCGGTATGGGCAAGGAGCACCCACACCAGCAAGATTGACGTAGCCCTTAACAACACCATGCGCATCATCTCAGGATGTATCAGATCAACTCCCACTCAATACCTTCCAGTAGTCAGTGGAATTGCTCCTTATGAAGTGAGACGACAGCAGCAATACCTTGCTCTTGCGCGACGTGCCGCTGGGTGTGACTCCATCTGCTTCATCAACTGTTGACAAACACCAATAAAAAAAACCCACCACAACTGCGACTGCCATCAAGAAATCCTTTCCATCAACGAGCCCACAAACTGCTAGAAATTAGCACCGGATCGCACCCAAAGACTTGGGCACTAAACACGTGGCGGAATATGTGGCAAGAATCAGAATCCAGGACGTGGATATTTAACTACCTTTCGCCACTGCTGGGTCAAACTTAACAGACTAAGAACTGGCCATGGCCGATTTGGACATAACATGCTCCGCATGGGACTAAGTGACAACGCTAAATGTACCTGTGGTCATGATGACCAGACTGTACATCACATCGTTCATGACTGTATTATTTACAGATGTGATGGAAATTTAACTGAACTCGACCAGTCTGCATTAAACTGGATCCATAACCTAACCTTGTCATGTTAACTTTGTATGAACCATACGATAAATAAATAAATAAAGCAGTCCACAGCACAAATCAGATGATGTTCTATCTACCCCATATAACTGTATGCAAGTTAAGTATAATTATATCTCCCTGGCCCCACAAGTACAAGTATACAGAAAATTATTATAGCTTTGTTTTGGGGGAAGCAGCAAAATGTACTATCATGGTAGCAAAATGTGATGCTGTAAAAGTGAAAGTGTGTCAACACACAAATCTAGGGTGTTTTCCCTCCTCCATGGTAAAACATGATTAAATTAGATACTGCAGACTTTGCAGACAGCTGACTCCAAGTTGTATGTTTGTAGAAAAGCAAAATTTCAAACAAATTTACCTGAAAAATTCAAAAATCGATGGGCCTTGAAGAGCAAGGCCCTAAAGTTGCAAGGCTTTGACCCTCAAGGCCAAGGCTTTTGCCCTCAAGCCTTAAGGCTAAGGCCAAGGCCCTAAAATCAAGTCTTAAGGCAGCCTTAAGGCCAAGGCTCAGCATCAAGGCACTACATCACTGGTGGTAAAGCTATGATGAATAGAAGATCCCATAAAGGGATATGACGACAAAAAGGGTCAATGCCATACATTTGAGGAGTTTCTGTAAAAGAGAAAAGTGGCAATAGAGAACAGGTGAGAAAGAATAATGACATAAAGATTTGGGCCTGTGTTGTGCTCACTCAGACGTAATAATAAAATGGCCGCCTGAGTCAGAAGTGTTGGTGAGCATTAAACTTGTTTCAAAAATATTGCAGTTGACTTTTGTATTGACAATTAAATAGCAACCAAGTATGAATTTCAAACAAAATGTTATTTTCTGATTTATTTTTTGTAATTTGTTTTTTACACCACGCTGAAAGTTCTCGACAGCAGAAAATGGAGCATTATTTTGTTAATAACTACCGAAATATGATATTAATGCCCTCCTACGTTAAAAGGCCCACATTAGGTTAGTGCTTGCTAAATCTTCATTCTATAGCCTACATCTAATCATTCTTGGGGTGATCGGTCTTTTTCTCACGCAGTACCACTTCCACTATGGAAT
Organism: Zoroaster sp. YZ-2022; assembly: GCA_029582265.1. Classification (NCBI taxonomy): domain Eukaryota; kingdom Metazoa; phylum Echinodermata; class Asteroidea; order Forcipulatida; family Zoroasteridae; genus Zoroaster; species Zoroaster sp. YZ-2022. Next base: position 38,863,553 of record CM055817.1, on the reverse strand, counting down.
CATCGGCTTCTCTTATCTAATTTAAGAAAACCTAAAAATCCTCATTAAATGAAATTAAGCATTTATATAATGTTATTCTGTTTTTTCTGCTGTATCCTTGTATTTTTGTGTTAAGTGTTAAGTGAGATTGTAAGGGTTGATGTTACTCCACTGAATCCAATGTCGCACCCCTGTCTGTTAGAATCATCACTCTTAGAGCAAGCTTTGACAATTCCAAAACTGTGCACAAAAATGAAAGCTTGGCAAGTATGATAATTCTTTTTCTGGATAAGTCTCACTGCGAAGAAGAACTAGAGCTCAAGTGTTTGTTGGAACAAACACACGGTGTTCGCGTGAACTTCCAGTTCAATCAATTTATCATCGATGATGTCAATATCATATTTTGCAAAGGTGTAGCATCTTTTATTTTAACAATCTCTATTTCATATTGAAAAACATATCAATTTTGCGTTAGAATGTGTTGAATTTGAACTTCCTGTTTGGGCCCAGAGTACCCCCCGTAGCACCATATTGGCTACCCCGGGTATTAACAAGAGGGGTTTAGTTTTTCCCGGGGTAGCCAAGAGGGTGCTACGTGGGATTACAGCGGGCCCTGTTGATTGCTAGTTGGACCCTACGTTTGCTATGACCCCGAGATACAAGTTGTTGCCTCAGTTCAGACGACCGTCTGAAGCGGGTTAATATATATATATATATATATATATATATATATATATATATATATATATATATATATATATATATATATATATATATATATATATATATATATATATATATATATATATATATATATATATATATATATATATATATATATATATATATATATATATATATATATATATTGGTAGAGCGCTCGTACGGTATTCGAGAGGTCGCGGGTTCGAGTCCGGCATCAACCAATTTTTCTTTGCCCGCTACCCGTTTATACAATATTTAGGTCAGTTTCTCCCTGTAAATCTACTTTGTGTACAACCACGTAAAAGGCCTGTGTCCCAAGTTGTGTGATCCCCGTTAGCTCAGTTGGTACAGCGCTCGTACGGTATTCGAGAGGTCGCGGGTTCGGGTTCGATTCCGGCATCAGCCAATTTTCTTTGCTCGCTACCCGTGGTTGGAAATAGGTATAGGAAGATAATGAACAATGGAAACGCAACTTAGGACGGAATAGCTGCAAGCATTCTGATTCATAGTATTATATGACTGTATAAATGTTCCTTTTTCGTGAAGTATGTTTTATTTTGAGCCGAGTCTGGAAGGGAAAATAGTCTGGTCTCTTTTATGATTTTATAATTAGCGTATATACTCGTGCTTGTGTTACAGAGAATCGGCAAGATGACCTCAGCATGATAAAGGTCTATATAATTTTTTTTGTTTCAAGGACTGTGTAGAAATGGTCTGGTTGAAATCAACGGTGATGATACAACAATGATTTCAACGCCATACTGGCCGCTATCGTACCCTCCAAACACTCAGTGTCTGTGGCTGGTGGTGGCAGAAGTGGGATACCATGTGGTTATTACTTTCCGTGAGTTTGATCTGGAACAAGGCTACGATTATCTGGATATTGGAAACGGACGCATTTTTCAGAATCCATATTTGAGCCTTACAGGGTACGTTTTGCTGTTTTTATGTATTTTTCAACAATATGCAGACAATTTCCTGGTTTGAAATAACAATATTTAAAACATGTATTTATGATTATTTTTCAGAGTTCAACATCCACTGAAATGCGCCTCGATGCAACACGAACTGTTTATGATTTTCAGATCAGATTACAGTATACAGATACAAGGATTCAATCTTGAGGTTAAACAGATGTGGGACGGTAAATTTGTTTGTGGATTTATGTGTTTAAAGTAACAATGTAACAAATATTTCAAGAAAAGGTATGACATTGGCATTTCCTAAATTGGAATTATAATCTAAAACTAATCAGGTTTGAATCAATCTTCCAACCTCGGTGGAGGGCAATAAATAAATAAATCAAAACATTCGTTATCACCCGACGCAAGAATTTCATCAATGTAATAGGAATCTAACCGTAGGAATCTAGCCGGCCTGTCGTCACCAGGCAAGCTCAGTGATCGAGAGGTTAAGACGTCTTCACTAGTATAATCCAGGAAGTTATGTGTTCGAATCCCGCCCGAGTCGCCCGTGGATAGTTTCCACAGACACTCGAAAGCACCACGTTGGTATATACTGTATAATACAACAACAAATTAAACTTGTTAATAAACATTGACAACGTTGAACCATTCATGATGCACTCAGTGAAAACTGTGTTTGGTTGGGAATAACTATTTATTGATAGGAGCTGAACATTTTGCACAAAGTAAGTTTTATCCGTTTAACTGCTACTAATCAAGTTTACAATTTTGCTTTAAATTAAATTGCTGCAGTTAACTGCGGAGAGAATGAAGCAACTTGGACCACATCTAATCTGATCTGCGTCCCAAATAACCCGTCTGGGAGAAACCTACCTTTCTGCTTTCTTTCAGGTTTGTTTATCAAGATGTAGACAAAGATTTATATCAAACTAAGTCAACAAGGCGCGCAGCCAAATTAATGGTAACGGGAACGAGGATAATAACACACTAAAAAAGGGCTACATTTTTAGGTGACTAATTTTACAGTTCCTGAAAGCAAATTCCCAGATGTTTCCAATAGAATGTGACTGATGCTCAGCAAATCTTTTAAACTGTGGCCCCTCCAGTGACAAATTATTGTTAGCACTAACCTGACTACTAGACACCTTTTTTGAGCAAAAAGACACTTGCTTCAAAAACAAACTGGAAGCATTTTATATGTGCATGTGAATACGTTACTCATTCGATGTGTATCGACGGACTTTCATGCAATATATGTCCTTATTAAAGATGCGATCAAAGGCTCATAACGTGGTGTGGGTTTATCTGAAATAGTGAATAAAGTTAATTTTGTTTCAGGATTATGCGGTGCAAGTACAATCGATCTTCGACTAGTACAACCTAATGCTTCGTACGATCTGAGGTCTCCCTACTACCCTTTCAACTATCCACCAAACGTTGACTGTCTGTGGCGAGTCTACCTTTCATCCAGACAAATTGCTTATAACATATCCATCGAAGTGGTTTCTTTCCTAACGGAGACAGAGCGCGACTTGGTAAATATCAATTCGTACGGCCAGGAAAATAAGTCGTTTGTGTTGCACGGAGCGACAAAAGTGCGTTCAATATTATTGGAGGCTTACGATGTTGATATTTCATTTACTGGGGATTCGACTGTGGAGTATATAGGTTTTCATCTCAGATTGACACACGTTGACAACGGTAAGTTATATCTTATTTGAAAGAAATGTACTAAATAATACCGTTAAATAAGAAATCGCGCATAAAATCTTGTGTTGGGAAAGATGGATTTCCAGTAAGTCAGATTACTAAGATTGTGTTTTGGGTTTAATAACTCATTAAAAATGAAAATAAACCCCAAACATAAATGTTAATTTAGTGATTTATAATATGCACAAATCTGCCTTTCATATATGTATAGGAAAAATTTAATTGGACCTTTGTGATTTGCATGATGGGTCTTAAATAACAATCAGGGAAAAGTTCCACATAGTTCGTGGGATGATACCCCAAATTTGTTAGTTCTGTGGTCTCCCTTAAGAAGCTTAGGCATACTACGATTACAAAATTCGCCAAGCCGAAACGTTGCACATTATTTGATAAATCACGAAATGATGAAGTAATTTTTTTTCACGATTAATTTTTCAACATAAAACAAAACGATGACATTACCACGGTCAGCCAATCACAATGCGTTTATCATGTGCGTCGACCAATGAGATGGATTTTTTCTGCGAGCGTCGGCAAAGAAAAATGGCGTATTCATCCGATATGTCTAACACGTCGACTTGTGATGGGAATGTTCAGAGAGAGAGTTGCCAAACCGGCCTTGCTTATTGTTGTGTGCACATTTATTACACAATATGTAAATCAGTAAATTTCAGTAAGAAAATCTAAGCCAAATTTAAGCAGTGTAGTTAGAAACCAATGACGAGAGTTTAACTCTATCAGGTCTTTGGGGTAGGGGAGCAATGTGCCCCCATGATATTTTTTTTAAATATCTCCAAAAGCTTTTAGTCTGATCATGCTGAAATTTTCTGACTTTTCATAATAATCTTTGGGAACCCCTCATGCAAAAATAAATAATGGGTGTTCATGGTTGCCGTGGCAACCGTTTATTTTGAACGGGTCCAATTGAATTTCCATTTTTTGTATATGTGTTTATATGTGTTTTGGGATTTGTTGTCTACTTTTAAACTCTGAACTGGACAATATTGAGTCATGGAACCACATCCTATGCATTTCTGGGAAACTAATATAGGAACCATTACGTACAAATGCAATAACTTGTCCACAAAACGTGTTTTTTACAGTTTTTCAAATGTTGTTTTCATATATATAATTTGTGCTAAGTGTAAATGTTTTTGTCATAAAGGGGTAGAGGACTTTGTCCCTGGTCAGAGTAAGCTGGATGATGGTGTCCCATCAACCCCTTTTAATATTCCAGGTTATATTTTCCATCGTATTGATAGTTCACCTGCTCATAGAATTATGTTTATGTGAGGGATAGTCTTCCCATTACTAAGGAGTCGACACTGGAAAATCCAGATAAACAATTTATGGTTTTCAGACTTTCACTTCTCAACTCCACTACATACATGTTCTTTCTCTATAGGACCCCTGCAACATATTCTTGTGCCATTCTTGATACCATATCAAATAGCATTGATGAAGCAATTTCCAGACACCCAGCCGCTCACATTATGGTTTTTGGTGACTTCAATGTTCATTATAAAGAGTGGTTAATTCACTCCCGAGCAATTGATCCAGCTGGAATTGACACCTTTAATTTTGCGATGTCACAGAACCTTACACAAATTGTCTTAAAACCTACTAGGGTCTCTGATCGCCCTGATGAGGGTAGCCATCTTCTTGACCTATTCATGTGCATTAGTGCACATGGATCTCTTGACTCTCTTGGTCACCGTAGTGCAGTTGGTACTGCTTGTCTGTTTTACAGATATGGACGCCGTTCCTCGGATATTTCCAAGCTCGTTCCGACTTCTAAGATCTCGATGCGTGAAACACGTCAATCGGCATCAGCCCATCGTTACACGAGAGCAGCTTTTTCCCACGAGCAACATCAGTGTGGAACTCTCTCCCAGATGCATGCTTTCCTCCAGTGTTTAGCCTCCAGACATTCAAGAGCAATGTGAATGCACATCTTAGAGTGGAGTAATTTTTCAGTGAGGAGGGAAGGCTCCAAGTATTGAAGGAAAAGCGTCAGGTGACAGCAAATATCAACTTTTGAGAGAATTTTTTTAATTTACTTGTTCTAGCCTGCACTTTGAGTGGCATTTTAAGAGCCTTGTGTTATGGCAACCTTTCATTAAAAAAATCCCAATTTGGGGTCAAAGTCTTTACAAATCATGTTTTGGGAACAAAATGACCCAAAATATTGCTTATAGCGCCATCTAGCGGTGATTTAAATGTCGTGACATTATTGCTTGTACTGAAGACAACCTTTGTGCCAATTTCCATTGCCAACGGATAAAAGTTAAGGAAGTTATAAATACTATATTTGAACAAATTGAGGGAACGTGACCGAAAAAAGGGTATAGCGCTCCCTAACGGACGGGTGACCTACGAAAGTTTTCATGACCTCATTCGATAGATGGCGCCAAACCGAACATGCCTACGAAGATTCAGGAAAATATGGCGGGGGGGGGGGTGCATAATGAACCCCTCCCCAGGTCTGAGATCGAAAAAAGCCCAGACTTGATAGGGTTAAATGCCCTGAAAAGTTTGATCGCAACACCGATTGCACCATGTACCTCCACCGGAACGTGAAGAGGAGACAGCCAGCAAAAGTATGAGTGTAGGGACTACTAACTATAATAAGTACTACTAATACTAGTACTACTATAGTCTAGCAACTCCTGGAAGTGCAACATGAATTGTGAGCTGTTGTGGAAATATTTACTTGCATTCTCATCGAATTATCAAATGAATTGATACATTTAACTACGGGAGATTCAGGTTTGCGCACGGTAACTGTTTACGTCGAGTAGTATGGAAGATGGGGGTCCTGGCGCATCTTCCAAAAAAATGATTTTTTTTCCTAAATTCTCTGGGTGGTAGTAGGAGAATTTAACAAAGTTAGAAAAAAAGGTACTTTTTATTCTCTGGGTAGTAGTAGGGCGTTTTTATCAAAAAAAACGCGGCTGTTTTTAAAAGCAAACTAAAGACTTCACGTTTTTTAAATTTCTTTTTTAGTTTTTTATTTTCTAAATATATATTGACTAGAGAGAATGACAGCTACTAAACAATATTTATCGAAATGGACATTGGAAAAATTACAATATTTTGTGAAAGAACATAGACCACCCAGTAGATTTGGACAAGTACCAATACGTATATTTCCAAACAGCAAGGGTAAAATTAATAAACGCGTTTATTATGAATATGTGAAAAATTATTTAAAACAGCATAAACCAAAGCCATTGTATAAATTCAATTTAGCTGAATTGAAACAGCGTATAAATGTTGAAAATATAAATATACCTAGACACGGCTCAGGTAAAAAAGCGCAGTTGATAAAAAAAGACTACATCAACGCTATTAAAAGGTTTTACAACCAAGAAGCAGAGTTGAGATTTAACCCACCGATCGATGGTGGGAAATATTTACGCGAACGAAGAATGGTAGTTCCGTTGAATCACAACAAAGGAAAAGATTTAAACATTTTTTCACAAGCGGTAAAACCAAAAATTATTGCCAAGTTACGTGAAGACTTGAAAGAATTTAACGCGTGCAAGTTTATGATATATATACGCATTAAATTACTTAAAGAAAAACAAAATGGTGCGATCGATGAAGCTGAACCAAATTTTCATAACAATAAACAAGTTGTATTATTAAATTTAGACAACATTGAACATGTATTAAATGATGTTTTTTCGCAAATTGCTGAAGCTTTAGAAAAAAATACGAGAGAGGGTAGCGGGTGGGAAATAGATCGTATCATCGATATGAACATTAGAATTAGCAAGTATCAACCTCTAAAAGGTGGTAGTTATATCGAGCTATGCGACTATGTTAAAAATAAAACAGCGTGCATCAACGTAAAAAACAACGACGATAATTGTTTGCGATGGGCGCTGCGCAGCGCTCTTTTTCAAACTTGCAAAGATCCTCAAAGAACTAGCAAACACCCGACGAGTGATGGTTTAAATTTTAACAATGTCGACGCCCCTACGCCGATTAATCAGATTAAGTTGGTAGAAAAACAAAACAATATAGCGATAAACGTTTTTGGTTGCGAGTCAAAAACGATACTAGTTTACAAACTTAGCGAACAACCCACGAAACTAGATCGCATAAATTTACTATTGATTCATAAAGAAGCTAAATCTCACTACGTTTGGATTAAAAACATGAATAAATTACTTTTTGATCAAACGAAACATAAAGAACGTAAACATTTTTTGTTTGAGATGTTTACAAGGTTTTTCAACAGAAACGTATCTCGAAAATCACGTAGAAATGTGTAAGGGAATAAACGACAGACCGACGGCGGTTGTTTTACTGGAAAAGCATAAAAACGATAAGGTGAAATTTATAAATTTTCATAAAAAGATGAAAGTTCCATTCGTAATATACGCTGATTTTGAAAGCATTATTAAAAAGATTGTTGATGAAAACTCTACCAACACTAAAAAACTACAAGAACACGTTGTTTGCGGTTATTCATACATCGTCGTGCGATGTGACGGTGTGACTAGCGCTCCCTGTACGTACAGGGGAGAAGATGCAGCTAAACACTTTTTAAATGAATTAGAAAAATAATCAAAAACGATTAACGAGATATTTAAAAACCCTCAAAAAATAATAATGACTAAAGAAGATGTAGAAGATTACAACTCTGCGAGCGAGTGTTGGATATGTGAAAAGACATTTTTTGAATGTGTTGATGTTAAGTTTAGTAAAGTTAGAGATCATTGTCACATTACCGGAAAATATAGAGGCGCGGCGCACAACTGTTGCAATTTAAAACTGAGTTTAAAACCAGACAAAACTTTTATTCCAGTCGTATTTCATAATTTACGAGGCTACGATTCTCATCTCATTATGCAGGCTGCGGGTAAAACGAAAGGAAATTTAACGTGTATCGCAAACAATATCGAAAAGTATATTTCTTTCAGTATTAATCAACTACGGTTTATAGACAGCGCTCAATTTTTATTGGCGTCGTTAGATAAACTCGTAAAATCGAACGATTCTTTTTCAATCACTAGCGAGTTTGAACCAGATTTAGACAAATTTAATCTTATTAAAAGCAAGGGTATTTATCCTTACGAGTACATGGACTCTTTCGAGCGTTTCAAAGAAACGCAGCTTCCTCCGATTGAATCTTTTTACAGTAGTTTGAACTATCAACACATTACCAAAGAACAATACGAGCACGCAAAGAACGTTTACAACAAGTTTAATTGTAAAAACTTGGGTGATTACCACGATTTATACGTGCGTACGGATACTTGCTTATTAGCGGACGTATTTGAAAACTTTCGCGTTACTTGTATACGAGAATACGGTTTGGATCCGGCTAATTATTACACGAGTCCCGGTTTGAGTTGGGACGCTTTATTAAAACATTCAAAACAAACTTTAGATTTGTTTACAGATATCAACATGCATTTGTTTATAGAAAAAGGCATTAGAGGAGGAACGTGTATGGTGAGTAAACGATACGCTAAAGCAAACAATGTATATTTGGATGATTACGATAAAACGAAACCATCGAGTTACATTATGTATTTAGACGCGAACAATTTATACGGCTACGCGATGAGTCAACCTTTACCGACCGGTAATTTTAAATGGATGACTAATAAACAAATAGACAAACTCGAGAGCGAAGGATTTAAAAACAATAAAGGATGTATTTTAGAAGTTGATTTAGAATATCCAACTAGTTTACACGATTCTCACAATGATTTCCCACTCGCGCCAGAGTCGTTTAAAGTGCAGAAAGAATGGATGAGCGAGTATCAAAAAGGATTGCTAAACGACAAACCGGCTCCAAACGTTACGAAATTAGTTCCAAATTTATACAACAAAACAAACTACGTGATTCATTATCGTAATTTACAATTGTATTTAAAACTCGGCATGAAACTAACTAAAATTCATAAAGTTTTAGAATTTGACGAATCGTGTTGGATGAAATCGTACATTGATTTAAACACACAGCTCAGAAAAGAAGCAAAGAGTGATTTTGAAAAAGATTTGTTTAAACTTATGAACAATTCAGTTTTTGGGAAAACTATGGAAAATGTACGAAATCGCATTAACGTAAATTTGAAGAGATTAAACGATGAAAAATCAGAAAATCAAATTCGCGCGCTCATTGCGAAACCAAATTTTGCTGAGGCTAGGATTTTTGATAACGAACTAGTAGCGATTCACATGCATAAAAAGCAACTCATTCTCAACCGCCCAGTTTACGTAGGAATGAGCATACTGGATTTATCCAAACATTTAATGTATGATTTCTATTACAATCATTTAAAAACAAACTACGGCGAGAGGTCTGAGTTAATCTACACGGATACGGATAGCTTGTTACTCGAGATTAAAACACAAGATGTGTATAAAGATTTGAGTAAAAACAAATCTCTATACGACTTTTCAAGTTATGAACAACAACACTTTTTACATTCTGAAGCTAATAAAAAGATTATCGGTAAAATGAAAGATGAGTGCGCGGGCGTGCCAATTTCTGAAGTTGTGTGTTTTAGACCAAAAATGTATTCGATACTTTTATCAGACGAAAAACAAATAAGAAAAGCTAAAGGAGTTAAAAAACAAGTTTTAGAACAACAAATTAAACACGACCGATATAAACAAGTTTTATCTCTGAAAAATACGCTACATCACCCTATGAGTTTTATTAGGCATGAAAAACATAGATTATATACAACGCGAGTAAATAAAATATCGCTATCTCCTTTAGACACAAAGAAATATATTTTAGAAAACGGAATAGATACTTACGCTTACGGTCACTATAGTCTTATCGTTTAACGTTATAATCTTTTAATTGGTGGATTTTCCGTATCTCGAGGAATAATTTGTAATTCTTCTTTTACAAAACTACGAGCGGGGCCTCCTTCTAAATAATGCAATATGGGTTGATTCACACCTTTAATCGTTTTAGATATTCTATATACTGCTATACTCCATATAGGATCTGTGGCGCGGCGTCTCGTATCTTTTTCAGCTTCACCGGGTGCGTATAAATACCTAATTATACTGTTGTTTGGGATTCTTTTTTCATTCTTTTTAACGCTTACGACTGGTGAGGCTGGATTTTGCTCGACGACGGGTAATTTAATCGCGTCTTTTGGTTTTAAATTAATTAGTCGCGTTGTTTCATTATTTAACGATTTTACGACTAGTGGCAATCTTTTAACCCATTCTCTATTTCTCTTTTCTGTTGCTATTTCTTTAGCGTACTGGTGGGAAAATAATCTTTCACTCAAAGTTCTATTAAATCGCTCTACTATGCCCTGAGCTCTATGATTACCTGCTTCGCCTCTTTGAATTTTTACTTTATGTTTACCCATTAATACGTTTACGCTACTCATAAATTCTTTTCCAGGATCGACTTTTATAATTTTAGGCCAAGTTAACGAGCTACGCTTATAAATTTTTTCAAACGAGTTACCAACTTGAACAGCGGTTTTATCTGTTAACGGTTGTGCTTCTTTATACCTACTCGCTTCGTCAATAATTGTCAACGCGTACTTGTACGTAATTTTACCTCTACCAATCGTATCGTGCGGAAGAAACAATAAATCTGCTTAGTGAACCTCATTGGGTTTCAATAACGTACTGTTTGAACTGGTCGGTCTTGGAATATATTTAGGAAAGGGTAAATAAATTTGCCACAGCGCTTGCTTTTTAATCCACTGTCGAACTAATTTTACATTTACTTTCGTTTCTTTAGCTAATTTATTAATTGCGTCTAAACCTTTGTAGTATCCTTTCGGACTATAATAAGCGTTTTGAAGCTTTCTCTCATCCATTTTTAATATTTATAAATATAATTTATTCAGAATTCATAACATTACTCGGCAAAATTCCCTGTTTAACCAACCACATTTGCGTCGCGCCAGATAATCCAATCGTCGCGGTGAGTTTTAACCCGTCTATTATATCCAATTTTCCTAAATCGGCTGGTTTCATTTTAAATATTTTTTCACCGAGCATGCTGTATAAAACGACTAAAAGAGTCATAACACTGCTGTGATAAGCTGTATTGGCGATTCCTTTCGTGTCCATTGTTTTATTTTTAATAAATATAATAATTAAAAGTTTTTGCTATTCCATTTCCAAAACGTTGAGTCTTTTCATTGGCGTTTCGTTAGAGACGGGCTTTTCATTTTTAAATGTTGGTTCTGAGCTAAACAAGAAATAAGCGATACCCCCAATAGCTAAACCAATAGTGATATAGACAAAATAGCTCGTTTCTTTGCTCGTTGTTTCACTCATTGATGTTTGTAACGTTTCGCTTTTCATTGTTGTGTTACGAGCACCTTTTTTTAATTCTTGTTTTTTCTTTTTATTAATTTCAGCGAGTTTTTTACCAGCCGCGACTCTGTTTGGTTTTTTTTCTTTTTTAATCGGTGTTTTTGTTACCGTTGACGGTACTGTCTCCACAGCTTGCGGTTGTGCATTCGTTTCCATCGCTTTTATTATCTATACAAGATTCTTCTTTTCTTTTTAAATGTTTTACCGTAATAAGAGTTGCACTGAGCGGTGCTACTAACATACCGTACTTGTAGTATATTTCACACGCTACGGTACTAAGCATGCTCGAAATAAATTGATCTTTTTCTAAATCTGTAATTAATTTACCTTCATTATCAATTTCAAAACTATAACCGTACAAATCAACACGATTTAAACCGAGTACTAATAATTTAACGTATAACGTTAGAATGGCGCTGCCTAAACTTTGCGTTATATCACGACCTAATTTGGTTTCGTATTGTGTGTGTAATGCATCACGCTCTTCCGTAGATAATGCCTCAATATCGTTAACGCTGTACTCTTTACCGAAAAACTTTTTAGAATCTCCTCCCGCTACAACCGATAAAAGACGTTTATCTCGTAACTTTTGTTTAAACATTAACGCGTCATCGCCGCTTATATTAACATCTGCAGACGTCATAGATGGATTTTCGTTTAATAGTTTATGAACCTCTTCCATTTATTATAAGTGTTTATAGAATAATCCATTAAATTAAAATATATATATATATAAACCAATAATTAGTTTTAGATAACCGTTGATTTTGTTTTAATGATAATATGTCGTTTAACTCTGCTTCGTTAGCGTCCATTAATAGTTGGGGCGACTTTTGTTCCATTTATACAAGTGTTTTATAATAAATAAGGGTAATTGCTTAATGACTTGCGGGTAATTGCTCAACGACCTATGGGTAATTGCTCACAACCTATGGGTAATTGCTCTTTGACCTATGGGTAATTGCTCTTTGACCTATGGGTAATTGCTCACGACCTAGTGGGTAATTGCTCTTAACCTAGTGGTAATTGCTCTTAACCTATGGGTAATTGCTCAACGACCTAGTGGTAATTGCTCAACGACCTAGTGGTAATTGCTTAATGACAACTTAGTCACGTATCTCATAGCCGGTAGGTTGATCTGTTTTAAAATTAATTTACGGTGTTTAACTTGTTTTAATTTTTCATGAATTTCCATTCTCAACTCTTTCGTTGGTACGACATCGTTTTCTCGAAGACAATTCTCGTACGAATCTCTATCTTTACAATAAAACAAACACACCCATTTGAGTTGCTCTCTAAAATCTTTTAATACGCTATTATATTTTTGAGAAAGAATCCAACAACTGTGTTTAACATGCCTACCGCTAAATGCTAATTGAGTAATCATACATTTATTGTTTTCGTTGTATTTTTTATAATGTAACTGCTTATTCGAGCTACAATCATCGATGATAAACAACGTTTCGTTTCCTTTGAGAACCTCACTGTATATTTCTATCGCTTTGTTTAACGTATAATCTTTTAAATCGTCAACGAGCACTCGCTCATCGTTCCAAATCCATTTTCTATTTTGATAAGTTTCGTTGTCACCAATAGTGGGACATAATATAACGATCCTTTCAAAATGATTTAAATATTCTTTTTCTAATAGATTTAAAACAAATTCAGTTTTTCCGCATCCCGTTTGCCCACAAATTAACGCGGCGTGTGGATATTTAGGTAACATTTTCTTTTACAATAGTCGCTAATTTTAATAATCAACAGATTCAAAACGCGAGTTTCTTATATTTAGTTGCGCATCCATGATAATAAAAGTGTACATGTTTAGTTCGCCCGCGGATTCAGCTTCTTTTTCAATTTGAATGGTAATTCCTTCACTCAAGTTTTGTACTCGTCTCCCGCTTCCGTGTATTTTATTGTCGGTACTCGTTCTTAAATCTAAAAATAAACCGTATCTATTTAGTAAATAATTTGACGGTTTCATGTGCGATAAATTTAACGCTTGTACGACTTGTATAGCGTGTTGTTGTTTCGAATCGCCGAACTATTTTGAAATTTCTTCCCAATGTTGATACCTTCTCATGCCGTGCGCGTAGAGTTGATTGGGAACGCCTTCGATCGTGATTGAAACTTTATCGATTTTCGGATTATAAAACTTGCTGTTTTCTTTTGTGTTGGGTTCTTTGAATAAAAACAATATTCCTTTCATACTTTTTGCTGGAGTATTTAAATTTATATTCCACATTGTATCGCTTTTGTTTAACGGTGTTACACTCTGTCTCAGTACGCGATCAAACGATATACTCATTCTATTGCTGTATTGATTTTTAATCGTTCGAGCGAGTTCTGGCCTATGAACGACCTCAAATTCTAAAGAAATCCCGCTTATGATATATCTTGCGTTATCGTCGGTGGTGTTAATCACTCGAGAAAATTTATTAAACACGAGTTCGTAAGTCAATCGATCTCCGATGCCCGACTGATAATAAGGTTGATGATCGGTCAACAATTCAAAATCCAGCGGAATGTAATATCTATTTTTATACGTATCCGCGATAGCTTTATCTTTTCCTCCGTTACCACCTAAATCTTTATCGCTAGCGTTCATTCTTAATCTAGTGATGTTTAAATCTTCGATTCCTTGATACGCTAAATTTTCACGTTGATCTCCGGTCAACCATTCGTCTTTAAAGCAATTGAATACATCTGCATCGTCTAACGAAAATATTTCATTTCCTTCCATTTTAATAATTATATGTTTTACGATGGCTCTGCCAATGTTTTGTACCAACGTTCTATTTTCATCATCATCGCTAACGAGTTCTATATTGAAAGCTAATCGCGACGTATTCGGAACGATGACGTCGTTTACTCCTAAATTTGGAAAACGAACCGTCAACAATTGATTTTCGGTAATGGTACTCGGATTGTTTGTAATGACGACTTTTTGACGCAATCCTTTTACACCTCGTGGTTCTCTTATTCTCCTGTATGGGTCCAACACATCTCCGTACGTATTATTAGCCATATTTATAGTTAGCAACTAAAAAAAAAAGTAATTATAAAATGGTATCTATAGCGATGATGATTGGAGGCGCGGTAATTAACGCGTTAGCATTTACCGGAAGTAATTTTTTATTTAGTAATTTGCGCTCTAGCGACGCAGAACAAGAACAAAAAAGACATGATTTAGCGTTAGAACATCTTTCAAAAGCTAGAGATGAATTTAGTAAAAAACGTTTAAAATATCTAGATTATTTAAATGAAAAAATACAAAAAGAATCGAGCGCAGTAAGAACGTTCAATAATATCGACGATGCGATGAATGAATATTTTAATATAAGTGGTACGCGAATAAATTTACCGCTAAATTTATATAACGAACCTCAATTAGAAGATTTTTACGTTCCTAGCGAAGATCAGAAGACGAGTGAAATTAATATTTATTGTATTAGGGATGAGTGTTGTCGGTTACGTGAGTTATAAATTATTAAAAAAAGAAAAAAAAAGTAATTATAAAATGGCGGAAGGACGACACGAGCTAATTGAGGTAGATCCAGCGTATAATCTACCGGAAGAGGAAGACGAATATTTCGAAGAGCATGACTTTGAACATCTTGATGTAACTTTAGAAAGATTGGAACGCGAAAGAAACGGGCAAGTTGTTGAACCTTTATCTTTAAGAGATATGCAACTTAGATTAACAACCGATGATTTTTATGAAAGTATAGGTAAAAGAGACGCTATAAAAGACTATATTAGTTTTAAAGAAAAATTTGATGAACGAGGAAAAAGTGTACTCTATTTTAAAAAAGGTGAAAAAGAAATACGTTTAACTAAAAAAAGAGGAGTTGGATTTTATTCGTTAAGTTCACTCAAATCCCAAGGCTTAACTATAAATGATTTATTGCCATTTGGTGAAGCAGAAGAAGCGATAATAAATGTTATAGAAGAAGCAGAAAAACCACTCGTTGAGCAAACGGGTAGTGGTAGAAGATTACCATCTATACCGATGCAGCGGGTAGAAAAATCAGTTCAAGTAAATGAAGCTATCGAAACGGCGATAATGACTCTTTCGAGAGATCAAGACACCCAAACAGAATCAAATATTCCTTGGCGAGAAATAGAAGCGCTCGATAACATTTTGACTACAAATCGAGGTGAACAATTGGATCTTTTAACTAAATTAAAATCGATGAACCAAAGAATCAACGATATGGAAGAAGTAGTTTCTAACGCTAACGAAAGAGGATTCGATATGAACTACCAGTATAAACATGAGTTGAAAAACCTAAAAGATTACAAACAAGTTTTGGTTGAACAAATTGATGCGCAGGACTACGTTCTTCGTAGTCAAATCAATAGAATTAAAGAAACGTTTCAAAAATTTTTAGAAAGAGACGTTTCGTTGGGAGATAAAATTAAAACTTTATTTAGAGAACAAGGCGTAACGATCGTTAGTATATTAACGGCAGTTAGTATGACCTTCGCTTTAATTATTAAATCGATTACCGGTACTATAAGTTCTGTTATTCCAAAACCACCCGCACCAAAACCTATGCCTCCAAAACCAGAACCACCAACTCCAAAACCAACTCCAGATGGTGGCGGGTGGATACAAAAAACATTAAAAAATCTAGCGAATGTATTATCTAAACTAGGTGTGAAAGCTTTAGCCGCTTTAGCCGCTATTAGCCGCTATTAGCCGCTATTAGCCGCTATTAGCCGCTATTAGCCGCTATTAGCCGCTATTAGCCGCTATTAGCCGCTATTAGCCGCTATTAGCCGCTATTAGCCGCTATTAGCCGCTATTAGCCGCTTTAGCCGCTATTATAGGTACGGTTGTAAGTTGGTTATTTAAAACAGCGTCTAGCGTCGTTACGTGGGCGGCGGAACATTTATGGTTAGCGCTAAGTGGAGTTGGTGTACTAGTTTTAGCCTATACTCAGAAAATGTTAAAATAACAATTCGTAAATCATAACGCCTACACCAGCTAAAATCGCAAAACCAAGTATTAAAGAATTTTTTTCTTCTCGATGATTATCTAACGTAGATTCTAACACGTGGTCTTCTTTTATCGTATCTTCTTTTATTGTATCTTCTAACGCGTGTGTAGAAGGATATTCTAAATCATCTAATTCTTGTACGTGTTTAGCAGTTTGTGGTAGTTGCGTTTGTTCTAGCGGTAGAATAGGAGGAACAACGGGTGTTGAATTTGTATCTAAATTTGAACCTAAAGATAAATCACCCGTCGCGATTAATATATTATTGTTGTATGATGCGTACGTGCATATTCGTAAATTCATATCGCTAGGCATCATGTATAGATTTTCTCCGAGACAAAAGTTTAATTGACTGCGAGCGTATTGTAAACATCTTGATATCGTTGAATACTAGATTGTAAATCAACCGGAGAGTCAATCTCGGCTTCAGTTATATTTATAAATTCGCGTTGCGCGTCTAAACCGGTACCACCCGCTAAAAATGAGCTTTTTGCTTGCGCTTGAGCCGCCAATATCGCGTAAACGAACGTTCTTATAGAGTCGTTTATTCGTTGCGTACCAACGTCTGTAAAACCTCTAGACTCGCTGATTATAAATTTTGACCAAGCGAGCTCCGTAGAAGATTGTAAAACGAATGCGATCGTATAGGTTGAAGGATGATCTCCAAAACTCATTTTCGTCGCGGTTTTGTAATAATCGTAATCAGTCACCTCGGTAGAAATAACGTTCAAACTACTTTTATCGTAGTTGTTTACGGGTACCGCTTTGTAACCGTTATCGTAATAGTAAGCCGTTCCTAATCCGTTTGAATTTAAATCAACTCGTTGTTTCCAATTGGAGACTTGTGAAAGGTGAAATTCTTTACATGTGTTTTTGTACGCGCTCACGTCTATATTATTGGCAAACGCGTCATAAAAATTTTGGAACGATGTAGGACAGCTCATTTCTTTGAGCAATCGTCTAATTTGATAATAGACGTGAAATCTAAAAAAACTACGAATCATCGGGTTTAAATGATTTAAATGTTGATAACTCACGCCGCATCTCGTTGTGGCGCAGTACTTTGCAAAATTTATTTGATTTTGATAACATTTTAGCGGGTTAGAATACCAATCATCAACAACGTCGTCGCTTTTAACGCGAGGTAGCTTGTAGTTGCTAAAAACATTATCGAAATGAACGTTAAAAAACTCGTTCTTGTTTATGTAAATGTTTATACTCGTTAAATCGCTATCGTTAAAATCAAGAGGCGCTTTAAAATCTCCAGATTGCTTGTACGAATACGTAAAATTACTCTCGAATGCTAATGGAAACGTCATTTTATTATTATTTATTATTATTATAAATAATAAAATGTATCATACATTCGAAATCGAAATTGGTAAAGGAGGTGGATCGGTTAAATTAGATAACGTTATTGATAATCGACGAGATAATCTCTCGATTATATTACACAGCGTAAACATTTGGGTAGGATATTACAACGTGCGTAAAAAAGAAAGAATACTACATCGCACTGCGGGTGAGTCAGATGACGTTATAAAATTTATCGAACCCGGGCTTTACAACATTAACGAAATTATCGACGTTATAACGAGAGACGCGTCTTGGATCACGTTTACTATCAATAAAAAGACTGGCGTGTTTTTGTTAAAGTTGGCTCAAGCGAACAAATCCGTTAAATTTACTAGCGGGTTAGCTAATTTACTGGGGTTTCACAATGAATTTCTAACTGAGGGAGAATACAGTAATAGGATTGACGTACAACTTTTTAAAATTTTATACATTCATTGCGATCAAATTTCTACGACCGATAATTATTTCAACGGTAAACCTTGCACTATTTTGAACGCTTTTCCTTTGCAAGACGCGTCGTTTGGCGAAAGCATGTACATGGAATATAAAAATCCGTTGATGAAAAAATTGCGAGTCGGCACTTTTAACGAGTTGACTTTTCAAGTTAGAGATAGTAAAAGCAGAGATATACATAATCACGGTTTCCCCATTATTTTAAATATAGAAATACTATAAATAAATGGCGAGTATTTACGGACCCAGTCGTATAACGAGTGAGCGAGTTTTGTTTAGTGGTGGTAGAGATGTTACTGGTAGCGAAATTTACGAACATCACGGTTATCTTAATAGAGACGAAATTTCACAAAGAACTATTCTCATCGAAAAATATAACGTTATACTCGGATGGCACAATGTTTTTAAGCAACCCTTTTTCATGTTTAACGTCTCACCCACGTACTGCAGTATTTTTACGCAATTTATAAAAACTAATAGTTTTGCTACGCATTCAGTAACGAGTAATTATGCGCCAAACATTTATTACATTCCTTCTCCACAACGAAATGAAAAATTTCATTTTATCGATGATGAAACGCAGCATCTAAAGTATGAAATGTGTTTTAAAATACATAATATACAAAAACCACCGCCGTACAATTAAAATTTTTAGTACAATGTTTATAATTAGTTCTAGATACCAACAAATTAGAGATTTATCCGTTTCATTTATACTCTGCAACTCGCTATAATATAAATTAATGTAATACACATCTAAAGTGAGTTGCGCTAAATACTCTTTTATACCCGCTAAATCTCTAGATTTAATTAACTCTGACGCTGGAACTAAATTTTCTCGCATGAGAATAATCAATCGTGGAGTGTCGTGGCCGAGCGGTCTAGCGCACCGAACTCAAGTTCTGGTGTTGCCAGCAGCAGGGTGTGGGTTCGAGCCCCGGTCGTGACACTTGTGTCCTTGAGCAAGGTACTTAACCATAATTGCTTCGTCCTTCGGATGGGACGTAAAGCCGTAGGTCCCGTGTGTTGTATAATGCACGTAAAGTGGATTGTCGTGCGGTCTAGCGCATTGAACTCAAGTTCTGGTGTTGCCAGCAGCAGAGTGTGGGTTCGAGCCCCGGACGTGACACCTGTGTCCTTGAGCAAGACACTTAACCATAATTGCTTCTCTCCACCCAGGGGTTAAATGGGTACCTGTGAAGGCAGAGATGGTTTGCTCTATATGCGCTAAAAATGGCAGCAATTGAGCTGTATACTCCCCAGGGAGCTGAGATGGTTTCAGGAATGATTTATGAGCCTTATGAGCCTTATGAGCAGGGATAATAATATAATGCGCCTTGAGCGCCACTTAGTTGGTGGATACGTGCGCTATATAAATCTATACATTATTATTATTATTATTATTTCTAATATACCACTCTAAAAATGTTAAATCATGTGAATTTGTACAAAACGATTTTAAATCATCAATAAGCGTAAGTATACACGCTCGTAATAGTTCGCCCATATTAATATTACTCTACATAAACTTTTTTAGCAGCTCTACCATTACTAAATTGAACAACCGTATAGCTTTTTTGTTTATTTGGTAAAAAGTGTTTACTTTTAATGCTCTTGCGCAGTTTGTGCATAAACTCGTTGATGTTTTTGTACCTTTTTTGCATCTTTTACACTCAGCCGGCGAGCTTTTTCCGCTTTTAATTTTAAACTGATGAAAAGCGCAATAGTTTACGTTGGGCGAGCTACGTACGCAACATTTGTACGTTTTGCCAATTATTAACCATCTGCAAGGAACGATTATTTTCTGTTTTAATTCCATACTCTTTTATTACTTAACTAGATAATATTTTTGTTTTAATTTTATAATATTCATACTCTATATTTACATTGCTATTTAAACCTTCAATTGCGCTTTCATTAAAAATATCAAATTCTTGCGTGTATTCACCTTTTCTCACTAGTCCATTTGTTATTGTTTTATAATATTTTTTAAGAGGGTGATCTTTCTAAAACATTTTCTTCTACGTTTACTAAAAAGCTTTCGTCTTTCATATAAGCTGTAATTTCCCCCAAATTACCTACCGACGCAACAATTTTTAATTGAACGTTTCTACCTTCTTTAGGAGCGTAAAATTGTATTTGTTTGTCTAAAGATGAAATTTTTAATAAAAAACTAAATAAAGTTGACTCAAAAGTAGCTGAATAAGTAGGTGGTTGCTTTTTGTCTATATCACCCAATTCCAAATTTAAGCTGAAAAGACTATCGCTATCACTTAAAAAACTAACGTAATCTAAATTGTGTATGTTAATGTCAATTTTTGTGTTTATTTGCAACATTGTTTAAAGTTTTAATAAATCGCTGCTTTCAACTATGAAAGGATAATTATAATTATCGGTTGGGGGTTTAATTGGAGATGTGTTAATGAACTTATTAATACATACACCGTTAGTTTCTCGTTTTTTAACGCCGCACGTATCAACCTCGCATGTCTCGATAACAAATCGTTCATTTTTTACGTAAACAATTATTGGAACTTTTCGTTTAATACTGCGAGTTATTTTTTGCAAATGTTTTAAATTAACCATAAATTCAATTGGGTTTTCACATTAATATATCGACTAGTATTCTTCTCGATCGATCCATCTCGCGATAATAAAATCCAGTTTCATCTACCTTAAAATGAGCCTTTGCTTGAATGCCTACTAAAATATCAATTAAAATTTTAAATGTATAACCCGTTTTGATTTTAAAATAAAAATCATAGTCATACTTCTTTTTATTTTTTTTACCCATAACTTCATCATAATTTAAAAAGTCATTTTTATCTAATATCAATGAACGATCTAAACCACCGTTTTTCCAAACTGGCATTTCAGATGATTCCACAGCATCACCTTTTTGCGCATCGTCATAATTTAAAACATTTGATTTTTCAAATATTTCATCATATTCATATTTAAATGTTCTTGGCTTTATGGTGTAATCTGTCATTCTCTCTAGTCAATATATATTTAGAAAATAAAAAACTAAAAAAGAAATTTAAAAAACGTGAAGTCTTTACTTTGCTTTTAAAAACAGCCGCGTTTTTTTGATAAAAACGCCCTACTACTACCCAGAGAATAAAAAGTACCTTTTTTCTAACTTTGTTAAATTCCCCTACTACCACCCAGAGAATTTAGGGAAAAAAAAATCATTTTTTTGGAAGATGCGCCAGGACCCCCATCTACCATACTACTCGTCGTTACAGACACGTTGTTATTTTTAAGCTGGACAACGATGCAGAATAGTGATGTCAACCATTTTGAGAACATTTCGCGTAACTTAGTAACGTTACTGTACGACCTTTAAATTCATTAGCCTAATATAAGTTTAGATTTTTTAAATTTCAGACTTTATGTTATCAGGACAACATGTATGGAACAAAGACAACCATTGGAAATACATGCCTGGAAGGGGACCATAGCCTGTGTTGCCCTGGTCTTGGCCTTGGTGCCCCTTAGAAATTCCGATTCCAATGGAAGTAAACATAAGGAGCATCTTCCCTTTATAAAGCTTTATGGTTATTACCTAAATACTAAAACAAAATATAACAAGGAGTTTTGAGGATTTTGTAAAACAAAATGCATAAAGAGGACAAATTTACTAACAAAATGCATTTAGATAATTTCCGTTTACATTGATTAGGGATAGGACAGAGCAAGAAGTAAAATCTAATCGGATAATATGTTTTCCCATTGGTTTGTATACAAATCGTTTCCCCATAGAGTTTGTGCATAGTTCTCTTATATCGAACAAAAGCTATTTTCCAATATTCATTTTCTAACTCATTAATGTGAATTTTTTGTCACTGGCGAATTTCATATTCTTATTAAGGACTATCCGAAGTACATTTGTGCAAAAGCTTCTAAAGGTAGACTACATAAACTTAAAAACTAGAGGTCTTTTTGATGATCATCCCACTTTAGTATTCATAGGTTGGTGAAATTCTTGCGTCGGGAGATAAACAATTGATTTAATTTTGCCCTACACCGACGTGTGTATAGCACTGTATACTCAGTGCTTTCCAAGGGTCTGTGAAAAAACTACACAGGCGAGTCGGGCGGGATTCGAACCCACGACCTCCTACTTCCTAGTGCAGACGTCTTAACCTCTCGACCACCGAGCTTGCCCGATGACAATTGGCCGGCTAGAATCCCATATAGCAGCGGGTTCACGCTACTATATGGGATTCTAGCCGGCCAATTGTCATCGGGCAAGCTCCGTTGTCGAGAGGTTTATGACGTCTGCACTAGTAAGCAGGAGGTCGTGGGTTCGAATCCCGCCCGAGTCGCCTGTGTAGTTTTTCACAGACACTCGGAAAGCACTGAGTATACAGTGCTATACACACGTCGGTGTAGGGCAAAATTAAATCAATTACTTTAGTATTCGTTATAGAACTAATCTTTGTTCGGATCCGTTATCGTGATTTGCGATCTACCCTCGGTGTTTGATAAGTAACGGTCAAAGTATTCTGGAGATCAGTGGTCGTCATGTCCGATAGAATAACGAACTCCATTTATTCAGATACAAATGATTGTCTCAACGGTCTGGACTGCGGTGATGGGCTTTGCTTACAAGACAGTGCCAGGTGTGATGGGTTTAAAGATTGTGAAGGAAACGGAACGGATGAACAGCATTGCGGTAAGACACCATGTTTGGGGGAATTTAATTTAAAGACCTATGGTCGTCGATTAAATTTCCGGATCTATTTTATGTCTGGATTATACACTTCGGTACGTTGAGTTCCGGTCACATGGTTGTTGTAAATCATATTATCCCAATTCGGTTATACATTTTTTTCAGATTTAAACCCAATTTTCAAATGAATCAGTTGGCCCTTTCCAATCTGGAAACTCTTCTTTGTCAATAAAACAACTTCTGCCATATTTGGGATTTTTAGGATTTTTTGTATCATGATTCTGTGTTTCTAGCGCCCCGTGCTGGAAAATTATTTGTTGTCAACAAAACAACCATTTTGCCATGTTTGGGATTTTATGGATGTTTGTATCTTGATTTGAACAATGATGATATCAGTGAGTCCCGATCGGGACAACTTAAAGTGACAATTACATATTCTGTGTTTGTAGCGCCCTCTGCCGGTTGGTCAATTTGAAACTTTCTTTCTTTCCTCCTTATTTACATAGAAAATATCACTTGTCCCGAGTTTTATCGCTGTAAGAAATCCAGTGAATGTAAGTATCTCTCTAAGGTTTGCGACGGACACGTAGACTGCCCTCAAGGAGATGACGAGAAAGAATGCGGTAAGTTTGTGTTTCACCTCTTGAGGGCGCTCTTTCACTTATTACCGCCATAAGTTCAACCTCGTCCCCAGGGTTTACCTCGTTTTCTCTACTACATGGTGGCCAAACCAGTTTAACAGTATCAGGGCCTGGGGGCACAATATGACCCAATGGCATTTAAAAAAATAATATCTCCAGATCGTTTTGTCCGATCTCGCTGAAATTTGTGACTTTTCCTTTGGGACCCCTCACGCAAAAATTAATGATAATGGGTGTTCATGGTTGCCATGGCAACCGCTTATTTTGAACATGTTATATTGAATTTCCACTTTTAGTTCAAAATACTAAATATTTGAGAGTGTCAAACATTTAATGTGTTTTGGGTTTTTTGTCAACTTTTAAACTCTGAACTCGACAATAATTATTGAATCATGTGACCACTTCTAATGCATTATGGGAATCCAATATGGCTGCCATTACGTTTAAATGCAATGTTTGTTCGAATGTATACATTTATGTCATCAATAGTACCATGGATGTTATTATATCTGCCTTTACTGTACTTTTGGTTAAAAAATCCCAATAGTGAGTCACAATCTTTACAAATCATGTTTTTGGAACAAAATGACCCAAAATATTGCTTACAGCGTCCTCTAGCGGTGATTTAAATGTCGTCACATTGTTGCAAGTACTGCAGACAACCTTTGTGCTAAATGTCATAGACAACAGATAACAAATTAAGGAAGTTATGGGAAAAGTACTACTTTGAACAAAAATGAGGAAAAATTACCGAAAATGGGTATAGCGCCCACTAACGGTGACCTTTGAAAGTATTCATCGCCTCATTCGATAGATCGCGTCAAACGAAACATGCCTACGAAGTTTCATGAAAATCGGCTGTTAATACAGAAATCTTTAATTTTATTTATTCATATATGGAGTGCCATGGTCGAACTGTTTAGTGCATCGGATCTGTGTTCTGATGGCTGAGTCGTCAGAGTGTGGGTTCGAATCCTACCCACGACCGGGGTGCTTGTGTCCTTGAGCAAGACACTTTACTATAATTGCTTCTCTCCACCCAGGGGTAAATGGGTACTTGTGAGGGCAGAGTTGGTTGTTGTGTTTGATTAGCCCATATGCGCTGAAATGGCAGAAATTGAGCTGTATACTCCCCAGGGAGCTGAGATGGTTTCAGGAATGATTTGTGAGCCTGATGAGCAGGGGTAATAATGTAATGCGCCTTGTGCACCAGTTTTGGTGGATGCGTGCGCCATATATGTCGTCGTCATCATCGTCATCGTCATCGTCATCGTCATCGTCATCGTCATCGTCATCGTCATCGTCATCGTCATCGTCATCGTCATCGTCATCGTCATCGTCATCGTCATCGTCATCAGAAGACATAATTTTACCAGCATTTATAGGCCTAATATTACATTTACAAGCTAATTCGTTTGTAGAAAGAAAGGTTCCCTTTATACATTTATAATTTGGTTGAGAAGGTTTATACCAGCAGGTTTCAGAATTTTAGAGTTCAATAATTTATTGCTTCCTGTGATAATTTTATTGTCCCATAGTGGAATGGCAGAAGCTTCATTTATACATGTGATTGTGGGTTGAAATAAACCTCCAGCCTTGACAAAATTTTGAATCAAATTTCTATAAAATATCGGCATATCGATATTTCTCATCTTGGGATTGTTAAAAATAAACCATCTTAGGTTATGTTCGTTATTAGTTTTTAACCAAAAATCTAAAAAATATTTCCATTTACCTTTCAAAGTATACCTTTGCAGCCATTTACGTTTTAAGGCTTGCAATTTTAAGCTAACATTGATGAGACCCGTTCCTCCCATATCGGCAGGACCTTGTATAGTGACTCTTTTGATTTTTCCAGGTTTCCCATACCAGTAAAACTTTATAATGGCATCATTCATATTCTTTATCAAATATTCAGGACAAACCAGAACAGACCTATAATAAGCCAGAGTGCCTCCTATAAGGCTATTGACAATAACGGCTTTCCCTTTTAAAGTGAGATTTCTCTCCTTCCATCTATTAAGAACATTTTTAATTTTATTTATTTTCTCTATCCAATTGTCTTCGGGTTTAACTCTAAAACCAAAATAAATACCAAGTATTTTTATTTTCTCGTTAGTCCACTGAAAATTACAGGGATTATCTTGTCTATTTCTCCAAGCTCCTAACCAAAGACCTTGTGATTTTTCTAAATTTATTTTTGAACCTGATCCTTCGCTATAAGAGTACAAAATTCCTTTTAAAACAGAAAATTCGTTGTTTCTTGTGACAAAAATACTCATATCATCAGCATGCTGAACAATCTTAAAGGTAGGCTTCTGTTCTGGGAGAACGATACCGTTTATACTATTATGACTTCTAATCATATTTGCTAACCCTTCAACACAAATTGAAAATAAAAGGGGAGACAAAGAACATCCTTGCCTTATCCCTCTTGTGGCAATAAAAGGCACTGTAAAAAAATTGTTAACATTTATCGTAACCATAGGCTGGGTGTAAATAATTTTAAACCATTGTTTTAAGACATTGGGAATACCCATTTTGTCAAGAATAGCATGCAAAAAAAACCATTCAATTCTATCGAAAGCTTCATCATCATCATCATCATCATCATCATAATCATCATCATCATCATCATCATCATTATTAAAACAATTTTATAAAGCCTATATTTTATTTTACATGTCAAATGTTTTTATGACTCATTTTATTGAGAATAAAGAATGCCAATGACATAATACGCCGATATATCTACATGCAGTGCGGAGGATTCGAAGGTTGGTTGGCCTCTCTACTGCAGCACACACTCTTCTTAACAAACCTATTTAAACAACCTTGTGTTTGTGGCTATTGAAATCGTCTCGAAGTTTCAGGGAGAGAGGAGTGGGAAAGAGGACTAACAATACAGCTCGAAAATTCTGCGAACGATGTAGCAATAAGCTCATCTCCGGCAAAAACTTCAAGCACGTACATTTTAATCTTTGATCGAACTGTTCGAGACTTATTCAAGATGTACGTAATAAGTGTCCTGTTAGATGTCCTTCCTTCCCAATACTTCAACAGTATTTTTGTTTTTCTTCCATACAAGTGCATGAAAACAACAGGATGGTGTTATGATAAATGCCTTGAGACAGGGACAAATGACAAATATGGCCAACAACATGGTTAAGATTATATAGGTTTCTCTCTTTCTAAATACAGATCAGCGATGCCCTAATGAATGTAGTTGCCAATACGATGATAACAGCGATCTACATGTGGACTGTAACGACGGTTGGAACGAAACAACTGTTTCAAACATTGTAAAGATCACGAAGGAGCTGTAAGATACAACTTAATATTTATAATTTACCATTTTACCTATATTTGAACATTTTGGAATTTAAAAATAAAGTTATTAAACAGACTATTTTGGCCAATTCGATTGTTCAGTTCACAAACTCGTGTTGAAAACCTAAATAACTACTGATAAATCATTTATTCTTGGTCAGAAGTTTCGGAATGTCACGTTTTAAAAGAAATCACTTTTAAGGGAGGTTTAACTTTAAGATGTCGTTAACTACAATTTGCTAATACTAATTTTAAAAAATATTTAAATTGTCATCCGTTAAAGTCTCAATGGTGAATTGATTTCAGTATAAATTCAAGCGCATGAGTCTGCATCATAATGATATTGTTGTCAATGCTTAGTACACTTTCAGGATCAGGAGCAAATATCAGTGTCCTCAATGCTGGTCTATTCAAAGGATTCCCGTTACTTAATGCACTGTGAGTTTATAATACCGTTTATATTGAGAATTATTGAATTAAAGCCCCTTCACGCTATTGACACTGTCGAAAAAACATAAATGATCACTGATTTACAAGAACAGTGTAATTGGTATAAGCTTGATGATGGTTATTGAGAATTATTGAATTAAATGATCATTGATTTACATGAAACTATAATTGGTGTAAAGTTGATGATGATATCAAATATCCCTTAAAATGTTTCTGTCAGAGGTATTGTTAGTACAGTATATCATTTTACAAATGATTTAAACCCCACCCACTCACCCACCCACCAACTCACCCATCCATCCATCCATCCATCCATCCATCTTTACCACACCGTTAAATATACTGCATGGCGGCATTTGCCAGCCGTTTTATACAGCACCGTTTTACACCGTTTAAGATATCTACGCATACGTTTCCTGCTTGTATAATATAGGTCGTTGGCTGGTAATAAAATCACTCAACTACTTCCTGGGACCTTCGACGGTCTTAGCAACCTAACATTTTTGTAAGTAAAACAAATACAAAACTTGTAAATAACGAGTTATTACAAAGGGTCAATATTACATTACAGTATATCATTGTGATCAGGATTACCAATTAAATAAATCCTATTTATTGTATTCCGAAACTCTGTAAAAATCGAACACCGTCTTAATATACTTAGATTTTTATATTGAAGGGACATCTCGAGGAGTCAAATATTTGATCCTGGGTATACTGATTTTAACCTATATTGTCATCATCCCTGGTACTGTGTATTTTTAAAATGATAATAATACAAGTTTAATATATCTACGCATCTATTTTTTTTAAAAACTTTTCCTCCTTGTTTAACATAGGTCGTTGGCTGGTAATGAAATCAATCAACTACTTCCTGGGACCTTCGACAGTCTTAGCAATCTAACATTTTTGTAAGTAAAACAAATACAAAACTAGTAAATAGCGAGTTATTACAAAGGGTCCAGATTACATTACAGCGTAACTTTATGATCATTGGGATTAACAGTTTAATCAATTTAACATTCAAAATGACGCTGCACGCATAGAATATTATTTATTGCATTTCGAAACTCTGAAAAACGTAATCACAGTGTTAATATAGGCCCCTATCCGATTTTTATACTCGAAGAGTCAAATATGTGATCCTGAGTATAATGATCTTAGTGTCGAGTTGTCAAACTATAAAAATGATAATAAAATAAAATATTATTTAAGTAGTAAGGCTTAAGTTATGAATAACATGAAAAATATGACATGAGGTTAAAAAAACATTATGTTTATTTTGAAGTAAAGAGAGTCGCGAAACAAATTGATACAATTGTATTAATAGTAAATGTAATACAAATGTTGTTGGTGGGCGGTCCACTTATGCCAATTATCTATTGCTCTATGGGGCCAGGTCAGAGGCCAAACCATATCTGCCGAGTAGCCAGGGATCAAGCCCCGGTCAGATGCAAACAACCCGGGTAACGGCAGTAGCGAGGATCACACAATTAACGGGACACAAGCCTTTTATGTGGTTGTACACAAAGTAGATTTATATGGAGAAACTGACCTGAAATATTATATAAACGGTTCGCGAGCAAAGCAAATTTGGCTGATGCCAGACTCGAACCCGCGACCTCTCGAATACCAGACGAGCGCTCTGCCAACTCAGCTAACCAGCCCCTATATATATATATATATATATATATATATATATATATATATATATATATATATATATATATATATATATATATATATATATATATATATATATATATATATATATATGGGTCATTCCATGAATGTGGGACCCAAAGTGTGACATGGAGGTCAAAATTTCAAGTTCATTAAATAGAGAACAACAATATCAGTTTTGTTACCTTATTTATCATAGTTTTGTAGGTTGTCATCTTTTAAAATAATAGATACAAACATTAACACTGGTGTCATGTATTTACTTCCTGCTTCACCTGATATGAGGTTAACGATGTAACAAAATTACAAGGGGACACCGTGTCTTGTTACGTTGTGTAATAATACTGACTAAAGTTAATGGATCAAAATAGGGGAGACCCAAGACATTTTTGTTTGTTGTCATAGTAGGTCTGTATGAGATGCAACAATAGGTGAAAGTTATAATCATCAGCTTGTACGATGTAAGGAATAACACAGGCCCCAATATCTGAAATACATGGAAAACACAAGTGTCCCACGTTCATGGAATGACCCATATATATATATATATATATATATATATATATATATATATATATATATATATATATATATATATATATATATATATATATATAAGACGAGCGACCAAAAGGGCAACAGTCTCAAAACCAATAAACTATTACAACTCCATAGAGACATTACATGATGCTACTACAAACCTTCCTCTTACTGATCTTACACCATATACAAACCTTCCTCTTACTGATCTTACACCATATACAAACCTTCCTCTTACTGATCTTACACCATATACAAACCTTCCTCTTACTGATCTTACACCATATACAAACCTTCCTCTTACTGATCTTACACCATATACAAACCTTCCTCTTACTGATCTTACACCATGTACAAACCTTCCTCTTACTGATCTTACACCATGTACAAACCTTCCTCTTACTGATCTTACACCATGTACAAACCTTCCTCTTACTGATCTTACACCATATACAAACCTTCCTCTTACTGATCTTACACCATATAGAAACCTTCCTCTTACTGATCTTACACAATGTACAAACCTTCCTCTTACTGATCTTACACCATGTACAAACCTTCCTCTTACTGATCTTACACCATGTACAAACCTTCCTCTTACTGATCTTACACCATATACAAACCTTCCTCTTACTGATCTTACACCATATAGAAACCTTCCTCTTACTGATCTTACACCATGTACAAACCTTCCTCTTACTGATCTTACACCATATACAAACCTTCCTCTTACTGATCTTACACCATGTACAAACCTTCCTCTTACTGATCTTACACCATGTACAAACCTTCCTCTTACTGATCTTACACCATGTACAAACCTTCCTCTTACTGATCTTACACCATATAGAAACCTTCCTCTTACTGATCTTACACCATGTACAAACCTTCCTCTTACTGATCTTACATCATATACAAACCTTCCTCTTACTGATCTTACACCATATACAAACCTTCCTCTTATTGATCTTACACCATATACAAAGCTTCAAATCCTACTTATCTTCATATATTTGATTTTTGTATTGAAGGGACATATCGAGGAACCAAATAAAGGATCTTGAGGCGAACTCTTTCTCTGAACTCAAGAATTTGAAAATCATGTGAGTGAACCTCTTTTTGTGGATTTACACAAACTTCATTGAAATCATGGGGACACCCATAGTTTAAGCGTAATCATACCCATTGTAATATCATGGGAAGGTATTCAACAGACATATTTCATTAATATTTAATTACACCATAAACATTTTAATAGACATTACATAACATTTGAATATGTATTTTTTCTTTCATTTCATGTTTCAGGTTTGCAAAAGATATTCCTCTCCTAAAACTACAAAAGAGGGCGTTTAGTGGACTCAGTAATCTAAACACACTGTAAGAAAAAATAATAAAGTAGATCGGTGTTTTAAAAATTTTCATTTATTAATTATAATTGGTATTTTTTATTTATTTTTGTTTATTGTTTTTTTTTTGTTTATTTGTATTTAAATTATACACTGAGTTTTAACATTTGTTATGAAAAAGGAAAGAATCTCTTATTTTGAATTGCTGCATTACATTCAAATATAAAAATGAAATCCACAATATTTGCCGTATTCAGTGACAGGTCTTTTATAGCTAAAGTTTCGTTTCAAGGAATTTTATTTGAATGCCTCCATATGATCATGATCTTACTCTAGAGTTCTGATCAGAGGTGAAGCAAGTGATGACCCTGTTCATGTGGAGAGTGGTGCGGTGTCTGACTTAGTGAGATTGCAGGAATTGTAAGTATCAAAGAAGCATGCATAGACTTATTGATAGCAGTTTGTGATGATTGATGACTAAGGTGATGATGATGATGAAGATGATGATTAAGATGACGAAAGTTAAGATGACGAAAGTTAAGATGATGATGATGATTAAGATAATGATGAAGATTAACATACAGATGAAAATTAAGGGGACGACAATCAAGATTATGAGGATCACTGCGACGACGACGAAGAGGACGATGATGATCATGATAGTGAAGATGAGGTGTATGGCAAGAGTGAAATCCATTTATGATGAGTTCGTTTTCTATTGAAATTTCAGGTACGTGGACGACTACAGACTCTGTTGTGAGTTTGTATCATCATTATCTAACTTCATGATATCACAGTGTGAGACGACTGAGTTACAACCTCCACTGAACCTCTGTGGCAGTCTCATGCGGAACACATTCCTCCGCGTATCCATGTGGGTTCTTGGACTAAGCGCCCTCATCGGCAATGCTGTGGTCATCGTTCAAAGAGCAAGGGAGTGCCACGGGACACAAAATAGAAATCATAACAAGAAAATAATTCACTCAATTATGGTTCTAAATCTAGCCATGTCTGACTTCATGATGGGGGTTTATATGCTCATTATTGCGGTGGCAGATATGTATTTTGGTGAGACGTATTCACAAACGGCCAAGCAATGGCGGTCAAACGTGATATGCAAACTAGCTGGCGTGTTGTCTGTCTTGTCATGTGAGGCATCTGTGTTTATCGTCACACTTATAAGTGTAAATTGTTTCTGGGGCATCGTGTACCCCTTCAGCTCATGGCAACCAAGCAGAAAATCGACTATTTTAGTCCTCATCATGATTTGGTCAATATCACTTGGTTTGAGTATTGGACCAACGGTCTTTGGTAGTGGGTCAGATTCGGATATCTACGGTTTATCGGATGTGTGCATTGGACTACCACTTATCACCAAACCAACCGCTTTCGAGTTCAAAGAGGGCGCTATTGGGAGCCAGATTTTATTGATCCCAGTAGGTACAGGTCAGAAGCCAGCCTGGATTTTCTCGATTATCCTCTTTCTTGGCGTCAACCTCTTCTGTTTCCTGGTAGTGTTCGTCTGCTATGTGGCAATTTTTGTCGAAGTCAAGCGCTCATCGAATAAGGTCCGCGTGGCTACTCGCCGTGATCGGGAAATCAGAATGGCGGTCAAAATGGCATTCATAGTCGGCACTGATTTTGCATGCTGGATGCCGGTCATCATCATGGGGATTCTTTCTCAGACTGGGGTGGTAGTAATCGGTCCAGACATGTATGCGTGGATTGTTGTCTACATCCTACCCATAAACTCCTCCCTGAACCCGTATCTATACACCCTTTTTACGTCTATATCGGAACAGCGATCAAACAGCACTAAATCCAAATCAGTTCCAAAAAATAAGAAATCATTAGACACTTTGAGCAAGAGAGTTTCAAAACACAAACATCCACAAAACAAGGAAATAACGGGAGGCAAATATACTGATGAAAGTACAATGTAAATGTAGTGAAATTATTGCATTGATTTTTCGATTGAATGAGAATCAAGTTCATGTATAGTGGTAGGTACGAAATAATTCGTTTTACATTTCAACACATAACAAAAATTATGTACGACCAAAATTTCGATATTTATATTTATTGAATTATTCAAGGTATTGTAAATTTACGTAATTTTAAAAGTACATTTTATTCTACGTATCCACAAACCTAAAATAACACCTTTTCCAGCACACGGATTAAGTAAACAAGACATGTTTTTGTCATCAGACACCGAATCTATGTTAATTAGTTGCTAACAAAGTAATGTTAGTATATTTTGTCATTCGAGCACGAAAATTTGCATGTGTTTTATTAACCATTGTGGAATTTTGCCCTGAAAGAGGTTGAAATTAGATTTTTTTTTGGAACAGTTACGTTATATTATACGAAATAGTAATGGAAAATAGTAATAGTAAAGGCGCCGTTTACACAAAGCAGTGATTATTCACCAGCCAAGCATAAATGCTCGATTTCCATTCAAGTGTAAAGTTTTCATCTATTTAAAATCTTACAAAACGCAGATGGAAATTTCCTTTTTTTCATGTAGAAAAACTACTCATACTTAGCAATATTTTTACACAAAATGGGAAACGTATGGATGATTTGGAATAAGAGGAGGTTGGTGACAGAATGAGATGTAACAGGAAGTAATTCCTGTTTGTATATAAACTGACTTTAAGCAACAACATTACAGCACCTTCAGCATGTACAGAATAATTCGTTTACATTTCCACACTTTCTGAAAAAGTTATAGTAAATTTACATCATTTTAAAGTACATTTAATCATACGTATCCACAAACTTAAAAGAACACCTTTAAGAGCACATGGATTAACAAGAAATATTAGGTTTTGAATTTGTCAGACACCGAGTCTATGTTAGTTGCGTACAAATTTTAGCATATTTTGTTATTATTTGAGCACGGAAATTTGCACGTGTTATATTTATGATTGACATGGAAGGAAATAAGGTTATAGAGGCAGCAGGGAAGCACGAAAAAATATGTATAGAAGAATATGCATACATTTCCACACATTCTAAAAAAAAACCTTTTCATGCAAGACCAAAATATCGGTGTTTATATTTATTTAAAGTTGTAAATTTAAGTAATCTTAAAAGTACATTTAAAAAGTACAAAAATTTTAAATAACACATTTAACAACACACGGATGTTAAGTGTTCCACTTGTCAGACACCGAATCTATGTTTAGTTGCTTAAAAATGTTAGTATATTTTGTAATTATTTGAGCACAGAAATTTGCACGTGTTTTATTAATCATTTTGAAAATTTTGGAGATTGGTGACAGAATGAGATGTAACCTTTATGCACGACATAAATTTCGCTGTTTATATTTATTCAACGTTATCGTAAATTTACATAATTTTTAAAGTACATTATTTTAATCATACGTATCCAGAAACTTAAAAGAACACCTTTAACAGCACATGGATTAAGTAAACTAGTAATTTTAGTTACTTAAAATTTTTAGTATATTTTGTAATTATTTGAGCACGGAAATTTGCACATGTTTTATTAACCATTTTGGAATTTTGCACAAAAAGAGGTTGAAATTAGATTCCGTGAACAGTTACGTGTTATTGTACACAATAGCTTTTACAAAATGGTTGTGGAAGCTCCGTGTGTGGCCTAAAGAGGGCGTCATTTATACAAAGCAGCCATTGTCACCAGCCAAGCCAATTTGCTCTATTTCTATTCAAGTGTAGAGTTTTCATTTATCTAAAATCTTACAAAACGGCCGATGGAAATATCCATTTTTTTCAGGTAGAAAAACTACTCATACCTAGCAAGATTGTTACACAAAATATGAAAGGTATGGATGATTTGGAATGAGAGGAGGTTGGTGACAGAATGAGATGTAACAGGAAGCAATTCCTGTTTTCATGCACGACCAAACTTTTGCTGTTTATATTTATTCAAAGTTATACAATTTTAAAAGTACGTTTAATCATACGTATCCATAAACTTAAAAGAACACCTTTAACAGCACATAGATTTAAATAAACTAATGTTATGTGGTTGTCAGACACCGAATCTATGTTAGTTGCTTACACATTTTAGTATATTTTGTAATTATCTGAGTACGTGTTTTATTAACCATTTTGTTGGAATTTGGCACAAATTTGGTTGAAATTTAGATTTAGTAAAAAGTAACATATTATTATATATAACAGCTTTTACAGGCCTACTGTATCCATAATACTCAAAATTGGGAGTCAAGGACACCCAGGTCATGAAATTGGACCATTTTTACACATTCCTTCTTTAATTTCAGAAAATATTGAGGGCATGAAACAGCCTGTTGCATATTTTAGTGGGATGCACTCCGAACAAGTTTTGAGATTGAATTCATAGCGACTCCTAATGATTATCAATGTATGTAATTCGAGTACGTGAAATAAATAAGCATATTATCCGCATATAAATGCATAGACTCTTTTATTTTTGGCATTCATACCTATTGAGTCGGCCTGTACTTATTTAAAACTGCATAACAGAATGATACAACGTGTATTATGCAAGAACAATTTATAATTGTCCATAATAATAATCAAACACAACAACCAATTCTGCCCTCACAGGTACCCATTTACTCCTGGGTGAAGAGAAGCAATTATGGTAAAGTGTCTTGCTCAAGGACACAAGCACCACGGTCGCAGTCAGGATTCGAACCCACATTCTGACGACTCGGCCACCAGAACATAAAATCCGATGCACTAATCCGCTCGACCATGGCACTCCATCATTACCAATTAGCCAATCACTAAGGGTTCAAATCGGGGGGGGGGGGGGTAGGGGAGTGTAAATAATAACACTTTAGAGGGAGATGACCAATGTAATCATATTACACCCTCCAATATTTTCCCCATATCAATTTTCTGTATCCCCTGACATAGATTAGGACACTATAATTTGTCATGATTGTATATTAAAACAATATGTCCCAGGTTGCATCACACAGCACAGAACCTCTGGGGCCCTTATTACCAACACGTTTGTGAATTTACTGACGTGTGGGGAGGAGAATAACCTTTGGTTACGCCACTGTGTCACAGACAGAGGTAGGGTAGTGTTGCACTAATGTATTATTCTGCCCACTAATTAAGTAAAGATGCTCACGACAAATAGACACAATAAGATTACAAAATAAATAAATAATTATTTGATTCACAAATAACAATGATTGGATTGATTGTCTTAATTTAATAATTTATACAGAGTTGTTGAGTTTAAGTATGTATATAGACATCTACATTGTTTAGATGCCCTGTTATCTAGGCCAGGGTATACATTTCAGTACGCAACAGACCGAATCGACGAACTTATTCCTTTGTTAAGTGTGATGTAATTCCAACATAAATCACGGCCACTTCAATTCGCACGTGCTGGCTCCAATGATCATCTGAAGCCCATTGAAAATGCATTGAACACCCATTTCTTTAGGAATTTTGCGCATGAAATTAGAAAGCTTGAGACTTGCCTTTAACGTATGTGTTGTAAAGACCCAAATTATTATTAAACAAAGTCAATTTCTTATTAAAGTCAATTTCTGCCTCAAGAATCATGGCTTTTAAACGTATTATGTAATTTAGGTTAGATTATACACAGTTAAGCCATCTTTGGAAAGTAGCCAAAATATTGCATGTACTATACCAATGCGCGTGCGTATAACGTATCAACTTACCAACAGGATAGAAAGCCACCTTAATGAAACTATTTAGGTGTTCGGGTATGTACCCGAAACACCTATTGTTTTTGTTCGTTTTTTTGTAGGTGTTCGGGTATGTGCCCAAAACACTTCCTCCTCCTCCTCCTCCTCCTCCTCCTCCTCCTCCTCCTCCTCCTCCTCCGCCTCCTCCTCCTCCTCCTCCGCCTCCTCCTCCTCCTCCTCCTCCTCCTCCTCCTCCTCCTCCTCCTCCTCCTCCTCCTCCGCGACTGTCCGGTAACAAACACATAATCGCAAACTTCACATGAACTTGAAACTTGGCATGTACTTAGAACTTAACAAGTAGATGAAACACGAGTTGTGAGTGACCCCAATTTGACCTTACTTCCTGTCCAAACCGGAAGTCAAAGTTTAATATTAAAAAAAATCATATCTCAACAACCACAAAAGGTAAATTCACAATTTCTGTACCATTGTACAGATCGTTAATTGTCAAAACAATTTTACACAAAGGGGACCCCAATTTGACCTTTACTTCCTGTCCAAACCGGAAGTCAAAGTTTAATATTTAAAAAAAATCATATCTCAACAACCACAAGAGGTAAATTTACATTTTTGCACCATTGTATAGATTGTTAATTGTCGAAAAATATTTACAAAAAGGTAACCCCAATTTGACCTTTACTGCCTGTCCAAACCGGAAGTCAAAGTTTAATTTAAAAAAAAAATCATATCTCAACAACCACAAGAGGTAAATTCACAGTTTTTGCACCATTGTTGTCAAAAATATTTGCAAAAACATGACCCCAATTTGACCTTTACTTCCTGTCCAAACCGGAACTCAAAGTTTAATATTAACAAAAATCATCTACAAGAGGTAAATTCACAATTTTTGCACCATTGTACAGATCGTTAATTGTCAAAAAATATTTAAACAAAGTTGACCCCAATTTGACCTTTACGCGTCCCGAACACCTAGTGTTTGTCAATACAAACTTCTCAGTGGTGATTGTCCGGTAACAAAGGCATCCTTGCTAAGCATATACAGCCTTCAAACTTAACACATAAACAGAACATAACAAGCTGACGACACCAACCAACTTGATGCCATTTTTCTGTCACCGGAATGATGTTTTTCGAGGCATTTTTCGAACTAAAACAAAAAAGCAGACGACGAAACGAAAATTACTAGTAACAAAAAGCTTACACTTTTCCCAATTGACGCACCACGCATTTTTTGGAATCCTTCGTGTTACCACTGTGCATTAGTATTTTCAATTGGTGTCAATTTCGCAGCCGGGAAACTGCAATGTGTCACTTCGCGCTGTATCCGAAAATCATACACAGTCACTTCGAGCTGCAGCGGATATCATGTCGCGGCGCGTCGCTGCAATCCCATCATTGAACTGTCTTTGTTGCATGGTTTTGTGTCACAGTATCTTTGTAAGTAGAACAAATAACATTATTCTTAACAGTCATACACTGTTAGCACGAACAGACATTTGTAGAAAACCTATTTAGTTTCGCGTTTTGATGCTTGCCAAAGAAGTTATATTTCGTGTGGGTCCTCAGTGTTGTTGTTTTGCATCGGTCATGAATATTGTGGGGGAGTCAAGGTACATGACTACCAGTACCACTAGGACAAATGCTTATTACAAGTAGTAGTACGGAATACTAGGCTTGATAGACCATCGATCAACTATGGAGAAAGGCATATACTGAACAAACCGGTGCTTAGCAGCATCTACCTGGACATGGTGGATTCTGGGTGAGTATCTTAATCATGATCAATATTAATTTGCATTGCTATCGGTAGGCATAACAATGAATTAACATGATGTACATTACATGTGTACATAATGAACACAATCGTGACAATGTCCCCTGGCAATTATGTGAAACCCCTGATTACATACTGTACATATTTGACAGGAAAAATGGTGAAAGTGAAGCTTCTATTTTGGTTTAGATTCTTATATTATCAAAACAAATTATTTGGTTGGGACACATGCCTAATGTTTAAATTAATTTGTCCAAAGTGCTTTTATCTTTGAGAAAAAAAAAAAGAAAAAAAAAAAATTATTGAAAAATTCAAGAAGTTACCATGACATAACTTTATGAAACACGAGGGGGAGCACCTATTTTTAAAAAAATTTCACAGATTTTCACATACATTTTTAAAGTAATCTAATGTTTAAAGTGTTACAGGGTTGAAGTTAATGTTCATTATCAAATACCAATGATGAACATTTCATTTAGTTTTAATGGTTGTTTATTACAAAAAATTAAGGTGTAGTATAATTTGTTATTATTTTTGGCTATAGCAGTACTGGCATTTCAGTCCAAGAGAAGGGGTGTATCTGATAATTCATGTCAGTTAAACAATATTTGTTTAAATCTAAGCCCTTACTCCTATTTTCAATCTGAAATCTTTTTTAGAAAGAGGACAAAAACATCTTGCAACTTCAGCTATGCAGAATTGATGCTGGGTGTGATTTTCAACATAATGAAGCACCAGTCGTCAGTCAATGGAATTGGTAATTTGGGCCCCTTATACTTTTATTGCTTGTTTGCCCCTCCCCTTCCGTAGTTCTTGGATTCTATAGTGCTGCAATGATAGACCAAATAATTTTAGAAAAAAACAAATGTGTTGGTTCATCACCAGTGGCAGTACATGCCATCACCAAGAACTTGGGGGGAGGGGGCAGACATTTTATTCCAAAATTACCGATTCCAATGACAACCCCTGAATGTCACCCATTCTGAACTGTCACTAAATCGTACATACAGAGCGTACATTTATTATAAATGCAGATTGATTCTGTTTTCTTGTCAACAAAGGATCATGGTTGGGTTCATTTACACTGAAGTCATTTCACTTGTTACATGTGTAAGACCATGTACGCTCATTTCTAGATTGGTTACAAGTAGGTTAAACAGGTCAACAAAGTGGTTTCAATTGATTGTGGGGGAGGGAAGTGTGTAACCACAAAAGTCAAGTCATGAAACCCAACAGACAGTTAAAATAAATATGTATTTCATTGCTTTATTAGCAATTTACAAGCACCCATACAACTCTTTAATTTATGTACAAAATGGCATCTGATCTTTAGGTTGTAATTCTGTAGTATGGATGCAGCTACAGACATTTTGCCAATCATGTGTACAACCATGAAAATTTAAAAATCAATGTAGAATTTGTTTTCAAATTTTATAAATTATTGTTTAATTATTTGCAGTATAGGTGAAACCAAAGACAGTTTATAAGCATGTCACAATAAGGAGATGCTTGATTACAGTGTCACTATCATTGTCAATTTATCATTATATTTTTGTTATAAACTTAACCTGAAAGTGAAGTATATTATAAATAAAGATTAAATTTATTTTTACACAAGACTTAATACCAAGAGATAAATACCAATGTTGGCTTCATTTAAATCTAAAATTGAAAGGTTTTTCCATAAACAAAGTGAAAAGGGCAATCAATTATAAGATTTGATCCAGTAGATATAATTACATTTAATTTTGTTTGAATTGGGAATTATTTACTTTTTGACAACTCTTCTGCGGGTGGCAGGGGAAGATGGAAAGCACGGATGCAAGCTTTCTTCCAACTTTATCATGTGGTAGTTATAAGCTTGTTTTATAATGAAAGGCTAATTAGCTGAAGGGAAGGAAAGGAAAGGGGACATATTTATACGCTCTTCCATGCTTCAGTGTCTTCAGTAACCCCCAACTCCCCCAAACAATTTAACCCACACTTCCTGCTCTTTGAATTTGCAGCCAAGTTTAATCCAGTTACTATACATATAGTCTCCTTCTACCCTAAATCAATTTTGTGACTTTATGCCCATAATAACGCTGAATAGGTTGATCTGGCTACCTACAACCCTGTCAAACTATTTTCATATGAGTGATTTTTAATGTTGATTTATCATCTAGCATGGTTTTTGAAAAGCATGTGTTGGGCTAGTGTCAATATTTAAAATAAAAAAAACATTGTGTTCCAAGTCACTTGTTAATTTCTAATTTATTGCTTAAATCTCACAACTTTTCCAAGTTCAACAGCCAATATCTCAAGAACTAAATGAACTATTAGAAAACAAAAAACACAATTGAATTCCTTACTTGTAATTCTTGTGAAATGAGTTACCATAAATGCTTTGCCAATGGTCCAATTAGTGGCACACGAAGTAACGATTTTACAAATTGTAAAAGGTCATATCTCAAAGCTTCAATTAGATGTATATGTTGACAAATTTGTAATTTTTTCATAATCATGAGGAGGTCATATATGACCTTCAAACCACTTATTGCGACCTTTACTTCCTGTCCAAACAGGAAGTTCAAATTCAACACATTCTAACGCAAAATTTATATGTCTTTTGAATATGAAATTGATATTGTTATTATAAAAGATGATAAACCCTTGCACAATATAATATTTACATCATCGTTGATAATTTGATTGAACCAGAAGTTGACTCGAACACCGTGTGTTTGTTCTAACAAACACTTAAGCTCTAGTTTTACTTCTTCTTCTTCTTCTTTTCCCCCGCGACTGTCCGGTAACAAACACATACTTGCAAACTTCACATGAACTTGAAACTTGGCATGTACTTAGAACTTAACAAGTAGATGAAACACGAGTTGTGAGTGACCCCAATTTGACCTTACTTCCTGTCCAAACCGGAAGTCAAAGTTTAATATTAAAAAATATCATATCTCAACAACCACAAGAGTTAAATTCACAATTTTTGTACCATTGTACAGATCGTGAATTGTCAAAAAATATTTACAAAAAGATGACCCCAATTTGACCTTACTTCCTGTCCAAACCGGAAGTCAAAGTTTAATATTAAAAAAAAATCATATCTCAACTACCACAAGAGGTAAATTCACAATTGTTGTACCATTGTACAGATCGCTAATTGTCGAAAAATATTTACACAAAGGTGACCCCAATTTGACCTTACTTCTTGTCCAAACCGGAAGTCAAAGTTTAATATTGAAACAAATCATATCTCAACAACCACAAGAGGTAAATTCACAATTTTTGTACCATTGTACAGATCGTTAATTGTCCAAAAATATTTACAAAAAGATGACCCCAATTTGACATTTACTTCCTGTCTAAACCGGAAGTCAAAGTTTAATATTAACAAATAATAATGCAAAGTTTCTTTAAAAAACATTCTGACGTCATCATCACTGCCCTGACAAAACTCGAACACCAATTTCACAGAGCTGTTAAGTAGAGAATTGTGCTCAGCAAATATTTTTTGCTAAGCATTTTAAAAATATCTGTTAAGTAATTTTGTTTTGGTAACCATTTCACCACCTGCTGAGCAGCTCTATGAAATTAGCCTCTGGTGTCAACACAGCAAGCAGGTAGGATCTAAACACCTCATTGCTTAAGAGGCATTAAATTACTCATTAAATATGATAAAAAATTTATGCATTTCAATCCCCTTACTCACTTGATGTGAAGTTGATGGTAGCAGACATCTTGGTCAATTCCAATTATTGTTGTAACATTATCATTTCAATAATTGATGCTGTGCATTGATACGTATCCCTCTGCTTAATTGCTTTGGTGTGGTTGATCAATGATGTCTTGGTATAAAGCGTGTGCTTGAAGGTTGTCGCGTATACTGGATGTACCAGAATCAACAACTGTGTGCGCGCCTTTTTAATGATGACAAGGCGCTACTGTATGGCAGGAGATCGACTCATTATTTCAGTTTATAGATGAGAGATTTTTGTCTTGATGCTTCGAATAAAAAGTGCAGAATGGGTTGGATTTTAGGAATACTGTTTGTGCGCAATATGAATGTGCATGCAAAGGAGAAGGTAAGTTAATACAGTCAGTCTTAGGAGAGAAGGTACAAAATTGGTAATAATTTATTGGCAAAATTGTCTGCCCACTCTCTAAGTCAAGATACAATGCACTAAACAACCATTTCAAAGTTTCTGTTTTTTTAAACTTAGGGACCGTTGCCAATCTCGCCCGCAAAAACCACTGGGTTATTCTCCCAGTATTAAAGTGAGACGCTCTGGGAAAGCAGCAATGAAGCTGCAGTCCTTAAAAAACTGCCATTGTTAACTTCCTAATCCATTGACAAAAGAGTGTTCATGTGGGGCTTAGACCTTTTAA
This sequence comes from Zoroaster sp. YZ-2022, assembly GCA_029582265.1. Classification (NCBI taxonomy): domain Eukaryota; kingdom Metazoa; phylum Echinodermata; class Asteroidea; order Forcipulatida; family Zoroasteridae; genus Zoroaster; species Zoroaster sp. YZ-2022. The sequence goes on along the minus strand of CM055817.1, from coordinate 38,820,593 downwards.
ATTGCCAATTAAGCCTTTCCATTGTAAGCGGTTACATCAAACTATAACGTGGCAAGCTTCTTCTATTGTTAAGGTTTTTCTAAAGGTCTGGTAGGAGACTTGGAGTAAAACAAATAGTGAAAGCGAGAATTATTGCGGGTGAAAATTTAGATTGTTCAGGGTGGAGTTAGTGGGCGAGATTGGCTGAGGTCCCTTAAACTCTTAAAATAAATCATATAGATTGCAGAGTTACTTTTAAGGTTCGCTGAACTCGAGATCCATGGAATTCAAATAAATTATTTGAAAACCTAAACTAAATATCTGTTAAATAAGAACACCTGGGAAAATGGGACAATTTTACAATCAGGTGCTAAAAGTCAGACATTGGCTAATAAATAAATGCAACTTACTACCGTAGTTTATGTTTATAATATCACTTATAGGGAAAAAAAGGAATGTGTAAACCAGCAAAGAGAAATTAATTTGAATTTAGCTACATTATTGCATTTAATTCTAAGGTCTGAACTGAAGTGAACTTTACTGAACTGAACAAATGATAAATACGTTGCTTAGTTGATATCTATCGACGGACTTGCATGCATTTGTTCTTTTTAAAAATACGGTCGGACGCTCTTTACTTAGTCTTTATTGATCTTAAATATTGAATAAAGTTAATTTTGTTTCAGGATTATGCAGTGAAGGTACAATCGATTTGGAAAAGACTTACGATACGTTCAATCTGACGTCTCCCCTCTACCCTTCGAACTATCCACCAAACGTTCAATGCTGGTGGCGAGTCTACCTTTCTTGCAGATCCAAAGCTTACAATATATCCATCGAAGTTGTTTCTTTCGTAACGGAGACAGAGCTCGACAAAGTACAAATCAATCGTACGGCTATGAAAAAAAGGAGTTTGTGTTGCACGGAGCGACAAAAGTGCGTTCAATATTATTGGAGGCTTACAAGGTTGGGTTTTCATTTACTGGTGATTCGACTGTGGAGAATAGTGGTTTTCTCAGATTGACACGCGTTAACGACGGTAAGTTATATCTTATGTGAAAGAAATGTACTAAAAATACCATTAAATAAGGAATTGAGCATAACATCTTATATTAGGAAACATAGATTTCCAGTAGGTCAGAAACAAGACTGTGTTTTGTGTTTAACATCTTGAAAGAAATGTACCAATGAATACCGTTAAATAAGGAATCAAACGTAAAATTTTGTATTAAGAAATATGGAACTCTAGTAGATCAAATTACTAAGATAAACGTTAATTTGATGTTTTATAATACACAAATCTGCCTTTAATATATGCATTTACTAATGCAAAGCGGAAATTCAGTTGCGGCTTATAGTAGGTCTTAAATTATAGTTAGGAAAGGTTCGACACTTTAGCATTCGTTATAAGGAATAATATTTGTTCGGATACTTTTTCGTTAAAAACCCTTGGTGTTTGATAAGTAACATCTACCAGTTACTTATTCTGGAGATTAGTGGTCGTCAAGTCCGATAATAACCCCCATTGTGTATATGCAGATGAAAATAATTGTCTCGAAGGTCTGGACTGCCGTGACGGGTCATGCTTACAAGACAGTGCTAGATGTGATGTGTTCAAAGATTGCGAAGGAAACGGAACAGACGAAGAAACTTGCGGTAAGACACCATGTTTGGGGCATTTAAATTAAGAGCCCATGCTCATCGATTAATTTTCCAGATCTATTTTATTTTCAGATCGTACACTTATGTACGTTTAGTCCCAGTTACAGGGTTGCTGTAAATCATATTATCCCAATTCGTTTATATTTTTCTATCGGACTGGAACCCAGTTTTCAAATATGAACATCAATTGGCCATGTCCAATCTGGAAAATCTTTGTCAACAAAACAACTTCTGTCTGATTTTTAGGATGTTTGTATCATAATTCTATGTTTCTAGCGCCCCGTGCTGAGAAACTCTTCGTTGGGGAACATCATGGTGACAATTACATAGTCTGTGTTTGTAGCGCCCTCTGCCGTTTGATCAATTTGAAACTTTCTTTCCTCCTTATTTACATAGAAAATATCACTTGTCCCGAGTTTTATCGCTGTAAGAAATCCAGTGAATGTAAGTATCTATCTAAGGTTTGCGACGGACATGAAGACTGCCCTCAAGGAGATGACGAGAAAGAATGCGGTAAGTCTGTTTTTCACCTCTTGACGGCGCTCATTCACTTATGACCGGCATAATAAGCTCAACCTCGTCTCCAGAGTCTACCTCGTTTTCACTACTACATCGTGGCAAAACCAGTTTAACCCTATCAGGCCTCGGAGGCACAATATGCCCCAATATCTCCAGAACGCTTTGTCTGATCACGCTGAAATTTTTTACTTTTCGTAACTTTTCTTTGGGACCCCCTCACGCAAAAATGAATGATAATGGATTTTTATAGTTGCCATGGCAACTGTTTATTTTGAACAGGTTCTATTGAATTGCCACTTTTTAGTTAAAAATACTAATTTATTGATACTGTTAAACATTCAATTTGTGTTTTGGGTTTTTGTCAACTTTTAAACTCTGAACTGGACAATTTTGAGTCATGTGACCACTTCCAATGCATTATGGGAATCCAATATGGCTGCCATTACGCTTAAATGCAGCAGCAGCAGCAGCAGCAGCAATACAATATAAAATTACAAGGAACAATGGTTGTAAAAAAGGCCAACTGGCCCTGGTCAGAATATGCTAGGCAATAACTTATAAACTTATGCCATCAATAGTACCATGGATGTTATTATATCTGCCCATTTTTGGGTCACAATCTTTAAAAATCACAAACTGATCAAAAATATTGTTTATAGCGTCCTCTAGCGGTCACATTATTGCTTGAACTAAAGACAACATTTGTGCCAAATTTCACGGACAACGGATAAAAATTATGTTATGGGAAAAATTACCGAAAACGGGTATAGCGCCCCTAACGATGACCTATGAAAGGTTTCATGGCTTCATTCGATAGATCGCGTCAAACAAAACATGCCTACGACGTTTCATAAAAAACGGCCGTTGAATACAATATACCTGTATATATCTACATGCAGTGCGTAGGATTCGAAAGTTGGTTGGCCTAGTCCCGGCCTCCCTATTGCAGCACACACTCTTAATTACGAACTTATTTAAATAACCAAGTTCTTGTGTATATTGAAATCGTCTCGAAGTTCCAGGGGAGAGAGGTGTGGGAAAGAGGAATAATATTAGCTCGAAAACCCTGGGAGCGAGGTTGCAATAAGCTCATCTCGAGCAAAAACTTCAAGCACGTACATTTTAATCTTTGTCCGAACTGTTCGAGACTTATTTAAGATGTACGTGATAAGGTGTTCTGTTAGCAGCTTTTCATACCCAATGCCTTAAAAAGCTTCAACAAAGTTTCAACAGTGAGAAATAAATCCTTTAAACAAGAAGGTTCTTTATCATCGCTTAGGTAGTATTTTGTTTTCTTGTGCGTGAAAACAAACTGAGGATGGTGTAATATAGGCTGGCCCCTTAAACGTACCCATAATTAGTGTTATGATAAATGTCTTGAATCAGGGAATCTGACAAAGATGGCAGTATGGTTAAGATTATACCGTTTTCTCTTTCTTAATATAGATCGGCGATGCCCTAATGAATGTAGTTGCCAATACGATGAAGACAGCGATCTAAAGGTGATTTGTAAGGACGGATGGAACGAAACAACTGTTTCAAACATCGTGAAAATCACGAAGGAGCTGTAAGATATAACTTAATATATATATAATTTACAATTTGACCTATATTTGAACACTTTGGAATTTTAAAGATAAAGTTATTACTTGCAGATTTAAATGCTACTTTGCCTACGCACCAATTTCTCCATGTTCCTCGGAGGGACAGATCAGGCGATGGCGTCGGAATCTGTATTCGCAAGAGCTTTGACATTTGTTCAAAGGAGTTTGGATGAAAAATTGAGTCATTTGAGTATATTAACCTCCTAATTTCAGCTCGGAAGCAAAAATCGCTTCGCTTGGTTATCGTCTATAGACCCCAGATAACAAAAGATCGTCGATTGACTGGTCCTATATTCCTTTGTGAATTCGCTTCTTTCATTGAGAAGTTATTGACTGAACAGAATTACCTTCTCATTGTAGGTGACTTTAACTTTCATGTTAACGATGAAAGTAATCGTGAGGCCCAGAAATTTCTTGATTTTGTCAATGCATTAAATCTGAAGCAACATATAAACTTCCCCACTCATCAAGATCTTATTTTCACGCGTGTACCTGATGAATTTGTTTTTGATGTTTCTGCAACGCACTACCTGTCATCAGACCACGCTGCATTGAAATGCTCCCTTGGCATAGGCAAACCAGATGCTGTCAAAATGGAAATCCAATTTCGCAAACTTCATGAAATAGACATTGAAGTCTTTCGCAATGACATTATGGAGTCCGATCTCAATTCCCTAGCTTGCTTTGATCTAAATCAACTTGTCACACATTATGAATCTGTCCTTACTGGTCTATTGGACAAACACTCCACAGTTATAAAGAGATCGATAACTTGCCGACCACACGCACCTTGGTACTGCAGGGACTTGCGTATTGTCAAACAAAGTCTTAGGCAACTAGAACGTCGGTGGCGATCTTCTAATTTGGTAATTGATCGCCAAATCTTCAGAGCTGAGTATCGAAAATACAGTCGCTTACTATCCGAGAAAAAACGAACTACCATTCAGGTCATCTGCAAAACTGCGACTCACGGCAGTTTTTCCAGAGAATTGATCGGCTCTGCACTCCAACAACAACTAAGGTTCTTCCTTCAGATAAAGACAACATCATGCCGCTCACCGAACGCTTTCTAAAATATTTCTCTGACAAAATTGAAAGCATAGTCAGAGATCTGAAAGAAATCCCCCATCGTGACATTCCTGGAATAGCTATACGTACTACAGCGGAAATATTCTACTGTTTCTTACCAGTTCGAGAAGAGCAGCTGATGACACTTATTGCAAAATCGAAGTCAACAACGTGCAGTCTCGATCCTGTTCCTACCTCCTTGATAAAGCTGTGCATCAATGAACTGGCTCCAATACTGACCCGCATCGTTAACATGTCATTGGAGACAGGTTATTTCCCTGACCCACTCAAACATGCTCACCTTTCTCCGCTCTTGAAAAACACCAAACTTGACCCTGAGGAGCTTAAAAACTATCGACCAATTGCTTATATAAAGTTTTTAGGAAAGACAATAGAACGACTGGCGGTTCTACACATTCAGGATCATCTGTCCAATAATCATCTATATGCGGCTACTCAATCTACTTCTGGCCCTCGAGAAAGGACAGGAGGCCATCTTGGTACTCTTGGACTATTCGGCTGCTTTCGACACCATCAGTCATAATACCCTCATTCACCGCCTTCAGGAGAGATTCGGCATTTGTGGCAGTGTGTTGAACTGGGTTAAGTCCTACCTCATAAACAGATCTCAATCTGTGGTGATCGGCAAAAATGAATCTACATCGCATTTTCCAGGTCAAGGTGTTCCACAAGGGTCAATTGTTGGACCCCTCATATTCACCTTATATTCTTCTCCACTGGAAGATGTCATTAACCATCATTGAATCGGCTGCATGATGTATGCTGATGACACTCAAATATACATCACCTTCAAGCAAAATGAAAAATCATCTAGCATTCTAAATGTACAAAATTGCTTGAAAGACATCAAAGTTTGGTCAACAAAAAATGGTCTGAAACTCAATGATAGTAAAACTGAGATTATTCATGTCACCAGTCGCCATAGATCTTGCTCTCCAATTAGAAATATTGCCTTAGATAATATCTCCATTTGTTCAGTTCCTAGAGCTCGCAACTTGGAGTGACCTTTGTTGCTCACCTTTCCATGAATAATCATATTAATGTTTGTCGTGCTGTTTCATTTGACCTTCATAAAATTGGTAATATAAGACACTATTTAGATCAGAAATCTGCTGAAAAACTGATCCATTCTTCAGTTATGTGCCGTATTGATTTTTGTAACAGTTTATTGTACGGTTTACCTGACCTTCAAATTAGTAAATTACAACGGATTCAAAACACTGCAGCTAGGCTTGTCACTCGTTCTCGCACTCATGATCACATCATCCCTATACTGCAGAATTTACACTGGCTTCCAATTAGGTCTCGTATTGATTTTAAGATTTTATTGTTAACTTATCAGTTTCTTCATGGTACGGCCCCTGCTTATCTCCAGGATTTAGTTCAAGAGTATCAACCAGCTAGAAACCTACGTTCTAAAAACAAAATCTTCCGTCAGCCCCGGCAATTACAACTACATCCTATGGTTCTCGCTCATTTCAAAGTTTTGCTGTGCAACTTTGGAACAGTTTACCACCAAATGTTAAACTGGCTGAAACTATTTATCAATTTAAAACCCGGGTTAAAACACATCTGTTCAATCAATGTTATCACAGTTAATTTAATTTATGGATTTACGAGTCTCAGACTGAAATAAGACGCTGTTGTTTTTGTCCTTCAACATTTTGGGTTTGCGAGTCCACTGATTTAATTTTCGCATGATTGATTTAACAAAGAAACATTAAAACACATCTGTGTTTGAAATCAGTTGGTCAGCCAGTAATCTAAACTCATCACACCTGCACTATGTGCGCTGACCAACTGATTCAGTTTCTATTTGGTAATAATAATTAACTTGTAACTTTCATTTTAACATTTCACATATTGTTAAGATAAGTAATAACTCAAATTGCCCATGAAATTAATTTAGTAATTTAGAAATACAACGAGCTTACTTTACTCGCGACTGATCAAGTTTATTCAATTGCTCACCAAGTTTCTAATTTTCTTTGCTTTTAAAATTTTCTTTGCTAATTTTCTTTCTAAATGTTTTTGAGAATATACCTAATAGAATCGTGTGATCAACTAAAAGATAATTTATCATTCTTCATGCATTTTTCGTGGGGCAAATCCGCCATCAGTCGACCTATGCAGCCGAATTCTCATCTGCATAGGGCGGCTCCCCACGAAAACAAGACACCTCAAACCCCAAAGATTAATAATTCTGTAATCTCCAGCACTATTCTCTACATTTAAACTGACAACTGGCCTTACAACCTAATATAGGCTTTAAATGCGTCAGACCGCCATCTGCCCATTTCTCTAATTTGTGCATCAGAATAGCCCTGCGAGAGCGCATGACACGCCGCCCCTATACGGAAACTATGCCCAGTGTAAGCATTGTCATCTAACCCAATAAATCTAACAGTTGATTGTAGCATTTTAGCAAACTGCTCTCTCTTAATTGGCTCACCACTTGACCAACAATACAAAAAAGGCGATTCAAAAGCTCTCCTGTGGTAAAAGTAGTGAGTTTGGGTTTTCACTGTACAGTAAACACCGTTTGTACTTGTAATATTAATGCAAACATGTCTACCTTTCGAGTGCTTAAAAAAACGAAACTTCATCTTTAAACTTTGGCCATCCGATCCAAAATGGACACAATCTAGTTTCAACACGTTTTCTGTATTCTTATTAGATACCGTAAATTCTCCCACGCGTAGAAACGCTGCGAACGCCAACAAAAACATGCTTTTGTACAACGACTTTTGGTAAACTGATTGTGAACAATGTTCTAATGCATCTACCATCTTATGTAGTATGTGAATAGTTATAGGCAATCTAACATCAAACTTCGGTTTGGCTCGTTCTACTCCTTGTACAGCTTTTTGTACGATAAACGCTTGACCAGGCTCTGTCATGTTATATATTCTGTGGATGAAATTGATAGCCGACATAAACGTACAAATGGTACTGGATGCATAGTTAGCTTTAAATAAGTAAATGACAAATAGAGCTACTAGTATTGGTGGCAGTGGCAATGAAGCGCTGAACCCATGTTTATTGATAAATTGAATAAAAATGGTCTGCGCTCTTTGGTACGTTTTCCATGTTGAAACTGCCATCGATTTTGAAAGTAAGCTTAAAAGCCCTGGAACCAGCTCCGAGGTTGAATTGCTGCTGGTAGTGACAACGGTTGCTCTGTCATGCGTGGGGCTGCTTTTTGAACGCCTCCACCTGCAGACGAGAAAGTTTATCAGCTAGCGTATTTATACATCCAGGGATTTGTACAGCTTTAAATTGAATATTAAACAGCATGCTTTTTACTACTAGCTTACGTACGAGAGTCATAACCTTCAATTCTTTAGTTGTATTTCAGTTAATAATGTTAACTAAAGCCTCATTGTCTGTGTGGAGGAGAATTCTTTGATTAGACCAGTGATGTCCCCAGACACACACCGCGGCTACTATTGGATAACATTCTTTTAGTGTTATATTTTCATTGGCCCATGATGCTGGCCATTTCCCATAAAACCATTGGGTACCAAAAACTGCGCCGTATCCTAATGAACCCGCGGCATCTGTGTACAAGTGTAGGGTTTGGTTTGTTAGCCACTGGTCTGACAAAAAAAAAATGCTTTTCCATTAAATTGCCTTAGAAACAATAACCACGCCTGTAAATCTAATTTTGCTTGAGCTGTTAACCTGATAAAGTGCCTTGGGGACTTGATACCTATGGTTAAGTTTATTAATCGCCTCAAAAATGCTCGACCAGGAACAACTACCTTACAGGTAAAATTAAGAAAACCGATAATTGATTGCAGTTCCTGTAAAGCAACATTTTTCTTGTCTAATGCCCAACTTGTTATATTAATGGCTTACTTCAATTTGTCTGCCGGTAACCGAGCAGTCATTGCTATCTAGCTCGATCCCAGCAAAAGTAAGGCAGGTTGTTGGTCCTTCGGTTTTCTTTTGTGCTAGTGGAACACCCAGTTTATTACATAATGTTTGAAATCCTACGAAATTTTGTATGCCATGTTGATAACTTGTCGAAATAATCAAAAAAAATTCAAGAATATGAACCAAGCCGGCGGGCTTTAACTCTTTCTGCGCTATCCATTCAATCGCTGTGCTAAATTCTTCGAATATAGCACAACTTGAGCGGCATCCCATTGGTAGAGTTTTATCATAAAAAATATTGGTTTTCCCAAGAAAACCCTAGCAGGTCGTGGTCACTTGGATGAAATTGCGTCATCTGTTGATGCGTACTTGACTGTTGCATAGCAATCTGGTATACCATTATTAACCGAGCCGTTTTCAGGATACGACAAATGATGAATGATTCGAAATGCTCCAGGTTGTTTTTTAGTAACTAATCCAATTGGACTTGCACAAAAATTCTTTATAGGCAAGTCTTGGAAGGGCCCTGCAAGTCTGCCTTGTTCACGTTTAAGCGCTAGTTTTTCGTAAACCACCTTCGGATTTTCAAGAGCCGATTTTAAATTCTTGGATGTCCTAATTTCCTGTGTGCCCGTAAAACCTAAGTGAAAACCGAATGTAAAACCATCAACTAAAAATGTATAAGTAAGACTTGAAGGTTTGCATGGTGGAAGAACAATAACTGAAAGGTTTGCGGTGACACCATGTGATGAGTAAATCTCTATTTTGAGTATGTGTGGTTCCGAAGGAACCGGTTGACTCAACGTTTCGTTGGAATCCAGCATTCTCCTGACAACGGACAGAGCATACTGTCCGAAACGTTGAGTCAACCGGTTCCTTCGGAACCACACATACTCAAAATAGAGATTTACTCATCACAATGGTGTCACCGCAAACCTTTCAGTTATAAAAAATTATACTTTTCGGTATCATAGCCCCTCAACACAATTCGAAGTACATCTTTATTTACTGGCGTCGTTGGTTTGTCTTGGGTTAAAGGAGGTATGTCTCTTTCCTGGTCTGCCTTTAGGTTGTGTAAACACTCCCCTACTTGGGAAGACGGAAGCGCATTTTCCGGCGGCTGCTCTTGGAAATGTTCCCTTTTATGGAAATGAAGACTGAAAACTTTTTTCGCACTTAAAAGGTGGGTGGTCACCCATACATTTAGTACATTTATGTTTGTAGCCGCATGATCCCTCGCAAGCCAATCCACGCAAGAAATGGAAACAAAACCCTAGCTGAAGTATATTCCTTGCTGATGGGTATGACGGTTTACTCAGTGTCCCCGTTAGATAAGACGGTTTAGCCCCTCCTACTGCATTGAGCCCTTTAAGTGCTTTTAGGTACAGCTCAGTGTGAAAGTGATCCCACTGGAGAGGCGTGGTTTTCCTAAGTTTTCTGAACGTGACATCGTACACATTGAAGTTACCCCCCTCAAATGATATCTGGCGAATTAATTATCCGTACTTTAGCAGCTTACCAGCCTCAATTGGGTACTTTCTAGTGTAAACAGTTGAACAAATGGCAAAGGCCGAATTCCATTCATGTATGGTTTTTGGAACCTTTTTGTTCGATGGCACTACGCACAATGCGCTGTTCCCGCCTGGGACATTCTGGACCGCAATGTTGCTTTGTACTGCTTGAGAGGGATTAAGCAGCAGGCCAAATTCGACATATTGGTTTGCCCAAATTTTCTCCCTGATATCCTTATTAACTGCAAAGTCTAACGGTAAAGGTGCAGACAAGGGTACAGACTCCCCAATGCCGAGAGACCCACCTGTGCCAGGCAAACTCGACACCTGTCCAGCCCCCAGAGAACCACCAGGAATCGGCCCCAGTCCGACACCCGACGACTCCCCGGGAGATAGCTCAGATGCTCCAAGATTTGTCCCTGCACCAGATCGAATGCTGGCTGATATTAGCGCGCCGTTGTGTTGTCCTTGCTCCAACCCTGGAGATGACACTTCTCCACTTGTATTCTGGGGTGTCCATGTTGAAGCTACTGGACGCACCGTATGGGAACCGACGGATGCGATGGACTGGGCCTCATGAACCTGAGCGCCACTGCCGGTTGCCTGCTGGGTTGTATGGAATGCCCTTGCCAGTTCTGCTTGCACAGCCAAGCTAACTTGCTCCGTTATGGCGCTCACTACCGACGACGTCACCGACTCTTGTATCTATGACAAATACCTCTTCTGGTAGTACCGCTGGTGGAGCTTCTTTCTCCTGAGCGACTGGCTCAGGCTCCTTTGTACTTGAAACTGTATTTTGCTTTTTTGTGTGTACTACGCCTCACCGTATCCGACGAGGACACCTTACGCTTTGCTCTTCCCATCCTGCAACAAACAACAAACTGGAGCGCAGACATTGTACTCTTGATAATTTTAGCTTCTGTAACCGGTTATAGAAAAACAAATATGGCGATCCCGACTGCCCTCTGTTTTAACTAACTGCTTTATGTGGACTCGTTGCCCTTTGTAGGGCAACCGACTATGTTCACGGCATGATTCCTTAGTACTAGCAATACTGATCCTGGGCACGGCGAGCATCCCCGAACAGCAACGCCATACAGCGGTCAACCACTGAATGGGCCATTTTGCAACCTATAACCCTATCACTGTTTTATGTTCCTTGATTGTGAACAATTGCAATTCACCCAGACCTTTCATTACTGTAATAATTTTACCCTAATTTTGCTGATCCCGGTTGATTGATGGCTCATTTAGCTGTTAGCCGCTATATGGTGATGCTATCAGGCGAGCTCACCTTTGCATATGTGCCATACAGAACACGAGAACGGTAAGCATCACCAACAGCAACACCATATAGCAGCTAACAGCTGAATGGGCCATCGTTAGCAACCTATTGTAATGGTGATCTCGCTTGATAGCAACTCCATACAGCAGCAAACAGCTGAATGGGTCATCGTTTGCAACATATATTGTAATGGTGATCTCGCCTGATAGCAACTCCATACAGCAGCTAACAGCTGAATGGGCCATCCTTGCACCAGATTAATCAAAATATAATGAAGCAATAACCCAGACAAACAGTAATAACATTCAATTAAACGCTCAATTATTTTAGAGCTCAAATGGCCAAACAGTGCCCTTACGCCAACCTGGAACCGAGTAATAAAACTGTAAGGGCTCCCCGGTAACAGCCTTGGGTATCTTTGTAACGTGGAATCGATTGCATGTCTATAATGAAACAACACTTAATAAATATATATATATATTTTTTTTAAATATATTTTTATTATTATTATTATTTTTAATAACCCTGCTGTACCAGTAAAAGGTTGCCGAACGACTTACTGTTGCCCTACTCGATCGGTTTTTACACCGACTTTTGCTTGTTTTTTAGGCCAAATAACAGCTCCACGAAGGCACTTGTAGAATTTGTATTGCCCCTTGGGGACAAGTGAACACCATCATGGCATGTAGTTGCTCCAAACTCTGCCACGTTAGGATGTGTCAAGCCTATATGCTTCCAAAACTTCCAATCCCTTTGTGTTTCTTGCAATTAACTTTCAGAAAATCATTAGCTACATCAACCCCAGCATTAAACTCATCTAGGCTTTTCTGGACAATATCGCCCCCTGCTCCTATGCAGGATTTGACATTCGGCTCCCGTTAATTCCTTGACCTTAATAGCGGTATCGAGCAGCTTAAAACTAACAGAAATAGGATCATCCGTTTTACACAAATCATTTGTGCCACATTGCAAGATAATTATTTGCGGGGCATGCGCAACAATTTTCGGTATATTTGCAGAAATGTGCTCTGCGCACCAGCCACCATTGCAAACATAACGGATATCAATCCCTTCAATTCCCAACTTGTGCTGGAATGTTGGATGGGACTTGCGATTTATATCATCACGAAGACGCCTAATAAATGAATTACCAACAAATGCTACTTTTCCATTCATTGTCTGTCTTTCAAACACTTTAACTGCCGGGTTAAATATTGAAAAGACCAGCAAACAAGATACATACGTTTCCTTGACGTCACTGCTTTGCTGAAAAATGGCTGTGTTGTTTCGCCGTGACCTCCGTCTACTCAGCTTCTTTCATTCTCTGATTTTTTCAGTGTCCTTTGTGAACTTCTGACTGTGGAGAAGACTTGAAATGCAAACTTGTTTTCTCCTTTCTTGTCTTTCTTTCTCTTTTTCTCAAGCGCATAGGGACCTCACGGTTATCTGCGTCGTCGTCGTCGTCGTCGTCGTCGTCGTCGTCGTCGTCGTCGTCGTCGTCATTATTATTTTTTGTTTTCTGTCTCAGTGGAGTTATACTCCATTTATTTCAATACACATATTGACAATACAAAAAATAGAATATTACAGAATATACAGGGTAAAAATAATACAAAGACAAACTTGGTTTGTCTAGATACTTCTACATATATCATATAACTGAATTAAATTGGCACAAATAAAAGAACCAAAATAACAAATAAACTTACTTAAGTAAGTACAGCTAACTCATACATATATCATAACCAAATTAAAATGACAAATACATGTAACAAAGTAAATAAATAAATAAAGCTAACTCATCAATAGCAATTATAATGAATCGAACAATAAAGTCAACTTAAAGCAACCAAATATTAACATAATGAACAAAAACCCAAAGACATCTTAACAAAGGAAAAATAGAAAACAAATTCGCGAATAAATTAGTAAGCAAATGAATTAATTAACTAGTTAGTCATCATTACGAAGAATTATACAAAAATGAACTAATAAATATATACAAAAAACATAACTGGATTAAATTTACACAATTAATTGAACCAAATAAATAAATAGTCAACACATAAAGTGCAATATAATTAATTAATTAGACATAAAGAAGAATTAATTATATACAAAAAGAACTTATATACAAAATAAACTAATATATTTCTACACAGATACATATACTTATGTTTTATACATATACATATAACAGCTGGATTAAATTGACACAAATAATTGAACCAAAATAACAAATAAGCAAGAAAATAAATAAATAAATAACAAAATAAATAAATAAATAAAGTCAAACACATAAAGTCAAGGCAAACAACAAAATGTTAACATGATAATGAGAAAAACATCTTAACCAAAGGAAACATGGAAAACAAAAATTCATGAATAGTTTAGTAAATGAATTAATGAACTTAACAGAAAATTATGCAACTAGAGGCGATATTTTATTATCCCACCCACTCTTACCTTTGTTTCTTTTATTTTCCAAAAGGAGAATTTTTTTTAGACGGACTTTAAACTGAAAAATAATATCGATATCGGAGGGATCAGAATAATTGTCAAAGGCTAATTTACATCGGATAATCCATATAACGCGAAGCATTTTAGCGATGATGGCATTATGAACAGGACTCATTTTGTAGCCGAGGATTCTATTAGAGTCGTTTAAATAAAAAAAATTCTTACCCGAATAGTTCCTAAGAATACGTTCCACAAAAATCCATGCATTTAAGGTACTAACGCAATAAATAAACAAATGCTCGTGAGACTCCGGCTCCACATTACAAAGGGGACAAATGTTATCCTTAGTTTTACCTATTTTAGAGAGAAAGTCTTTAGTAGGAAGACATCTGTGTTTTAATCTGTACCAAAAATCTTTATCTTCTGGGTCCATAATACAATTATTGGAACCATTTTTCCAAATACAGGTCCAATCGACATCGATGTGGTAATTTAATTTGGACGTTAGGGACCACAAATCTGGCTAGAATCAAATTTCGGTAATTAATTTTGACATTGGTATTGGAAACGTTAACATATTCATCCGATTGTCTATCGAAGAGGACAAGCCAATTACAAACATGATTAGGGGGACCGATTCTTTTTTCTTCGATTAACTTATGATTAATATGATTGTCAATTCTACCGACTAATCTACCCGCAATAATATTGGGGACATTGCATTTTTTAGCCACGGCACGAAAAGGTATTAAATGATCGTTGACGACGAGATCCTTAACTTTATGAAAATTATATGAAGCGAGTAAGGGACTGTTAAGTTCAGTATCATCATCGGTTGCACATACATTGTTCCAGAGAGGAACTTCTCGCGTTTCAGAACATACAGAAAAAGAACAGTTAATTTTACCGTCAACAGCTTTAAAGGCACGAATCAAATCTTGATAAAAAGAAGTAGTATTGACAGGATTACGGCTATTAGACAGGACATACCAACCCAGTTTATTATCGACCTTACCAAGCCAGTAATCAAAAAAATGTTTCCACTTGCCACAAGATTTAATATAATTAGAAAACCACTGAACTTTGATACTCATAAGTTTACATTCTATATTAACCAGACCGGTACCTCCTTTGTCTCTGGGACCATAATGGTATTTCTTTTAATCTTTTCTACTTTGTTATCCCAATAAAAATTCCAAATACTTTTATCGATCTTGTTAATCCATTCACGCGGACATGAAATAATACTCCCCAAATAATTTAATCCCGATCCCACCAAAGTATTGATAATCACTGCTTTTCCTATGAGAGTCAAACTACGCTTACTCCACCTATCAAGAATACACTTAAACTTATTCACACGCGGACCCCAGTTGTCTTTTGGGGTGACGTCATTTCTGAAAACTATTCCTAAAATATTTATTTTCCTACTGCACCAATTAAAGCCGCATGGATTGTCGGAGCTATCTTTCCATTTTCCTAACCAAAGACCTTTGGTTTTAGGAACATTTAATTTCGACCCGCTCCCTTTACAGTATACACAGAGAATATCCTGAATAATGTTAAAATCGTTATTTTTACTCACAAAAACCGTAGAATCGTCCGCGTGCTGTATGAGTTTAATCGAATCCGTACATTCGGGGATTTCAATACCTTTAAGCTCATTGTAAATTCTAAAAAGATTGGCTAGTCCTTCAGCACAGAGAGAAAAAAGGAGTGGCGACAATGGACATCCCTGCCTGATACCGCGAGTTATTTCAACGGGAGACCCTATGTATAAGTTTTGAGGCTTTGCATGGTGGAATATCGATATCGTTTCGGTTTGCGGTAACACCATGTGTTTATCTCAACTAACGTGAAGCTGAGATACAGGTTCTGAAAAGAACCGTATCGCACAATCGTATCTCAACCTTCGTTAAGTGAGAAAGGTTCAAGGGAGAACCAATTTCGGGCAACTCGTTTTTCTCTACTGTCGCTAAGTGAGAAATATGGTTCAGGGAGAACCATGGGGACTTCACGGGTTAATATGGTTCAGGGAGAACCAAGGGACTTCACGGGTTATTCTCAACGTTTCGATTAGCCTGCTCTAATCTTCTTCAGGAGAATGAAGAGGTTTGCCGATGCAACTCCTTAAGTAGTATTTGCTGGGATTATGTGTAGAATGGGAAGTGTTCCGATTGGTGCTACTGTTGTGTGATGTGTTGTGATTGGTTGCCACCGTGGCATTGTTCTTGTTGTGTGTGTTTCCTGCTGTGTGTGAGTTGCCTGCTCGCTGAGGCGTATCAGTTGACAGTGGGGTGTGGGTGTTGGTGGATGGTAGGATTGAATGCCAAATGTTGCTGATGAAATAGCCGATGTCCTGGGGGACAGTGTCATGTTTATGAATCTCAATAGCCTCTCTGATACGACAGGTGTACCAGTGCTTTTCCGGGGCTATGATCTTTGCATTCTGCCAGTCAATGATATGGTCCAAATCGGTGGAGTGTTTGATGATCGCAGATTTGTCACATTCCCCTCTGCGGCCGTGGGCCTTGTGTTCCTTGATCCTGGTCGTAAGGTCTCTGCCGGTCTCGCCAATGTACACTTTCCCACAAGTGCAAGGAATTCGGTAAACCCCAGCTTGACGGCTGGGATCATGTCTGTCCTTGTGGGTGTGTAACTTCGTTTCCAACTTGTTTCGAGTCCGGTAGTAGACCTTAATGTCAGCTTCCCTCAGGATACGCTGAATCTTGTGTGAAGTGTGGCCGATGTACGGTAGCACGGCAATGGGTTTTTCGGTTGCATCAGAGGATCGTGGAGCGTTCCTATTCGGGAGGAACTTAAGCTTATCAGGTCTGTACCCATTGTCTCTTAACACGGCGTTAAGATGTTTCAACTCGGATGGCAAGTGCTCTTTATCACTGATAGTGTGTGCCCTTCGAAGTAGGGTGCGATTCACGGAGGATTTCACGGATGGTGGGTGGAACGACCGGGCATTTAGGTAGCGGTCTGTGTGTGGGTTTTCTGTAAACCGAATGCCCAAGTGAGCCATCAACCCGTTTGGAAATGAGTACATCAAGGAAAGGCAACGAGTCGGATGTCTCAGTTTCCATGGTGAATTGAATGCTCGGATGTTGCTGGTTGAGGTGACCGAGGAAGTCACTCAGTTTGTCGGAACCGTGCTGCCAAATGATGAAAGTATCATCTACGTATCGAAGCCATAGTTTGGGTTTTGTATCGTGCCGTCTCGAGGGCTTTCTGTTCGAAATCTTCCATGAAGATGTTTGCCAGGATCAGGATCCCATTGGAGTGCCCAAAGACTGTTGATAGTAAGTCTCTCCATTGGAAGTATGTGGATTTCACACATAATGAAAGTAGATCTACGATTTGATCTGGCGTTAGGCTGGTTCGTTCCGGGAGCGTGCTATCATGTTCGAGTATCGACTTGGTTACGAGGATAGCCTCGTCTGTCGGTACATTGGTGAATAATGACTTGACGTCAAAACTCACTAGCGTGTCAGGCTGCAATATTGTTCCCTTTATGATGTTGATAAACCCTGCTGAATTGGGTACATGGTGGGGCGTCTTACCCACGAGTGGGTGTAAGAGCCCTGTCAAGTGTTGGGCGAGGTTATACGTGGGGGAACCTCGGGATGAGACAATCGGTCGGAGCGGTCTGTCTGGTTTATGAATCTTTGGTGAGCCAAAAGAATCTTGGGTATTTCGAGCTGGACGGACGGAGGTGCCTGTATAGTGCTTTGGGTAGGCTGTGCTCCGGTTTAAGGAAAGAAGTTTTGCGGCGACTTTCCTTTCTGCTAACGGAATCGGGTTCTTTTGAGGCGGGTGTAGGTATCCGTGTCGAGGATATCCTGAACCTTCTGATCGTATTCTGAGCGGTCCATCACTACTGTGGCATTACCCTTGTCTGCCTTTAGAATGTGTATCGAAGAGTCATTACGGAGGTTATTGACAGCCTGATATTCCAGTCTTGTGATATTGGTTCGGGGCTTCACGTTTTTAAGATCTGGTGTATCTCAATACGGATATCGTCTGCCTTTTGTTTCTCGAGCTTTCGGATGGAAGGTTCAATAGACTGTATGAATTCTTCCACGGGAATCTTTTTAGGCGGTGGCAAAATTCATTCCCAAGGCTAAGACACTGGTTTCCGTGTGAGATAGTTGGCGTTGGCTGAAGTTAACGACGGGGTTAACCTTTTCCCTTCTTTTTATGTTCCCTTTGTTGGACGTCCGTGGCAACGGTTTACCTTTTGTCCTGCTGTTATTTGGAGATGTGTGGCCTCAGCCGAGGTTAACGACGGGGTTGACCTTTTCCCTTCTTTTCATGTTCCCTTTGTTGGACGTTTGTGGTAACGGCGTGCTTTTCGTCCTGCCATTGTGCGTGGATGTGAGGCGTTCAAATTTACGGATTTGCTTCTTTCTAGTGGATTCGAAGGTAAACGATAAGGACTTATCCGTGAGGGCGGATATCTTGTCGTAATCGGTTGTGAGCATAGTCTTACGGAGACTAGCTCTGCTTCTCTCGATTTCATCATCGGTACTGGATAGGCAACAACGGGTGTATGAAATATTTTTTCGGAGGATAGCTTTACCAGCTGTATGTATGATTCGAGCAGAATTGTTATTTCGGATAGGGTCTCGTAGGCGGAGGCCCTTCAGGACTACGTTTGCATCTCGGCATCTCTTCAGAAATGTCAGGTCATTGACGAGCTTACAACGTCTGGTACAAGAGCGTTGATATAACTTGACAAACCTGTTAGTGCGCTCACCGTAGAGCGTTCTGATATAAGTTTTGAGGCTTTGCATGGTGGAATATCGATATCGTTTCGGTTTGCGGTAACACCATGTGTTTATCTCAACTAACGTGAAGCTGAGATACAGGTTCTGAAAAGAACCGTATCGCACAATCGTATCTCAACCTTCGTTAAGTGAGAAAGGTTCAAGGGAGAACCAATTTCGGGCAACTCGTTTTTCTCTACTGTCGCTAAGTGAGAAATATGGTTCAGGGAGAACCATGGGGACTTCACGGGTTAATATGGTTCAGGGAGAACCAAGGGACTTCACGGGTTATTCTCAACGTTTCGATTAGCCTGCTCTAATCTTCTTCAGGAGAAATAGTATTAACTATTATACGACAGCTCGGTTGGCTGTATAGAAGTTTGATTCCTCGAATCAAAAACGGGGGAACACCTAGTTTATCCATAACTGCAAACATGTAATTCCAATTGATTCTATCAAAGGCCTTTTCTAAATCTATACTAACAGCGGCTGCACCTAAATTTTCCCAATTTATATAATCTATTGTATCCCTGAGAATCATAAGATTGTCTTGAATTTTCCTAAATTTCACACCACACGCTTGTTCTTCCCCGATTATAAAAGGCATAATATTTTTCAGACGATTAGTAAGAGTCTTAGCGAGAATTTTATAATCCACACACAATAGACTTCCGACATTTTTGTAAATGAGTCGGATGAGGGCAGTATTCATAGAATGACCTAAAAAACCTTTTTGAAAACTGTAATTAAAGACTTCAAAGAAATCTATACCGATAATATCCCAATATGTTTGGTAGAATTCCACTGTGAGGCCATCAATGCCGGGGGATTTATTTTTATTCATTTGGAAAAGGGCATTTTTTAATTCAAGTAGCGTGAAATCATTCTCGGAACTTTGAAAAATATCCGCAGGAACGATGTTAGGAATCATAGAATTCAAAATAACGTTCATACTAGAAAGGTAGATATCCTCAGAAGTGTACAATTTACTATAAAAATCATTTACAACAGTCAACATGGTTTGACTCTGACTAACATAATTCCCCTCAGAAGTCAATAATTTTTCCATTTTGTTCTTTTGAATTTGTTGTTTTTCTAAATTTAAAAAATATTTGGAAGCTTTTTCGCCTTTCGTTTTAATTGTGTTTCTAGCTCTTATTTTAGATTTTTCCCATTCTTTAAATTCATAGGCTTTGATAGCTTCTTCAGTGGTCTTAATTTCATCATAATTGGCATCGGTGGGATTACTAATTATATTCCTATATTTTTCCTGAAGACGAGAAATGTCCTTTTTAGAATTCCTGGATTTTTCTTTGCTATACTCTTGGATTATTTCTTTGAGTCGGAACATCCTAATTTCCCACCACTCAACTAAATTATCATGATTGTGTTTTTGGGTTTTCCAAAAATTCCAAAAATGTTTTACTCGAAAAACAAGATCGTCGTCATCTAAAAAGTTATTGTTACAGATCCATCTGCCTTGCCCATGGGAAACCTCACTATCAGTTAATTTTATTACAAGAAGTTGATGGTCTGAAAGGCCGCTTACTCTACAGGAAATATTCTTTATTCTATTAAACATGTTGGAAGATACAAAAAAATAATCGATTCTATTCGGTGTTTTAGTCGGTTTGTGAAAATGAGTGTAACCATTATCATCTGGAAGAAGAGTTCTCCAAACATCAATGGGATCTTTTTCTTGAATAACATTTCTTAAAATAATTTGACTGGTATCATTAATACGAAATTTATCTAAATTACAATTAAAGTCACCCCTATGATCCAACTCTCGTCCCCAATTATACGATCAGTCAGACCATCAAAAAAAGTGGTCCTTCCATAGAGATCATTTGGAGCATATACAGACGCTACGGAAATCACTTCATTGTCCCAATTAATATCACCTTTTATCCACCTACCATCGTCATCTTTGTTAACATTAGAAATAATAATTCCAGAATTTTTTGAAGTGAGGATTGCAACCCCTTTTGAATGGCGAGTCCCGTGATTAAAAAGTATTTGACCTTCCCACTGTCTGCTCCAAATGTCCTCATCATTGCGGTCGCTATGAGTTTCTTGTAAAAAAACCAAATTGAAATTACAATCTTTAAGACAGTCAAAGAGCATGTTTCTTTTCAAATCGTCTCTAAGACCATTAATATTAATTGATGCGACTGTTAAAAAACTCATAGCAATCGTAATAAAGAGTAATAAGGACCTAACCATAAAAATCTCAGATGAAAAATTCGCTTACATCGCCTTCTGACCTCGGCCTCGTCCCCTGGGGTTTGATGTTTTCGTGCTCTCCGATGTCGGTTGGGATAGACTGCGGTTTTGATGTGCACTTTCCTGCCCCGACCTCCTATTTGGTTGTGAAGATGCCGCTCCCAATCCCCTCCTACGTCTGAAGCGTTGAAGCCCCCTCCGTGTATATGGCACCCAGTTGTCGTCGTCGTTGCTGTCCTGATCATCAGATGGTAGGTTTTCCTGTTCCATATCTTGTGTTTGGCTTGCGTCGTCGTCATCTCTGGCCAGTTTCCTAGTGGAATCGTCTAGTTCTTCCCTTTCCTTTCTTTTGCGTGATTCTTTTACACTCTCGTCCCAGAATCCGGTTGACTTTGGTCCGGATGATGATTCCCCCTTCTTGTTCGTTGGCTTCCTCTCTCTTGTTTTCTCTTCCCTCTGCGTTGGTGCAAGTGCCTCCTTGAAGGATTTGGTGAATTTCTCGGCTTGCTTGGTGTTCTTAGGCAGTGAGTCCTCACTTGGTTGTGGGTTGCTGGGTGCGGATACTTGGCTTTTCTTATCTCCCTTGTCTTCTTGGTGGTCCTCGTGTCTGTCTTCTCTGTGACGATCTTCTTCTTTCCCGTCTTCCTCCCTGTCTTCTTTGCGTTTGTCCTCTTTGTCGTTGTCGTCTGCGTGTTTGTCCTCTCCTTTGTCGTCTTCCGCTAGTGTGTCCTCTTCTTTGTCGTCGTTATTCGGGTTCTCGTCTTCGGGTTCTCGTTGTTGTTCGTCCCTTCTGTCATCCTCCATGTCTTCGTAGTCGTCGTCTTCCTCCCGTGATGCCAGGTCGCTCTATGGTCGCGACTGCCACAAACGAAACATCTCCCCCTTTCCGGACATTCTCTGGCCAGGTGATCTGTTCCTTCACAGATCTTGCAGGTTTTTAGTAGACCCTTGTAGCGGACGGGTAGCGAAAACCCTCTCACTTTGATGAAGCTGGGGATGGGCTTTTTCACATTTCTTACTATGCAGCTTCTGACACCCGTCTCCACGTTCTCGTCAAATTGGTGATACTGCCTACGGATGTTGACGACTGTTCCGTAGGCATACATCATGCGGAGGATATCCCCATCAGACATTTCGTAGGGACATTTCACATACACCACTACTGCATTGAGGACGTTTGCTCTTTCGCACTGAATAAGCGCTTTGCGAATCAGTAATCCGCTCCTTGCTATGTCGATACAATCTCTCTCATTGTTGAAGGTCACGTTGTACCATCTGTTGGTCAGCTCCGCTATGCACACTATTGTGTCTACCTTGTCCAACTCGAACTCCACTGCATTGTATAGCTCTTCAGGCGTGACGGCCTTTTCAAACTGCTTTGTGCTGAATCGCACCGTGTTGGGCCTATTGAGGGCCGTACGTTGGTGCATGGCTACCAATATGGCGTCGCCTTCCTCGACGCTGACCAAAATTAAGTGTTTGGAATAAGGCCAAAAAGGCCTGAAATGTACTTACAGAAATCACAGAACGGTCTTGTGGTGTCAGAAAACCGTTGAGAGAAAATATTGCAATCTGGTATATTGCAAGGCGGTCGAAAAGGCGAGATTTGTGCAGGAATTGCAGAGCTCGACGCAAAGCACGTCTTGCGCCCTCAAACGCTATTATTATTATTATTATTATTATTATTATTATTATTATTATTATTATTATTATTATTATTATTATTATTATTATTATTATTTATTATTATTATAATTATTTATTTGTTGTTATTATTTATTTATTATTTATTTATTGTTATTATTATTATTATTTATTTATTATTTATTATTGTTGTTGTTATTATTATTTATTTATTATTGTTATTTATGTTATTATTTATTTATTATTGTTATTATATTTATATTGTTATTGTTATTGTTATTTATTATTATTATTATTTGTTATTATTATTATTATTATTATTATTATTTATTATTATTATTATTTATTATTTATTATTATTTATTATTATTATTATTATTATTTATTATATTTATTATTATTATTATTATTATTGTTATTTATTGTTATTATTGTTATTATTTATTGTTATTATTATTATTATTATGTGTTGTTATTGTTGTTATTTATTATTGTTATTATTATTATTATTATTGTTATTATTTATTATTATTATTATTATTATTTATATTGTTATTATTTATTATTATTATTATTTTATTGTTGTTATTATTATTGTTGTTATTTATTATTATTATTGTATTTATTATTATTATTATTTTGTTATTATTATTATTGTTATTATTATTATTATTATTATTGTTATTATTATTATTATTATTTATTTATTTATTATTATTGTTATTATTATTATTATTATTATTATTTATTATTATTATTATTATTATTTATTATTGTTATTATTATTTATTATTGTTATTATTATTATTATTTATTTATTATTATTTTATTATTATTTGTTATTATTATTATTTTATTATTTATTTATTTATTATTTATTATTATTATTTATATTTATTATTATTATTTATTATTATTTATTGTTATTATTTATTGTTATTTATTATTTATTTGTTGTTATTGTATGTTATTGTTGTTATTTATTGTTGTTGTTGTTATTTGTTATTTATTGTTGTTATTATTATTTATTATTTATTGTTGTTATTATTATTATTTATTGTTATTATTATTGTTATTATTGTTATTATTATTTTATTGTTATTTATTGTTATTGTTATTATTTATTGTTTATTGTTATTGTTATTATTATTTATTTATTTATTATTATTGTTATTTATTGTTATTGTTATTGTTATTGTTGTTATTATTGTTATTATTATTATTATTGTTATTTATTGTTATTGTTATTATTTGTTAATTGTTGTTATTTATTGTTGTTGTTGTTATTATTTATTTATTGTTGTATGTTGGTTGTTGTATTAATTATTATTAATAATTATTAATGTATTATTATTATGATTATTATTATTAGCAATTATTATTAGCAATTATTATTATTATTATTATTATTATTATTATTATTGTTATTAGCAATTATTATTAGCAATTATTATTAGCAATTATTATTAGCAATTATACTGTTTTTCAAAATTTATTCAAATGTATTCGTTAGAAAAATGTCATTTCTCAGCCTGTTTATATGTATGCCTGTAATCTTAAGCACTGAACACAATATTGCTTTTATAAATACTAATTTCAAAAGTCTCAATGGTGAATCGATTTCAGTATAAATTCAAGCGTATGAGTCTTCATCATAATGATATTGTTGCCAATGCTTAGTATGCTTTCAGGATCAGGAGCAAATATGAGTGTCCTCAATGCTGGTCTGTTCAAAGGATTCCTGTTACTTAATGCACTGTAAGTTTATAATACCGTTTCTAACAAGAATTGTTGAATTAAATTATTATGTTGGTACAGTTAATTACATCATTTTACAAATGGATACCTGAAGTGAATTTCATGGGGGATATGATAACATAAAGCGGGCAATGTCCCCCTCTAGATCTGACAATGTTTTTCATTTTAGAACAATTTTAAATATACTGCATGGTGGCACTTGCTAACCGGTTTATAATTAAAGCGATGTATACATTGTTATCACTCCATCCCAGGTACAGTGTATTTTTAATTTGATAATAATACGTAAAGTTTCAGATATCTACGCATCTATTTTTGCTTACTTTTCCTGCTTATTTAACATAGGTCTTTGGCTGGTAATGAAATCAAACAACTACGTCCTAGGGCCTTCGTTGATCTTAGCAACCTAACATTTTTGTAAGTAAAACAAATCCAAAAGGGCACGGATTACATTATAATACGTTATGGTCATGATTACAATAACGGCCATTTTAATAAATGTAACATTCAAAATGATTCTGCACCAAAATAATACTATTTATTGCATTTCATCTTAAAATGCACACCATCTTAAAATATACTTAGATTTTTGTTGCTGGAGAAGAATTAAATATGTGATCCTTAAGACAATCTCGGTATTTGATCGAAATGTCGAGTTGTCAAACTATCGGTTCTTCTCAAAACCAACACACATTATTACCATTATTACCATATACAAACCTTCCTCTTACTGATCTTACACCATATACAAACCTTCCTCTTACTGATCTTACACCATATACAAACCTTCCTCTTACTGATCTTACACCATATACAAAGCTTCATATTCTACTTACTTTGATTTTTGTACTGAAGGGACATCTCCAGGAACCAAATAACGGATCTTGAAGCGAACTCTTTCTCCGAACTCAATAATTTGGAAAACATGTGAGTGAACGTCCTTTTATGGATTTACTTTTGGGAAAGAAGTTGTGTTTTTGATGATTATAATTATTACTGTTATAATCCGAACTCCATTTAAATCCTGATGACGTCTACGGTTTATTCATAATAATACCAGATTTGAATTTCTTTAGTAGTCAATGTCACACTAGTTCTAAAATACTTTGTGACGATACGTATCTCCTTATGGGCGACAAAATAAATAAGACACAATGAAAACAATTCTTTAACTTGGAACAATTATTTTATATTAAACTTTAATTTAACACAAATTACTATTTACAATTTACAATAAACACTCAATTTATCCAAGCCACGTGGAAATTCGGTCTCACGGGGTGTCATCGGACAAGGTACCAGTTTTGTCACCACCGTGGTAAACGGTCATGGTATAATTATAGCGATGTTGATTCCAGGCTGTTGCGAAGTGGAATCTGGTCAGTGGAGTGGCTTATAGTACTATTGGCCTCTTCCATGGGCTTGAATTGCGGGTTAGCCGGCCCAAAACCTACGGTGGCTGCACCCACTCGCCTGGTGGTTAATTAAGGAATACATGCATGTAGATTAGATACAATGGTAGGTCTCTTCCTGAATGTACTAATGGGCGGGAAAACTTAAAATTGAAAAAAGTGGGATTGGTCACTATGGCAAATTAGGGACGAATTTGGCCCATTTAGCTATCCATACTCATATACATATATATATATACATATATATATATATATATATATATATATATATATATATATATATATATATATATATATATATATATATATATATATATATATATATATATATATATATATATATATATATATATATATGTATATGTATATGTATATACATATACATATGTATATACATATACATATATATATATATAGCAATAGATAATTGGCATAAGTGGACCGCCCACCAACATAGGGGCTGGTTAGCTCAGTTGGTAGAGCGCTAGTCTGGTATTCGAGAGGTCGCGGGTTCGAGTCCGGCATCAGCCAATTTTTCTTTGCTCGCGAACCGTTTATATAATATTTCAGGTCAGTTTCTCCATATGGGCGATATGCATGATTGTACTCTACATGGACAACGAGCCTAGGTTGAACTTTGACCTTTGTGTACTTCGTTTCACATGTATACAGAGACCATAGAGTTAGTTTTTATACATAACTCTATTTCATAGACAGAGTCCATATTTGGGCTAATGTAAGACGTGTTTGTATGCATTGTGCTATGTGTGTGGGATCAAACGGGGTCAAAGCTAGGGGCCTGTGATTGGCCATCATTTAAAATGAACCGCCCACATCTTGCATACGACTTTCCATTGGAATTCCAATGGCAAAATAAAGAAACTTTCGGTTACAGAAGGATCAAGGCTGTTGTTTGAGTTCGAACGCGTACAAGGTCGCAATGCACATCGTATCCACGACTTAGTTATTAATCTCGCTGTACAGTGTACATGTGCTCTACTTAGCGTTCTAAGAGTGCTTTTCTAGTTACATTATAGACATTCGATTAAATATAGTCTTTTCTTTTCGTTAAGGATTGCAACAGACATCCCTCTACAAAGTCTAAAAAGGATGGCGTTTAGTGGACTACATAATCTGACAACCCTGTAAGAAATTATTTTTTACAAATAGTAATCAATTAAATTCTTTTAAATCATGGGTTTTAAGAGTTGTCTGAACATGGTAAAATGTCTGCTTTTGGAGGTGTTGCGTTTAATTAAAAAAAATAAAATGATATGAAAACTACAATATTTGCGGCATTCAGTTGCAGTTCTTTTATAGCTGACGATTGTTTTCAATGAATTATTTGTTGTGATGTTTTATTTAAATGCCTACATATGATCATGATCTTATTCCAGAGTTCTGATCAGAGGTGATAAACCAAGTGATGACCCTGCCCGTGTGGAGAATGGAGCGGTGACTGACTTAGTGAGTTTACAGCAATTGTAAGTATCAAAGAGGAAGTATGTAGACTTAGTGATGATTATACAAAGACAGCAGTTTGTGCTGATCGATGTCTTACAGATGAATATGACTTCAGTGTTAACAAAAACAAAGATGATGATGATGATGAAGATATGATGAAGATATGATGAAGATGATGAAGATGATGATGATGAAGATGATGACGATACGATGTATGGCAAAAATGAAATCAATTCATAATGAGTTTATTTTCTATTGAAATTTCAGGTACGTGGACGACTACAGACTCTGTTGTGAGTTTGTTTCTTTACCTAACTTCATGATATCACAATGTGAGACAACTGAGTTACAACCTCCATTGAACCTCTGTGGCAGTCTCATGCGAAACACATTCCTCCGCGTATCCATGTGGGTTTTTGGAATAAGCGCACTCATCGGCAATGTTGTTGTCATCGTTCAAAGAGCAAGGGAGTGCCATGGGACCCAAAATAGAAATCGTAAGACGAAAATGAGTCACTCAATTATGGTTCTAAATCTAGCCGTGTCTGACTGCATGATGGGGGTTTATATGCTTATTATTGCGGTAGCAGATCTACATTTTGGTGAGGAGTATTCAGCAGAGGCTAAGCAATGGCGGTCAAGCGTGATATGCAAAATAGCTGGCGTGTTGTCGGTCTTGTCGTGCGAGGCGTCTGTGTTTATTGTCACGCTTATAAGTGTATATTGTTTCTGGGGTATCGTATACCCTTTAAGCTCAAGGCAACCAAGCAAGACATCTACCAGTTTAGTTTTACTCGTGATTTGGTCAATATCACTTGGTTTGAGTATTGGACCAACAGTCTTTGGTAGTGGGTCAGATTCAGATATCTACGGTTTATCTGATGTGTGCATTGGACTACCACTCATCACCAAACCAACCGCTTTCGAGGTCAAAGAGGGCGCTATTGATAATCCATTTGGGAGCCAGACTGTATCGATCCCAGTAGCTAAAGGTCAGAAGCCAGCCTGGATTTTCTCGATTATCCTCTTTCTTGGCGTCAACCTCATTTGTTTCCTGGTAGTGTTCGTCTGCTACTTGGCAATGTTTGTCGAAGTCAAGCGCACATCGAAAAAGGTCCGCGTGGCCGCTCACCGTGATCGGGATATCAGAATGGCGGTCAAAATGGCATTCATAGTCGGCACTGATTTTGCATGCTGGATGCCTGTGATCGTCATGGGGATTCTCTCTCAGACTGGGGCGGTAGTTATCGGTCCAGACATGTATGCCTGGATTGCTGTCTTCATCCTACCCATAAACTCCTCCCTGAACCCGTATCTATACACTCTTTTTACGTCTGTTTCGGAACAGCGATCAAAGAGCACGAAACCCAACTCAGTTCCCATAAAATAAGAATTCATTAGACACATTGAGCACGAGTGTTTCAGAAAACAGACACCCACAAATCAAGGAAATGACTGGAGGCCAAAACATTGAAAGTACAATGTAAATGTAGTGAAAAAATTATTGCATTGAACTAATTTGTGGATTGAATGAGAATCAAGTATAATAGTGGTATGTACAGAAGAAAGCGTTTACATTTCCACACATTCTGCACAAATAAACTTTTATGCACGTCCAAATGTTCGATGTTTATATTTATTCAATTATTCAAGTTAATGTATATTTAACAGCACACGGATTAAGTAAACAAGAAATGTTAGGTGCTTGTCAGACACCAAATCTATATTAGTTGCTTACAAATGTTAGAATATTTTATAGTTAATTGAGCACGTGTTTTATTAACCATTTTGGAATTTTGTACATAAAGAGGTTAAAATTAGATTTAGTGAACAGTTACTTATTATTAAACACAATAGCTTTTACAAAATGGACATGGAGGATCCTTGTGTGGCCTAAAGAGGGCGCCATTTACACAAAGCAGTGATTGTCACCAGCCAATCCTATTGTCTCCATCTACTAAGTGAAGAGTTTTCATCTATTTAAAAGCTTACAGAATGGCCGATGGAAACATTTTTTCAGGTAGAAAAACTACTCATATTGAGCAAGAATTTTACACAAAATAGGAAAGGTATGGATGATTTGGAATGAGAGGATCAGGTTGGTGACATAATAAGATGTAACAGAACGTAATTCCTGTTTGTATATAAACGGACTTTATCCAATCATTAAAGCAACAACATTACATCATCTCCAGCATGTACAGAAGAAGAATTTGTTTACATTTCCACACATTCTAAAAAAGAAAAACTTTTATGCACGACGACAATTTCGCGGTTTATATTTATTCATTTTAAATTCATATTTATTGTTGTAAATTTATGTAATTTTAAAAGTACATTTAATCATACATTAACGTAAAAGAATACCTTTAACAGCACACGGATTATCAAGAAATATTAGGTTTTGCATTTGTCGGACACCGTATCTATGTTAGTTGCTTACACATTTTAGTATATTTTGTAATTACTCGAGCACGGAAATGTTCACGTGTTTAGCCATTTTCGAATTTTGCACAAAAAGAGGTTTCGTATTATACACAATAGCTTTTACAAAATGGGCATGGATGCTCTGTGTGTGGTCTAAAGAGGGCGCCGTTTACGTAAAGCAGCGATTGGCACCAGTCAAGCCTAACTGCTCTATTTCCATTAAATTAAAGAGATCTATTTCAAATCTTTAATGGAAATGTCCTTTTTCAGGTAGAAAAACTCCTAAGATATAGGAAAAGTATCATCGATATGGAATGAAAGGAGGTTGTTATGGATACAACAGGGAAGCATTTTCAGTGTATATAAACTGACTTTATTCAATCATTGAAGCAACAAAATATACACAGAAGAATACATTTACATTTCCACACATTTCTACATGTCATTTTACAGAAGAAAACGTATTATGCACAACCAGTATTTAGTTGTTTATATTCATTAAAAATTATTGTAAATTTACGTAATTTTAAAAGTATCTTTAATTCTACTTAAGCCAACAAAAACGTTTCCGGTTTCTGGTCATAGGTTGACTTTATTTTTATTTAATTTTTTTAAATTTTGTTTGTTATTTTTTTTTTTAATGATACATGTTACACTGGAGTCAGACCAAATAACCCATTATACAAATTATGGTGGCTAAGAGAGGCTGCACAACTCTGGCAAAAGTTCATACCACCATGTGAACAAGTCGTTTAAAACACAGCACAGCAGAATTCCAATCGATCCAGCAATTTTGGCTGCAGTATACCTTGATCACACAGCAGCCATCTTTGTCAGATTCCGTGTATACCCGATGGTAATAGTAATGTAAATCTCATAGAACAAAAGGACCAGACTATTTTCACTTCCAGCCTCTGTTTAGTTTACATTGTTTTGAATGAAAACACAAACAAACAAAAACAAAAACAAACAAACAAACAAGCAAGATGGCAGCACCATGATAAAGCTCTATTTGACATTGTTTCATAGCAAACTATGGAACTAAAAATGCCGACACGCGGGTCTGAGGCGACGTGCGGGGAGACCAGAAACTAGAGACTTATTTATTGGCCTTATACACACGGATTAAGTAAACAAGAAATGTTAGGTGCTTGTCAGACACCCAATCTATCTTAGTTGATTACAAATTTTAGTATATTTTGTAATTATTTGAGCACAGACACTTGCACGTGTTTTATTATAAACTGTTTTGAAATTTTGCACAAAAAGAGGTTAAAATTAGATTTAGTGAAAAGTAACGTATTATTATACACAATAGCTTTTACAAAATGGTTATGGAGGCTCCGTGTGTGGCCTAAAGAGGGCGCCGTTTACACAAAGCGGTGATTGTCACATATTTGCTCCATTTCCATTCAAGTGAAGAGTTTAAAATCTTACAAAATGGCCCAAAGGTAATCTCTTTTTTTCATTGTGTCCAACGACGTCTGTCCTGACAAGAAGCTGAGGGGTGTATCCCACTAAATATACTCCCATAGCAACCAATGCTAAATACAAAATATTTATTTTAAAAAATCATTAAAAGATACTTAGAAATCTTAAAATTTTAAAACTAAAAGACATTTAAAAAATTGTATTCTCAGTTTAATGTGGATAGTCCCGAGGCCCGTCGAGTTATTCTCATCCCAATGGAAACCACCATCTACACTAGTGGAAACGCCCACACTGAAAAGCATCCAAATTATAACTATTTTTTCAAGGCCTAATGTGTCCAAAATACTGAAATTTGGAAGTCAAGGACCCCCAGGTCATGTTATTGGACCATTTTTACACAGTTCCTCTTTAATATATGGGATTCAAATCTTTGTTTTTCAGAAAATATTGAGGGCATAACAGCTTGGCGCATATTTTAGTGGAGTGCACCCTGAGCAAGTTTTGAGATTGAATTTATAGCTACTCCTAATGATTATCAGTGTATGTAATATGTAATATCAGTGTATGTGAAATAAATAAGCACATTATTCGCACACAAACGCACAATGACTCGTTCACGTCTTCCAAAACTTCTCATCTAGCAGTACAATATTCCTCAAAATGTACGCAAAGAGCAACTTTTTCAAGGAGTGAACATTCACATTTTTGTCAACAACAATATTGTTGGTATATATGCAAATTTTTATTGAGTACCAAGGTGAAGAGCACGAACGAACACAAAAACCTAACTCGGTCTATGGTCTAATGTTTATAAAGAGGAGTATTGCAGTGGAAAGACCCATTACAAAGCAAAGATTGGCTGATCATTAGGAAAAGGCGGCAAGATAAACAGGAACAGTCTTCAAATGACGTGTCACACGCCCCATCGCCCCTTTATGCAGTTTCACACGTAGAATCAAGGGCGTAGCAGCGGCATTTTATTTGGGGGAGGGGTGTGGAAGGCAATTTGCCGACTGACATCAGTGGCAAACATCGTTTGTTGGGGGTGGGGACTGCTACCTGAAACCGCAGCTCTTTCCGTGAGTAAAAAAATAATGTATTACAAAGTAAAAACAATTGATAAAAACAACTCAGCAAATTTTCAATGCTTAGAAACAATAAACATTTTCAGTCGGCAAACCCATAGCTCTAGGTTTGGCGACTGAAAATTTATTCTGGACCAACCCTTGTCCTAGTACCTTTGATGCTTCATTTGCCGACTGAGAAAAATTACGGCTCTGCGTAGGATTATATACGATGTTAACTCTTCATTAAATTCAGTTTAATTGCCACATCGGCTTGGAATACAAGAAAGAAAACACACAGCGGAAGCCGCAACCAATACATACACCGTGGGTTTCTGTGTTATTTGGTTTATACGTCGCTATAACAACTGCACGATAGGGTTTTACAGCCAATCTGAATTACAAAGACCAGGGGCCGAGTTCATGAAACTGCTTAGCAGAGAATGTTGCAAAGAATATATATTTGCTAAGCATTATAAAACAGACTACCAGCCAAAATGAAATTAACCCCAGTGGCCAATTGTACAGGGTTGCTAAGCAGAATATTTTACTAGGATATGACCAGCCAAATAACATTTTGTATAAATTTGCTTGGTACCCAATATGACCTGCTCAGCTTATTTTCTACCCCTAGTGACCAGCTTCGCCACAACAAATTCTGACTGCACCTTACAAACTCATATCCGATAATGTGATTTAATGGAACCCAAAACTGATCAGTCAACAAAAGTACACTAAAGTATATATCCGGACAATATAACAATCAAAGAAGAAAATTATTAATCGAAATCACCTAACATGTGGATTAGATGTTCAAAGGGAAGGTATAATATTGGTATTATAACATACATGTATAGATCTAAATATTCCACCATCCTGGTGTTTTGATTACAGTTACAAAATGGTTTACATTTTAAATTCTATTTTAGAGAAAGAAAAAAAATAATAAAAAGTAATAATTAAAAATAAATAAATAAAAATAAATAAATAAATAAATAAATAAATAAATTTAAAAAAAATAAGTCATGTATCTCGTTATTACTATCGTGGTCCAACTTCTTTAATAATATGGCCTAGCGCATTGGAAAGAGTTTTCTAGCGTACACAGAACTGAATTCCTTTTACACACTTCTCTCATTCTTGAGACTTCTCCGTGAGCTGAGACTTTCTCAGATTGTTTTAATATATACTCTTCAAAAAAAGAAACGCAAAACCACATTTTGGTGACATTGGGAAGATAATTTTAATTGCTGTATGGTAGGTCCGAGAATATCAAAATTTTGCGCAGTCGGTCAAAGGTGACCGAAGTCGCTCTTGCAAAAATGACAGGTCACAGGTCAAAGGTCATGGTCACCTACAGTCAATAGCGTGTGTGTCCTCCATGTGAGTTGAGAACTGCTTGACACCTCCTGCCCATGGAAGCAATCAGAGTACGGATCAGACCCTGGGGAATGGTGGCCCACTCAGCCTGCAATGCTAGTGCCAGCTGTGGCAGGGTCTGTGGTTGTGGTTGTCGCTGTCGCAGGCGTCTGTCCAACTCGTCCCATAAATGTTCGATAGGGTTCAAATCCGGCGATTTTGATGGCCAAGGGAGGACATCAATGTTGTTGTTCTGCAGGTAGGCTGTCGTTAGTCTTGCAGTGCAAGGCCTGGCATTGTCATGCTGGTATACGGCGTTGGCGTTGGCCATAACGGGAACCACGTGTGGCTGCAGAATGGCATCAATGTAGCGCTGAGCAGTCAGGTTGCCTTGAACGTGTACCAAGTTGGTTCTGCCAGTGTAGGATATGGCTGTCAGTAGTATGTGAGGTTGATAATGCACCCCTTTTGCTCCCTCATTCCCCTCAATTGCTCCCTCTGCTCCCTCAATTACTCCCTCTCAATTCCCT
Organism: Zoroaster sp. YZ-2022; assembly: GCA_029582265.1. Taxonomy (NCBI): domain Eukaryota; kingdom Metazoa; phylum Echinodermata; class Asteroidea; order Forcipulatida; family Zoroasteridae; genus Zoroaster; species Zoroaster sp. YZ-2022. Next base: position 38,786,515 of record CM055817.1, on the reverse strand, counting down.
CAATTACTCCCTCTCAATTCCCTCAATTGCACCCTCTACATTTTCCCTCGAAGGAGCACGCCCTCAAACGGACAATATGGATGTGTGTGTGTGACCATGGAGGTAGGCTGTCTACCAATTACGATGTCTGCAGAGGACGAGATCTGCTCTTGCTACAACCTGACAATTATGATTTCTGCTCACTGAAGGTGTATGTTTTATGAGCAGAGTACGATTTAAAGCATGTTGATAATAAAATAATTTCAAGTTAAAACAAGTGGTTTAGTAACAAAAACTGGAGGAAGCCGTTATTGCTGACTACAGTTTTCTAAGGAACGATCAGTTAACACCAAGTGACAGAATGCATTATCACGCAACGGTGCGAGCTGCTGTCGTGAAAAAAAAAACATATTTATATAGTTTTAATCATTTATATTTATGATTATATTCTAATTAATAATTAATAAAGTCTGGTGTATGATAAGTGTGTTTGAGTGAACTGGGTCCTAGATTTCACGTATTAGTGTTTCGTCACCGAGCAGGTAGGGGCAAGCTAAGACGTGTTGACATCGTGTAGAGTACGATTTAAAGCATGTTGATAATAAAATAATTTCAAGTTAAAACAAGTGGTTTAGTAACAAAACTGGAGGAAGCCGTTGAGTCATCACAATTGAGGGGTTTTTCCCCCCAGTCTAGTTCCCCAAAATCACCAGTTCCAAATCCCGGCTACGTAGCAAAGCAGAGTGGAACAGACTATTTATATGTATATGTACAAGTTATGTGCGAGCAGTGACTCAATTGGCGTGGAGTGTGAATGCAACTATTTCCCCTGGTTCAATAATGTACGAGTCTATAGACCGAACAGTGTCTTTGTCGTCTGTTGTCTAGCTGCTGTAGGAACGTGTTTGAGCAGGTCCGCTTTTATGACCGAACGAATCATTAGTCAACAATGGTCGCGTGGCCTTTGTACGTTCACGTAAACAACACGTAGTGACTGACCTTGGTCAAGATTGTATTAGCACAACGTTCCATTGCGCCTATTCGTACCCCACGTTGTTGCAGCCCAAGTTATCAAAATTTTCAGGTTCTATTTTACATGTATTCTGGTTTTGTTTTGTTTTGCTTCGGTTTTGTTAATTTATAGAAAGTTTCATTTTACAATTACTCGCGTAATTGAACGGAAATGTGTTTCATGTCGCGCTGCATGCATCGGGCCTATAGGTGTAAAAAAGCAAACATACTGTTGCATTCCCCACTTTCGTGGGTCAACAAATAATAGTCGGATACAAACTTTGTTGTGACAATCTCAATCAATGGGGTTGGTTTATTATTAACATCACTATTTAACAATAATAACAGGCACTAGTAACATGTATGACGGGAGTGGTAGCGTATAGGTACATGTCAATAGTTAAACTTATATACTTGTGCTAAGTTCCGAATAGGGTGTACGAATACCAACTATTGGGTACAGTCAGTGGGGACCATCGTTCGTTCATGCGGCTGTCAACTCGGCATACGGTACGGGCACTGCTATACCGAGAGACGGGCGGCTGGTCGGTCTCTACGACGGGGACCACCCGGGCTTGACTACACCGGGTGTCTGTACGGGGCCAGAGTGTGTATCAGACCGCATAGCTACATGTAGGTGAACCAATGGCCATATCGACGCCCTGCACCATTGGTTTAACGAACGAGGCACTGCACTGTAATAGTTCGGTATATCGCACTGTCATGGATCGGATCGAGTCGCATAGATTTCATTCGGAACCGCACTTCTCGCTGAGATCAGGAAATCTTGGGGATTATATAGAAATCTGGGGCCTAGGAATGAATAAAACATAAGCCTACTTTAGCGTCTTAGCCAATGAGAAGCTTGGCTTCCGCGTCTAAGGGTAGAAACGTGTGCAAAATCAGGACATACAACAGGTCCTTGTTCCATATAAGGTAAGGTATTTGACGAAAGTGAAGTGATCGACAACTTAGAAAGGAGGGTGTGTTCAAGGGGAAAATGCTTACTGGGCATGTTAAGCTATTTGCTTGGATGCTAAGCTATTACTGCATGAGGGGAACAGCGGCTGTGCTTGGGTTAGGGAGCACTACACGCGGGCCACGGCTAATGACTGAGCGGGTCAGTCACGGTGACTGTTTGGCCGTGGTTCACCCACGAACCGTGTTCGGTGAAGGGTGGACTCCGAGGAAAGTATTCGGAAAATAGACTAAGTCAAGGACGGCTCCAAGCCACGTGGCGGGAGGGTGTGGCACGCACGCAAGGCTCTCGCTGGTGTTGCATTATGCATTGCGTTGGCGCTGGATATGCATGAGCAAAGTAGCGTCCTTGTAAGGATTGCATATTCATAGCGGACAATCGAGGTCCGGGGAAACAACCCTGGGACTTAGACTGCTTGAAATTGCATCGTCAGCAAAATATTGGAAGTGGAAGAAGTGAACTATAAGGGGTGCTAATATTTATCAAAATCAAAGGGTAAGATTCGTAACACTATTCCCCCTGTAGTTTCAAAACGTCCTCGTTTTGCGTTAACATGGAAATAGGTTAAACTCATTAAGAAAACAATAACAATATTACTGTTCATAAAATCTAAAGTTCATAGATGATCACATGGTGAATCAGCTACGCGATGTCGTGCTGATGAAAACAAAAGTCATAGAGTTCATTCGACGAGGCATAATCTTAGAGTTCAAAATGGTTCATCAAGTGTCACTTTTGTAGTTTTGGTCTACGAACTACAAAACGTCTAGGCAATTAATTATGTAAATAAATCTATAATCTACTACGGAAAACTTAAACTGAACACGTATTCTCATATACAGTTACATGCATGTACCGTGTACACATGTACAAATACAGTTCGGACGCTGTCGCGTGGCATCTCCTACATAGCCATATCAGATTACAACCGCACACATTCTTGTAGAGTGTACAGTCTGGGCTGCAAATTTATGAATGAATGGGTCGTCACTGCTCTGCTGTGTTTGTTTACTACGAGTTCCTTGACCTTAAAGAGGTCAAATGTTCAGCAGCATCAGTGAACGGAGCTAAGTAAGAAACCTGGCTGGTGTGCGCGTGGTACGTTGGCTTCTTCTTATGGGAGGGGCAATGTTCGATGGTACCGTGGATGACGGGGGGCGATGGTGTTCCTTGGGTGGTTGGGAAGGGGAATCATCAGAACTCGTACTAATGGTCTGGGGATAGTGGGCGTCAGGGATATGGACGGCTGGTTCCACTACTGAATTTTCTTATCCAATTCCCTCCGGACTGATTCCTTCAGCCGGTACCAGTAGAACTTGTGTTTTTGTCTTTACTTCGAAATTGACGGATGTTACAGCATCATGCGTTGCTGACAAGATGGTGTCTTGTAGCTCTTTCAGTACAACAAGCTGCAAGTATGATTGGGTTTTGTCCGTAGTTATCCATCTCTTGTAGAGGACACTGTTTAGGATGACAAGTTGTTGCCATAACAACCACAGTTTCTGAGTTGCTAGACTTTGACTGACTAACCAACCCAGTATTACGCCAATATCTGGATCAGTTCTCTGCATTTTGGCAATTTCCTCAGAGGAGTAACCGTTCACCCAAGGCATGTCTTGTTGCTGACCAGCATTTGAACCGGCATCGTCGTGCATGGAGATTATATGTACGTTGGAACAAGTCACTATCTTGGATTTTGGGCTCCGGAGTGAAGTAGAATAGTTCTGTGTTGCGCCCAGTAATAAAACCGGCTAAGGCGCCCTTGTCGGGGGCGCAGGGCGTGTTACAGTTCATGTCACTTCTCTCTGGTTCATTCTGTGTATCACCGTTATTGCTTGTTTCGGAGTTTTCTGCTGACTTTGCCATCCCTTCTTGTTGTGATATCCCTGGCGAGGCGTTGGACAATACGGCTTGTCCGGGAGTTTCTCCAGCTGTGTTTGCAAAACGGCCGACGGGAGTCGATACCCACATGTCATTGATAACTGTATTGCACGAGCGCAAAATACAGTTGCCGAGTTTGCAAATAACACCAAGGAGGAGTGTTACCACTGTTGCCATCAGTATGAGAACTGTCGCGAAGGGGATAGGCTGAACTTTTTCTAGTCCATCAGATGAAAGTTCAGGACCTGGGACGTAACAAGTCAAAACATCCTGGGAGTCTTCATTGCATGAAGATTTGACAATATCGGGAGTGTTCTGAGGGGATTCTACCTTGTCTGCAGAAGTAGCATTGATTCGTCTGGTCGATAGGGGGATTACGTCGTCGACTTTGTTGAAATTGGACCATAGTTCACTCTTAGTGACACACTTGTCAAAACCACCACAAGGTAGTTCAGTGAGGATGGTTCTACCGTCGTAGCACGGGCACTCGTCAGGATCACACGGCACCCTAGAGAGGGCAACTGCATTGCCATGTTTCTTTCCTGCACGGTATTCATTCTTAAAGTCAAACTGGGCCATAATCTCTAGCCATCGAGCCATTTAATCAACAGGATCTTTAAATGTCATTGTCCAACTCAAAGTTCTGTAGTGTTATGTGAAAGTCATCGTTGAGTGCTGGTGTTGACGGATTAAAACGGGAGTGTCCAGAGCATATAGGGCACACTCCATTCAGTCAGTGCTGCTGCCCTTTGCTCGGCCTCCACTGCACGTTTCTCTGCCTGCTTTAGCTCTTCTCTGAGGGTCTCCAGCTGGGTCTTGTCACTGCCTAGTGACACAGACGCAAATGAAGTTTCGAGGTCGCCGGCTTCTGCTGAGGCACTAAGCCTACGGGATTTACGAAACTTTTTCGGCATAGTGTTTTTGGGTACACTTTACTGGAAATGGAGACTGGAAGGTCATAGACTATTGTTCATTGATACGTGCAGCGAAGGCGTTGGTGCTTATACTAACAGACTGGCTAACATTGGCATTATGGTCGTGCCGGGGTTTAAATATAACTATAAGTGTTCATAGAAGTTCTCATATCGATAGAGTGTTAAAGTTTGTATCCCACCGCTAGCCACCAGTGTTGCATTCCCCACTTTCGTGGGTCAACAAATAATAGTCGGATACAAACTTTGTTGTGACAATCTCAATCAATGGGGTTGGTTTATTATTAACATCACTATTTAACAATAATAACAGGCACTAGTAACATGTATGACGGGAGTGGTAGCGTATAGGTACATGTCAATAGTTAAACTTATATACTTGTGCTAAGTTCCGAATAGGGTGTACGAATACCAACTATTGGGTACAGTCAGTGGGGACCATCGTTCGTTCATGCGGCTGTCAACTCGGCATACGGTACGGGCACTGCTATACCGAGAGACGGGCGGCTGGTCGGTCTCTACGACGGGACCACCGGGCTTGACTACACCGGGTGTCTGTACGGGGCCAGAGTGTGTATCAGACCGCATAGCTACATGTAGGTGAACCAATGGCCATATCGACGCCCCTGCACCATTGGTTTAACGAACGAGGCACTGCACTGTAATAGTTCGGTATATCGCACTGTCATGGATCGGATCGAGTCGCATAGATTTCATTCGGAACCGCACTTCTCGCTGAGATCAGGAAATCTTGGGGATTATATAGAAATCTGGGGCCTAGGAATGAATAAAACATAAGCCTACTTTAGCGTCTTAGCCAATGAGAAGCTTGGCTTCCGCGTCTAAGGGTAGAAACGTGTGCAAAATCAGGACATACAACAGGTCCTTGTTCCATATAAGGTAAGGTATTTGACGAAAGTGAAGTGATCGACAACTTAGAAAGGAGGGTGTGTTCATGGGAAAATGCTTACTGGGCATGTTAAGCTATTTGCTTGGATGCTAAGTTATTACTGCATGAGGGGAACAGCGGCTGTGCTTGGGTTAGGGAGCACTACACGCGGGCCACGGCTAATGACTGAGCGGGTCAGTCACGGTGACTGTTTGGCCGTGGTTCACCCACGAACCGTGTTCGGTGTGAAGGGGTGGACTCCGAGGAAAGTATTCGGAAAATAGACTAAGTCCAAAGGACGGCTCCAAGCCACGTGGCGGGAGGGTGTGGCACGCACGCAAGGCTCTCGCTGGTGTTGCATTATGCATTGCGTTGGCGCTGGATATGCATGAGCAAAAGTAGCGTCCTTGTAAGGATTGCATATTCATAGCGGACAATCGAGGGTCCGGGGAAACAACCCTGGGACTTAGACTGCTTGAAATTGCATCGTCAGCAAAATATTGGAAGTGGAAGAAGTGAACTATAAGGGGTGCTAATATTTATCAAAATCAAAGGGTAAGATTCGTAACAATACAAATGACACAAAAATATAAACACAAAAGAACACATTCAACTCCGAATAATTTTTTTTTTTTTAATTTTTTTTATTCACTTTTTTTTTTTTTTTTTTAATTCACGTAACAATGAATGGATTACCGATACAAATCACTATATAAAACAAACTCAAAATTATTATAACTCTGTACACATCACCAAGTAAAATAACCATTAACAAGAATCCCTATATAAAAACAATGTAAATCAAATATCTATTGGACGATGTCAATTTTGTACGTTATATGATGATTTGGGAGAGGAATGATGAGGATGTACTAGGGTACTAGCAATCAGATAGTCAAGTGAATTATAAGGAACATAACATACTGAAGAAAGTCAACTCACACTGAATTTTACAGGGATTAAGAGTCTACACTCCTTGCAATAAATGTAACACGATAGATTTACATCTCACTCTCGTTCATACCGAGCACATGGGACAGAAGTGTTTTTTGTCTGCCTTTCTATCTCCTTTGTACACAAACCTCAGCATTCTCTCGAAATTAAATTGCAGACCTAATTTAGTCATAATTATAGTAGCACGTCTTCAATTTTTTGTATTTTTTTACTACCAAAAAACCCCACTATTATAGATGTTTTTTTTTAATTTATTTTTAAATTACAATAGTCTTTCTGAAGCATCTGGTCTTTCATCATCACTCTTCCTCGTTCTCTTCATCCTCATTTAGTAGTCCGTCCAAATTCTGGTATGGAGTTTAGGCATTACTCTGTTCAGAGTTTTGTTTACTTCACGCCTTATTTCACGAGATCTTCCGCAATATCCTGATGGGTGCCATTATCTTTCAGATGTAGGTAACTTGACAAAATCTTGTATTTGTTGAAAAGATTCGCTTGACTGCCCAAAAGGGTTTTCCTATTGGCTTTTCCTTGGCTTGATCTTCACCATACCCTGTTGACGTACTTTCATATTTTCACACCATCTTCAGCCCTTTAGCCTCTTTCAACCAGTCTCGAAAAGTGGCATTGTCTTCAATTCAGAACTAGACTCATCCTCTTCCGATGATTCGTCATATTCCACCTCCGTATCGAGTTCTGAATTATATTCCTCGAAATCTTCGTCTTCATCCTGCGTAGACCAGTTTCACTAGTTTCTATTTCGAATCTCAACCACGCTTTTAAATCGGGTTCAGAATTATCGACGTCAGAATTGTCAGATTGGATAGCTTTAATTTCAGAATCATCGTCAACTTCATCCATTTTAGATTTCTCTTCATTATGTACATGTTCTGCATGCCTCCGTAGGTTATATCTCCGTCCAAAGCTTTTGCCGCACTGGTGACAAGCATGGGGTTTGACAGCAGAAATAACATCCATGTTGAATCTCTTATGCTTAATCTCCGATTGACAAGAAACGGAAGAAATAGTTTATATATAGGCCTATAACTACTCATTTTGCTGCTCATTTGCTCATTTCGCTGCTCATTTCGCTGCTCATTTGCTCATTTCGCTGCTCATTTGCTCATGTTGCTGCTCATTTGCTCATTTTGCTGCTCATTTGCTCATTTTGCTGCTCATTTGCTCATTTTGCTGCTCATTTGCTCATGTTGCTGCTCATTTGCTCATGTTACTGCTCATTTGCTCATTTCGCTGCTCATTTGCTCATTTCGCTGCTCATTTGCTCATTTCGCTGCTCATTTGCTCATTTTGCTGCTCATTTGCTCATTTTGCTGCTCATTTGCTCATTTCCGATACCCTTTGCGATACCCTTTCGTGTTTGAATTTCAGTGAAATGAGCAAATGAGCAGCAAAATGAGCAAATGAGCAGCGAAATGAGCAAATGAGCAGCAAAATGAGCAAATGAGCAGCGAAATGAGCAAATGAGCAGCAACATGAGCAAATGAGCAGCAACATGAGCAAATGAGCAGCAAAATGAGCAAATGAGCAGCGAAATGAGCAGCAACATGAGCAAATGAGCAGCGAAACGAGCAAATGAGCAGCAAAATGAGCAAATGAGCAGCGAAATGAGCAAATGAGCAGCAAAATGAGTAGTTATAGGCCTATATATAAACTATTTCTTCCGTTTCTTGTCAATCGGAGATTAAGCATAAGAGATTCAACATGGATGTTATTTCTGCTGTCAAACCCCATGCTTGTCACCAGTGCGGCAAAAGCTTTGGACGGATCGAGATATAACCTACGGAGGCATGCAGAACATGTACATAATGAAGAGAAATCTAAAATGGATGAAGTTGACGATGATTCTGAAATTAAAGCTATCCAATCTGACAATTCTGACGTCGATAATTCTGAACCCGATTTTAAAAAGCGTAGATTTGAAGATTCGGAAATAGAAACTTGTGAAACTGAATCTACGCAGGATGAAGACGAAGATTCCTTGGAGTGAATATAATTCAGAATGAAAC
>CM055817.1:38663714-38777363 GCA_029582265.1 Zoroaster sp. YZ-2022 | reverse complement strand
ATGACCTTTATTCTGCCAAGGTGTTTATATTGCGTGAGTTGGCAGCGGGATTGCCTTTATTCTGCAATAAAAAATCATTGAGTTTATATTGCGTGAGTTGCCATATGTTAAAACCATTAGTGTAGTTTTTAACACACCAGCATTTGCAGTGTATGTGTATATAATTTTCAGTACACAACAGACCAAATCGACGTACTTATCCCGTTGTTAAGTGTGATGTAATTCCTACATAAACCACGCCCACGTTGCACGTGTTGGCTCCAACGATCATCAGAAGCCCCTTGGAAACGCATTCACCACCCATTTCTTTAAGAATTTGCGCAAGAAATGAGAAAGCTTAAGACTTGCCTTTAACGTATGTGTTGTAAAGACCCAAAATCTTATTAAACAATTTCTTACTAAAGTCAATTTATGCCTCAAGAATCATGGCTTTTGAACGTATCATACAATTTAGGTTAAATTGTACACAAAGTTAAGCCAGCTTTGGAACCGGAAGTAGCCAAAATAATGCTTGTACTATACCAATGCGCGTGCGCATAACGTATCAACTTACCAACAGGATAGAAACCATTGTATACGCTGATGACATGCAGCTTTACATTACTTTTAAATCTTCTCAAGAACCTGCCGATTCGTGTATAACACAACAGCGTACACGCCTGTTAGAACACTAAGCGCTTACACGCACAACATCTTCAGTTTGTGGTTGGGACCGTCAAAAGCTGGTCACATTGAGCAGGTTGCCTCTATATCCAGGAGACAATTTCATAGAGTTGTTAAGTAAAGAATTGTACCCAGCTGAGCATTTTAAGACAGACTACCAGCCAAAATACCCACATTCTATTTGAAAGTTTAGCTGGTAGCAAACAATATCTGTGCTCGGCCCACACACTATGAACAACTTCACCCTGAAAATATCCTGAAAATCAGTTTTGCCTTGAAATAACAGTTGCCCGTAATTTCACTGCAATTTCAAGGTGTCTCTTCCTCTCAGATATTGGTAATAATGTTCACAGTGATTTCACGGCAAATTCACGGTGCTCTCAAGAATTAATGAGCTGCCCCAAAACTGCCACGAGAAGTTCATGGCATTTTCACAACGTTTTCACAGCGAAGGAATCCCGAGAGTATTTCATGGCATTTTCACGGTGTTGTGTCGTCATGAAATTGCAGTGAACTATTTATTTCATGGTAAAACGAATTTTCAGGGTAAAGGTCTTCATAGTGACAGTGGTTTACTGTTTATACCTTTCCAGTTCGTGATATCATTTTGAAGTATAATTTAAATTACCATGTCTACGCTGATGACACGCAGCTTTACATTACTTTTAAATCTTCTCACGAACCTGCCGATTCGTGTATTACAACGCTGGAGGAATGTATTCAAGAGATTCGTAGTTGGATGAGACAAAACAGAAATTGTTCTATTTGGATCTCGTCAGCAATTATCTAAGTTTCTCTTCCATTTATTACAATTGGTGACTCGCAGATAACCCTCTCATCACAAGCACGTAATTTGGGTCTTATATTTGACTCGACAATGACTTTAAAACCTCATATCTCCAACATTGTTCGCATATCATCATTTCATATCAGAAATATTGGCCGAATGAGGAAATACTTGAATAAAAGTGCTGCTGAACAAATTATACATGCGTTTGTCACATCACGGCTCGATAACGGGAATGCTCTCCTTTACGGTCTCCCGCAGAATCAAATATCTCGTCTTCAGCACATACAAAACACAGCAGCTCGTGTTGTAACTTTGTCCAGAAAGTCATGCCATATCACGCCAATCTTGAAAGAACTGCACTGGCTTCCTGTTTCACAAAGAATTGTTTTTAAACTTATGCTAATTGTTCACAAATCTTTTAATAACATTGCTCCAATTTATATTTCTGAACTGCTTAAAGTCTACACTCCATCACGCAATTTGCGCTCCAGCAACGTGTCATTCCTAAAGTCACTCCTAAAGGAACTAACTTCAAAACGGAACTGGGGTGATAGGTCTATTTCTGTCGCGGCTCCGAGACTCTGGAATCATCTTCCAACTAAACTCAAATCTTGTCATAGTATAATTAGATTTAAAATCGTTGCTAAAAACTCATCTTATGTCACAATTTTTCAAAGATGATGTATATTTGTAATTGCACTGTAGGTACATGTATCTCAGTACATAATTGTTTTCCTATGCTATCATTGTATATTGTTTGTATTCATGTTTTTTCTGTTTCCGCGCCTTGAGCGCCCAGCAGGGTGGATATGTGCGCGCTACAAATCTTTATTATTATTATTAAGTAATTATGTTTTGGTAATAATTTTTCCCCTGTTGTGCAGCTGTATGAAATTGGCCTCTGGTGTCAACACAGCAAGCAGGTTGGATCTAAACACCTCATTGCTTAAGAGGCATTAAATTACTCATTACATTCGATACAAACTGACTGAATTTCAATCTAATTACTCAGTTGGTGAGAAGTTGATGATGGTAGCAGACAACCTGGTCAATTCCAATTATTGTTGTAACATTATCATTTCAATAATTGATGCTGTGCATTGATACGTATCCCTCTGCTTAATTGCTTTGGTGTGGTTGATCAATGATGTATTGGCATAAAGCGTGTGCTTGAAGGTTGTAGCCCTATAACTGGATGTACCAGAATCAACAACTGTGTGCGCGCCTTTATAATGATGAGAAGGCGCTACTGTATGGCAGGAGATCGACTCATGATTTAAGTTTATCGATGAGAGATTTTTGTCTTGATGCTTCGAATAAAAACTGCAGAATGGATTGGATTTTAGGAATACTGTTTGTGTGCAGTATGAATGTGCCATGCAAAGGAGAAGGTAAGTTAATACAATCAGTCTTAGGAGAGAAGGTACAAAATTGGTAATAATTTATTGGCAAAATTGTCTGCCCACTCTCTAAGTCAAGATACAATGCACTAAACAACCATTTCAAAGTTTCTGGGTTTTTTTAATAGTAAAAATATATTCATTCGGAAAACACGAAATTCTTTAATCTAACGTGGAATTGTTCAATTCTGACTGAGTGTCGTGGAGTGTCGTGGCCGAACGGTCAGCTTACCGGACTCAAATTCTGGTGTTAGCAGCAGAGTGTGGGTTCGAATCCTAGCTTACCGGACTCAAGTTCTGGTGTTAGCAGCAGAATGTGGGTTCGAATCCTGGCCGTGACACTTGTGTCCTTGAGCAAGACACTTAACCATAATTGCTTCTCTCCACCCAGGGGTTAAATGGGTACCTGTGAGGGCAGAGTTGGTTGATTAGCCCTATATGCGTTGTAATGGCAGCAATTGAGCTGTATACTCCCCAGGGAGCTGAGATGGTTTCAGGAATGATTTATGAGCCTTATGAGCCTTATGAGCAGGGGTAATGATATAATGCGCCTTGAGCACCACTTAGTTGGTGGATACGTGCGCTGTATAAGTCCACACATTATTATTATTATTATTATTATTATGAGGAATATTTGTCTGAATATTCTTAAAATCGAAAGCACTTTCCCCAACTTTAGCACTTTAGAAAATGTCCTGATTCCTCCCACCCACTTTTGAACTAAATATTTACATGTAATATTTTGTGTGTAATGAGTGGTGTTAATGATTCTCTAAAACTAAATAAAACTTTCTCTAAAACTTGCCCAAAAGTTCCATACACTATTCCAAAATTATTTCAAATTTCTCAAAATTTGAGGTGGGTCTGGGGGACGATTTGGACAGGCCAACGTCAGGAGCGGTCATTGGAATTTAGAATCATACTTCAAAATTTACACTTTAATTCTCTTCGCAAAAAGAAAATTTACAATAATTAGCAGAGACTCAAATCCTTGAGGATACGTTTTTTGTCCCACGCCCTAATAATTCTAGAAGTTACCAATGCAATAATCCATCAATTTAATAGGCTTGTTTTAAAATGTAGCAATATTTCGGCAACCGATTTTCAACCGTTCATAATAATATGGATTCATACTGTGCTCTCACCTGATCCCATTCCGCAATGTTCACGATTTTTGCCAAATATTTCTACCATCGTATGCTCATGTAACACTGTCAATTCAGTTAATTTTGGAGTTATTCTGGTCCTTAAATAAACAGCTAATTTTGTGGTTAAGATCTAGAGATTATTTTCCAAAATGGACTCAGTAAAATCCCACGTAAAGCTTCCTGAATTCAAAAGGGTCGCACAGTGGGCCAGGGCGAAACCAAAGTGCGCCAAAAGGGTCATTTGTGTATGTTTCAGATTGTATTTCTTTTACATTTGTTTTAGGTTGCTAAGACCCCCTACGACTATTTTATAAACAATTTAAAGTCAAATTAATATTTAATGACTGTAGGACTGCCTTACAATCTCAAAAACTGGAATTTATTTTGATAAAAACCGGTTGCTGGTAATAAATACCAAATTGTCATTGTGGGCTTTTGATAGAAGCTATCGTCATGTAAATTGAAGTAAACCCAGTGTATGATCTATATTTTTTTAAATTAAGTCGATTGTAAATTAGCTTTTTGATTTCATCAGCAAAAACTAAGGAATTTGGTTTAAAAAGTATAAAATATACCTTTTTTGTTCAGCTATGGTGGAACTAAAAATTCCCGCCGATTCCCGCCTAAATTTTCATATTTCCCTGAAGCTGAACCATTTGCCAACATGTTGATACCAAAATTAGCTGCGACCACGTGCGACCTGCGATTTTGTAGCTATTTTTGTAAACCCCATCCCAACATTTTTTCATAACTCGACTGTGAGCAGTGCGCGCCACGCAGTGAAACTGACAGGATTTCATTGTTCAATTGCGGTTTACGCGTACACAAAGGCAAGTCTTGTGAAATGATAGCCATGATAAACAATTGTGCGGTTAAAATGGTTATCAGCGTCTTCATAGTGGAAAGAAAGACATATCTAAAAAGTAATATTCAGTCAGTAAGCCCCTACTGGTAAATTCGCAAAACAAAAATGATCACAGGTCTACATGAAACTTATTGGTGTTAAATTGATTATGGTATCAAACAGGGATGAAATATGTTGGTCTCATGTGCTATCAAATTAGTAAAATAGTGAAATAATGCCCAAAAATAATTGCTGTCCCTCTGGAAACAAAAAACAACAACAAATCAACGCAAGAATGAATACGAAACATCTGAATGCATTTTCATTATTTTCTCGGATAATGACACATAATAAACTAAACCTTTTACAGGTTGGTTGTTTAATGTATATCTTGATTCCAAAAAAGTAAGGATACTTTTAGAAACATTTTTTTACAAACATTTAAACAATAGTGTATCATGGATTTAAACACAAACTTCCTCAAATTGTTTAACGATACTTTTATCCTTAAAATAATATACAGCCGTAACACATACACTCGATTAGTGTAATTTAAAACGAACAAAAACTCAATAGAGGCTATAAAGCGTAAATTATCTGCGATCCAATCAGAAATCAGTATTTAATGACGTCATAAATGTTTCAAAACACTTCCATTGACATCTGCGGGTCCGAAAACATATTTGGGTGTAATATGCCATCAAAAATTGGTCCCACCCTGGCCCACTGTGCGTTGGGCCGTGGACCCACGGCATGAGTTCGCTTAGCTCGCCCACTTTCAAAATCAATCCGCCGCCGTTGGACTGAATAGTTTTAATTTGGCTCCTTGCCAATCTTCTCAGCTATGAATACGGCTACATGATATTATAGCCATAATGGTTGTCATATCACCAACTATTACAGTACAGATAATTAATTGTCAACTCCAGTAATTAGCTTTCTGGAGCGATAGTACTGCTTGATGACTATGTCAGTAATAAACAATCACTTCAACTGTTGGTATACATCATTTGATAATAATAATACTAATAATGTGTGGACTTATATAGCGCACGTATCCACCAACTAAGTGGTGCTCAAGGCGCATTATATCATTACCCCTGCTCATAAGGCTCATAAGGCTCATACATCATTCCTGAAACCATCTCAGCTCCCTGGGGAGTATACAGCTCATTTGCTGCCATTACAGCGCATATAGGGCTAATCAACCAACTCTGCCCTCACAGGTACCCATTTAACCCCTGGGTGGAGAGAAGCAATTATGGTTAAGTGTCTTGCTCAAGGACACAAGTGTCACGGCCGGGATTCGAACCCACATTCTGCTGCTAACACCAGAACTTGAGTCCGGTAAGCTAGACCGCTCGGCCACGACGCTCCAAGATATCAAGATTGAATTATCCATCATAATACAAAAATACACTATCGTAAGCCCTTTTACAATACAAATATTTTCGTTGAGTGTGATATACAAAATGTGTACACATGTACCAATGCACAAATTGCCATGCCATTTGATCTTCAATGTTATAACCACTTGAAAAAATTGTATTGCACTATAATGGCATCTACAACAGCCCAAAGACAATGCAAAAGACATACTGGTTTCAACCAGGAATCAACCAAGAAATATTGATTTATTGTACTGGGAAACAATTGGTCGAAGTATTCTTTTTGATGCCGTTTCAGTAGTTCTTGGTCAAAATTTTCGTTTGACACCACAAAACGTACATTAAATAAAATCCACTGGTTTAAAAAATTGTGTTGCAAGTTAACTGATTTTATGAATTTAAGACAATGATTAAATTTATTTTAAGATTAAAAAACTTCAGACAGAATATTTTCAAGGAATAATTTGTACCTGTAACAATTTAACAATTTAACATCTGCCGAGTAGCGGCCAGGGATCAAGGTATTTTCTGTTGATTCAGGAGTCCGGATAGTGCTGGAATCGAATGACTCGAATGCATCATTGTCTAGACTAAGAATTGTATTGACGGTTTATAACATGACTGGTAGGTTCATTTCAAAACAGTATCTGTAAACATACGTCTGACTTGTATTATTATATTAGTCATGGTTTATTTCATTAAATATTGTACATAACTACTTGACAGCTGAATTACAAACATATTAGTTAAATGGCATATGAAATTATACTTTTTTTTACTTACATCTTGAAAATAAAGACAGTTAGTAAAAGAAACAAGCAATTGACTTGTTTATATTGCAGAGATCCGTTTAAGGTTTTCTGTATTCGAGAGCCATGGTGTTCAATGACATTATTTGGAAACCTTAACTAAATATCTCTACAATAAGAACAAGTGGTAGAATGGGATAACTGTGTAATCAGGCAGTAGAGCTATAGGAGATTACGATTAGGCCTCTATAGAATTGAATTACAATGCATTTCTTTTCTGTATTACCGGTACTCGATAAAATAATTTCGATTCTAAATGGCTTTAATTCGAATAATGTTTGATTCTCTTGATCATATATTAAGAGTGCAATGACGATCAGGTTGTATGTCCATCTGGTCTTCAATGTATTAATACATCGTCTGTCTGTGATGGCAAACGAGACTGTGATGCTTACGAGGAAGAAGGGTGTGGTAAGGAAAACTACAGGATTGATTTGTTTTCTCTAAAACCTTCCAAATTAACCGTCGGAGATGGGCAATATTTGTAATAGCCAGTAATCTAAATGCTTTATATGTTTTTTATGTTTTTTTGTATTTTATTTATATTATCAACGAAAACTTTAAAGACCCAGACTGAGTGTTTTAATGATCGTATCTGTCTATTTCTCCGTCTAAAAGAAATAGCATTTTCGTATTTCCTAGGTGGGTGTGGTGAACACTATTATGCATGCGCATCAGGTGACTGTATCCAAAGGTTCCAGCAATGTAACGGGCAGATAGACTGTGGAGACTTCTCAGACGAGTTTTTGTGCGGTTAGTATAAGGATCCTTAGGAAGTTCAGAGCACACTGATTGAAACGTCAAGTTGTACCTCCAGTTCTTTTCAGAACTAATTACTACTCAATTGAGATTCCACATGGTGTCACCGCAATTAGTCTTACTTATAAGGATCAAACTGGGACCCAAGGTTTTGTTGGTGTCAAACTTTGTTCAGGTTAAACATTACTCTTAATGTCCGATATAAGCTATAACATAAATGCAGCTGAAGCCTACTTGTTTATAATTATTGAAAATTCTTTATAAAAATGAAATGTGCAAATCAGCAAAGAGAAGTTTATTTAGTTACATCATGAAATATGCAAGTGGAAGGGTCAACCCGCTTTAAAAGTCTAAAACTTGCAGTTGCAAAACAAAACACTTAGTACTCCAATTTAAACTGGAGGCACTGATCATATCTAATTAACATATGTAACTGTACCACTAGCGCGTGTACGCCTATACACAAAAGCCTTTTTGAGTGACGTCATGTTTGACTTTGAGATAATTTGAGGTAATTTGTTATTATTGCATTTGTTATAATTTTCTGGGCTTTTGCGAAAACGAGTTGATTCGAACAAATATAGGTGCGCCATATTCACTTATCGACAGTGGCCTAGTGTGCATGTGGGTCATAACCTCTGACACAGGGTTCAGGGTGCAGTTGGAGTTCATTGACCACCCTAATTGCGACATTACCATCGGTGAGGGCGCAATAGAGGCCAGCACCGTCGTCAAGACGATTGGCCGTGACGATACATCTTTCCCATCATTTATATCGTTGAGTGGCCCGTCAACATGGATATGGAAACACGGTTGTTCTTACGAGACAAGCACTCTCAGGATCAACATAAGTCAGTACACGACGAACGGTAGGTGCTCTTTGTAATGTGCTGTTATTTTTATTATGTTTTGAACTGTTTCAAGAAGGGTTAGTATCATCTTAATAAAACCTATGTCATTTAAATCACCAATCAATTAATAATTAAATATGAGCAACGATATGAGTGACCTTCTGATGGGTACGTGTTACAAAATATCCATGTAAGCGGAACAATTGCAACACGTCTGTTATTACCCCTCCCCCAACAAACACCTCACAAAACTTAAACAAATAATTAAAACAATAACGTAACAAAAACTAAACATTAAAAAGTTACTGCGAGCGCAAATAATTACATGTTAGCATTTTGGTTGCGATTTCTGGTTTAATTTTCATATTAGGCCAATTGATACACAAATTGTAATTGGAATTTAACGAATATTACTTTGAATATAAGATAAAGCAAAAGCCTATCGATATTTTCTGACCACCAGTATGTGCACACAATGAATTTTCCTGCATCTTGGAACCAAGATGTCTTAATGAAACAGCCGTCTGCAACGGGTGGGGAGATTGCCCTGAGAAAGAGGATGAATTCGGCTGTGGTGAGGGTTCATGAATATTCATTTCTTACGTTCTAATAGAGAGCTGAAGTTGTTAGGATGGCAAAATATCCAAACCGTTTTGTAAAACCAAAGATTGGGAATGTGACGTCACATTTACGTACTTATATTTACGTACGTAATATTTGTAATATTAACTCACATTTCTGAGAAAATTGTTTACGTTTCAATGACTGCCTGGCCGAAAGCAAACATTCTAACAGGGGATGTGTTTATTTTTACCTTAGAAGTTGACGTAGAGGATACATAGTGTAATTGACTGTGGAGTCAACAGAGTTAATATTTATAAATAGGTCAATTAATACTGGTTTAATTTTGAACAAGTATTTTGCCTATTCTTTTAAAGAAAATCTATACCAACTCTTCATTTATTGTTTTAATAAAGCAGCATAGCCGGCCCCCTATAATTTGTTTTTATTCTTCTCAATATCAGGAGATTGTACAGAAAGTCAATATTCTTGTCGTTCCGGGACAGGCTGCGTCTTCAAATCCTCCGTGTGTGATGGCATAAATGACTGCAGTGATATTTCGGATGAATTTGACTGCGGTAAACAATCAACTATATTATTTACATATTTTGCAGACGGTTAATACATTTCATTTACATGTTTTCCGAACAACAAACAGTTACTTACTGTAGGACGAATAGCGTCACAGTATATAATAAAACTAAATAAATTTCCTTTTTTTTATATTATTCGTTAATTATATTTTGTTTTTTTCGCGGCATGATAACGGTCTATATATTTTTACACTTTTTATTTCAAGGACTGTGTAGAAATGGTCTGGTCGAAATCAACGGTAATGGTACAACGATTATTTCAACACCACACTGGCCGCTATTGTACCATGCATACACTCAGTGTCAGTGGCTGGTGGTGGCAGAAGTGGGATACCATGTGGTCATTACTTTCCTTGAGTTTGATCTGGAACAAGGCTACGATTATCTGTATACTGGAAACGGACGCATGTTTCAGAATCCATATTTGAACCTTACGGGGTGAGTTTTGATACTGTTAAGTGTTTCTCAATAGCATGTGAATAATGTACTTGTTTGCAATAATGTTATTTAACATGTTCAAAAGTATTTTGACTTAATCATAAGTCCACTTTTCCTAATTTTTTATGAAAAAAAATTACGTAGATAAAGTCAAATTTAGAAATATTGCAATAAAATGATAATTTCTTTCATAAAAATTATGAAATTTAAAACTTGTTCATTTAAATGAAAATTTATTTCATAAAAATTAGGAAAAGTGGACTTATGATTAAGTCAAAATACTTTTGAACATGTCATTTATAACATGTTTTTATGATTGTTTTTTCAGAGTTCAATATCCACTGAAAACCGCCTCGACACAAAACGAACTGTTTGTGATTTTCAGATCAGATTCTTCTATAGAAACAAAAGGATTTATTTTTGAGGTTAAACAGATGCGGGAAGGAACGTTTGTTTGTGGATTTATTTATTTACAACAGCAATGCAACAGATATTTAAAGATAGGATATAACACTGGTATTTCATAAATTACCAAATTGTTTAATTTTAATTTAAAATCGCCTAACACAATAATGTCATCAATTGCCAATGTTGAACCATTCCTTATGTACTCTGTCAGTGAAAACTATGTTTAGTATACATGGTAGCAGATCTTCGGCTCAATGCCTCTACTCTCTTAAATATTTAGATTGAAATTCAGTGGAATCGATCGAATATAGTGAAAGAACTTTCAAAGTATGAGCAACATACCGATCTAAAACTTTAAGAGAGTATTATGTCTGGCATTCCTCATTAGAAAAATTCTGCATCCAATGCTACAAAATAACATTCATATCAATAACAAATGTTCCAAGCCCGCCCTCTTCTCCAACGTCAGAGGTCTAACCTAAATAGAATTGCTTGTTTATTTGCGTTGTTAGCAGGTGTTCCAGCCTCAACACTTGCACCACTGCAGATGGTGCAATATGAAGATATGAGGCTTTTAACAGACATAATTAGTTACGCACATATAACTCATGTTATATGTGCGGTACGGTATAGGATCACTTTGTGGCTGTTGATTTCCAAGTGCCATCACGCACCACAATATGTGTGGCAGTCGGGGAAAACCCGTCGGAAGTCGCCACGCACATTTTGTACTTATAGACCGATTTACGTAAAAATTGACCATAGTGTCATTTTTGAGATTTTGGTTCCAAATGGAAGTTGTTGTCTTTAAATTTCCTCTTAAATTTTTTTCTTAGGAAAATCAAAGTATAGAATGCATTTTTGGGATGTTTTTGAACCCAATGCATTTTAAAATAATTAGAAGATTAAAAAAATTCACTCTAAAACAATGCACTTTTTGGCCGACGCTCATGAATTCTCCCAAAGCACGCCCCCTATGAATAACCCATCAGTGGAAAGCTCTACACTAGTCCTGATCCTGTCCTATTAATAGTTCAATGGATTTACGTTTACTGCATAGCCAACTTTGAAGCCTAATTTCTCCGTTTGTGGGTTTTAGAATAAACCGTCTTTGAAAGGTCATAACTTTAGTTGTGGTTTGAATATTGAACTCATTAAAACTGTTATGAGATCAGTAAAGGGTGTATTACTTGATTAAATGCTCAACAAGAATTGTAAAAATGTGACCGCCACACATATGTTCGCGCCTTAATCCAAACATAGAGTTCTTAACAGAAATACGCTTTGTCATGTGATGTCCAGACTAATGTGTCCTAAGACCAAGCTTGCTCCAGCCGGAGAAAGAATGTTCTTGGCAATTGACCCACATTTTTGAGGATGGCTGAGTCCTTACATTTTTTAAAACTGGTGTTAAGACTTTTCAGAGAATTAGCCTTTATCTAACGAGTCTCGTCTAATTTGTGACTTGTTACTTACCTAGTTAATATCGTTTCTGTTTGCAGTAACCTGTGTTTATCTCAAAATTCACTAAGTGTACATGTGTACTGAAAAGAACCTTATCGTGCAACTCCTAACGTTGTAAAAAATTAGGTAGCGCCGGGAATAGCAATTTATTGATTTTGCACAAAGTAATTTTTTCCCGTTTAACTGCTTCTATTCAAGTTACAAATTTTGCTTTAAATTAAATTGTTGCAGTTAGCTCCGGAGATGATGAAGTTGCTTGTAACACATCTAATCTGGTCTGCGTCCAAAATAACACGTCTGGAAGAAGCCTACCCTTCTGCTTTCCTTCAGGTTTGTTTATCAAGATGTAGTCAATGGTTTAAATCAAACTAAGTCAAAAGGGTATGGGAATGAGGATGACAATACACTAAAAGTAGGGCTACATTTTTAGTAGTCATCGATTTTACAGTTCCTGAAAGCCCACCCTGCGACTCGTCCGATATTAATTTACGCGCGGCGTAGGCAGCACATCTACACCGTGTAGTAGGTTGTAAAATCGTTAATTACATGGGTAAATGAACTGATTTCCCAATGTTAACAATTTTAACTTGTTTCAGAGGGTCTAGAGATGTTTTCTATAAAAAAAAATTGGGGGGAAAATTTTATGTTTTTCTTAGAAAATTAATTACTAATTAACACTAAAAAAAATCATTTTTAAACCCAAAATCTGTACTTTATTCACTCAATAGTAGTCCAGTCTATACATACACTATCCTGCCATGTATACAAACCCATGGCCCATTCATAAAAAAACCACCTCCTATCATCAATCACTCAGATACCGGCATCATCCGACCCCCGCTCCCCCCCCCCCCCCCACAGCCATCCCCCAATATCAACCCCCCCAACATAGACGTTTTTATTGGTCAAAATACATCAGCCCTGTCAAATGGCCATCACAGATGCCTTTGAGATGTCTCCCAGACCGCTGCAGGCATGTTATCTGATGGTAATCAGCCTGTGTTTACGACCTTGGTGAACCCAACGCTAAGCCAGTGTGTACACAAATCCCATAGGGACCCCTCAGGCATGGCACTTGCGGCTGGCTTAAAGGGGTGAACGAACTTCCCCAGTACTTTAAGCTTCTAACACATTATTTCTAATGTGGATTGAAAGGAACTTACGAAGGATTGAATTTTTTCACCCTTTAATTAAGGAATAATTACAGAAAGTTCGTTGACCTACTACACCGTGTAGATGTGCTGTCCACGCGCAGGGTTTTAAAGAGAACGTGACTGGTGCTCAGCAGATCTTTTAAATTGGGGCGCCCTCCATTGACAAATGATTGTTAGCACAAACCTGACCAGACACCTTAATTGAGCAAAAGACACTTATCTCAAAAACAAAATGGACGCATTTTATCTGTGCATGTAAATACATTACTCATTTGATGTTTATCGATGTTAATCCAATAATTCCCATTTTTATGATCAGATCTAACGCTGTTTACGTGGTCTGGGTTCACCTTGTTACAGAAGTATGCGGTGAAAGTGATATCGTTCTACAGTTCGTTGGTCCGTACGATCTGAAGTCTCCTCTTTACCCTTTGAATTATCCATCAAATACCGTGTGCTTTTGGCGAGTCCTTTCAGGAGGTTCTTGGGAAAAAGTACTACTCATCGAAGGAGTTTCTTTCCAAACGGAGACATTCCACGATTTGGTTCGTATCGAACCATACGACCAAAAGTCACGTGTGTTGCACGGAGCGACAAAAGTGCTTTCAATATTAGTGAAGTCTACTCCCGAGGTTGAGTTTTCATTTACTAGTGATTCGACTGTGGAGTATACTGGTTTTCATCTCAGATTGAAAGTCATCAACAACGGTAAGTTATATCTTATTTTAATGGAATTTACAAACAAATACTGTAAAAAAGGAATCGAAACCTTAAATTGGGAAATATGGATTGCTAGGAAATCAGAGTACTATAAAGATTTAACTCGTTAACAGTAAGAATGAACACCAAAATTGCACCTCCCTCGCTCAGCCCAACTCTCGTCCGTGGGGCCACGGCGGAGCTCACCAAGGCCGGCCCGCTGGACGGCCCCTGTGCTTCCACGGCCCCCGGCACCTCCCTCGCCCAGACCAACTCAGTCTTACTTAGTAAGAATGAACACCAACATTCTAAATGCATGTTGTACAATATGCACAAATCTGCATTTTTGATATGTATTTGCCTCTGCAAATTCCTGAAATGTTGTGAGTAATTGGTGTGAGGGGTCTTAAATACTAGTTTAAAAAAAGTCAGGCAATTGAAATAATCGCTCAAATTAAGCGTTCTGGTGATACAGCAAAACAAATTCCAGTAGGGGGCAATAAGTGCTCGCCTGGTCTGACAGGGTAACAATTAGACCAAATGTGTACTCTGTGTACACCGATGGTGAAAGTCTAACCTGGGCTAGGGTAACAACCTCCATTTTGTATACAGATGAATATAATTGCAACGGTCTGGACTGTGGTAATGGTTTATGCTTACAAGACAGCGCCAGATGTGATGGGTTTAAAGATTGTCAAGGAAACGAAATAGACGAACAGTTCTGTGGTAAGACACTGTGTGGAATTTTATTTAAATTTTCGGATCTAATTTGTTTCGGATCGTATACTCATTTGAGTTTAGTCACAGTTACAGGGCTGAAGCTCTTTTTTATGTAAATTCTTTTTATGTAAAAACAAACACTTGTTTGTGATTTTTAGGATGTTTGTAGTTCTATTTAAACCCTTTCTGTTATAATGAAGCTAAACCAAAGGTCTCAGAAACCTTATGGTGACAATGACAAAATCTGTGTTTGTAGCGCCCTCTGCCGGTTTATCATTTTGAAAATTGATTTCTTCCGTATGTATTTTCATAGAAAATATCACTTGTCCTGAGTTTTATCACTGTCAGAACTCCAGTGAATGTAAGTATCTATCTGAGGTTTGCGACGGACTTGTAGACTGCCCTCAAGGAGATGATGAGAATGAATGCGGTAAGTCTGTGTTTCACCTCTTGAGGGCGCTCATTCATTTACTAGCACCATAACCCCGACCGTATCCACACGGTCTACCTTGTTCTCACTACTAGAACTTGGCGGGAAAAGGGATTTCTGCTGATCGGTTACTACATACATAAATAAATGTAAAAATAAAAATAAAATAAAAGTTTAGAGGAAATAAACTTAGAGGAATAAATTCGTTTATTCATAATATATAAAGCCCATAATATGTTTGAACACTTTTTTTTGAACAGTGTGAAATAAATCCTTTCGAATTAAACTGAAATAAAGGAAGGTTCTTTACCATCCCAAAGATAGGTTTACTGTTTTTTTTCATACAAGCTCAGGATGGTCTAATATAGGCAGGTCCCTTAAACGTCCCCAGACTTAGTGTTATGATAGATGCCTTGAGTCAAGGAATACATATGGCAACATTATAGTTGAGATCATGTTTTTCACCACCTAAATATAGATCAACGGTGCCCTAATGGATGTAGTTGCCACTACGATGATAACGACAATCTTAAGGTGATTTGTAAGAACGGTTGGGACGAAAAAACTGTTTCAAACATCTCTAAGACCACGACGGAACTGTAAGATACCACTTTATATTTCACTTTATAATTTCACTTGATTTATTTGAAACTTTTAGAGTGATAAAGATAAAGCCATTAAACATATGTCCTTTATACTATTTATGTCAATTCGATTTTCAGTTGTTAATAAATAACGATTAATTATTTTTAGTCAACAGTTTCGTTAAACCCCTACAAAAAACGAAGATTTCAGGGGTGTCTAGCTTTTAAAAATTGGTAGCCAATGACACCTTAAATATTAACAGCACTGTTCGTTTTAATAGTTACTTTTCAAATTTGTTTGCTAGATATTTGTCACAGCCTAGCAAGGAATGCCTAGGCATTCAACACAAGCTTGCTTTTATAAATACTAATTTCAAATATGTTTTTTATTATTATCCGTTAAAGCATCAATGATAAAGTAATTTAAATTTAAGCGTTTGAATTTGCATCATAGCTATCATCTTTTTTTTCTTAGTACACTTTCAGGAGCAAACATCAATGTCCTCAACGCAGGTCTATTCAAAGGATTAATGTTCCTTAATGTACTGTAAGTTTTCCGATACCGCTTCTGACGATAATTATTGAATTAAAACCCCTATTAGTACTCTCAAACAAAATAAATGATCACTGATAAACAAGTATACATGTTTTTCACAGACACTCAGAAAGCACTGACTGCTTCCTACATACGTCGGTGTAAGGGTAAAAATCAAATCAATAACAATAATAATCATAGATTAAAACCTTGGGGTGGTTAATATTTGCGTGTTGATGACAAAGAGCGTGTACTGATCCCACTATTGACCTCTGGATCTGCCAATGTTTTTCACTTTGCAACAATCTTATATAAGTATGGCAGCATATGCCTAGAGCATTCAAGTGCTATAATACTGTCTTGAACTCTGGTGCTGTGTATATTTATTTTGATAACAATACATAAAGTTTTAAATACCTACGCATTTATGTCTACTAACTTTTCCTGGTTTTTGAACTTAGGTCGTTGTCTGATAATGAAATCCACCGAATATTTCCTGGGACCTTCGTCGATCTCAGCAACCTGACATTTCTGTAAGTTTAAACAGAAATTGTAAATAATTAGTTATTTAAAAGGGCCCAGATTACAAAATGAGGCCACGTTTTGTAAAATTCTACGCTTTTGATTTGTTTGTTAATATCTACGCATTTATGTCTACTATAACCTTTCCTACTTTTTGAACTTAGGTCGTTGTCTGGAAATAAAATCGACCGACTGATTCCTAGGACCTTCATCGATCTTAGTAACCTAATGTTTGTGTAAGTTTAAACAAATCACTAAATAATGAATTATTAAAAAGGGCGCACTGTGAAGATACCATCCGGTACTGAACTATGGCCATTGTCAACAAACAATGAACAAAACAACTCACAACACCAGTGTTATGTTCAAAAGTATTCTTATTTACAATTGTCACCCCCCAAAAATCAAATAATTTATTTATACAGAGTAATCCAAATAATCAGAATGAGAATAATTATAACTTAATTTCAATAGATAGTAGTGTTAGGATCAAGATGGTCGCTAGTGGGGATGGGTACAGTACACCAAGATAGCTGAACTGCCTGCTGTCCTTCCACCTCTAGTATTATTGTCCGCTGTACGGTACAGTTGACCGTCAATTCTTATTGTGGTCTACTACACCATACGTCTTTAACGTTGTTTATCACGGTAACAAACCATATCTGCCTCTGACCTGGCCCCATAGAGCAATAGATAATTGACATAAGTGGACCGCCCACCAACGTAGGGGCTGGTTAGCTCAGTTGGTAGAGCGCTCGTACAGTATTCGAGAGGTCGCGGGTTCGAGTCCGGCATCAGCCAATTTTTCTTTGCTCGCTACCTGTTTAAATAATATTCAGGTCAGTTTCTCCCTATAAATCTACTTTGTATCAGCCAATTTTTCTTTGCTCGCTATCCGTTTATATATATATATATATATATTGCAAAGGATCACAGTTCCACTAATTCCCGCTTGCACGCAACAACGTACCGGTACTAATCTCCCGGCATCCACTGTTAGCGCAAATCCTTCAGCAGTCTACTTAAGCAGCAGCATCTCCAAGAGTCCGGCATTCTCCCGAAGACGATCAGAGCTGATCGAAAGAGCTGATCATACTGATCGAAAAGATCGAAATATCAAACTACTGGTGCTTTTCAAACCCAACACACAGTATTACACCTCCATAGAGATATTACATGATGCTAATGAAAACCTTCCTCTTACTGATCTTACACCATATGCAAAGCTTCCTCTTACTAATCTTACACCATATACAAACCTTCCTCTTACTGATCTTACACAATATACAAACCTTCCTCTTACTGATCTTACACCATACGAAGCTTCAAATCCTACTTATCTCAATATACTTTTATTTTTGTATTGAAGGGACATCTCGAGGAACCAAATAAAGAATATTGAGGCGAACTCTTTCTCTGGACTCAATAATTTGGAATCCATGTAAGTGAACCTCTCCTTTTATGGATTAACTTTTGGGAAAGAGGTTGTCTTGTTCATGACTATAATTATTACTATTAAAATACGAACTCCTGATGATGCCTACGGTTTATGCATAGTAATACCAGATTTGAATTTCTTTATTAGTCAATGTGATACAAATCAGGTTGCAAATGATTAAAAATAATGTGAAGGTCACATTATGTGTAGGGAATGCGAGGGCGACCTCATTGTTCATTCATGTGCACGGTGACTTGTTATGCATTTGCATATTCTTAATAAGAGTTACAAAGTGTGTGTGTTGACCGCTGTGCTTCTCGCGCAAGGACTTATTCTACTCTACACAGCATTTACATCACCAAGCGTGTACAGCAAATCACTAACAAGATGAAGACTCTGGTCTTTGTCCTCTTCGTTTACCTCAGCGCGGCCTTTGGTCACGTCGTAAGGCCATGGCTCTTCAACTCCATCTACAACAGGCTCGACGGATACGCTGATCTTACCAACTTTCAGTTGCTGGACGAGCTTTACCCCTACACTACGACTGCATTAGCCAATGCACCAGATGATATTTGTCAACTTACCTCTGGTGTGAGGCAAGGTGGGTGGGAATCTTGTCTACTTTACAAACTTTACAACCTTTACATGGACTATGTCATGCGTGTCTTTACGGCCAAATTCAAGCAGCAAGGAATAGCGTTCCTGAATTTAATATACAGGATACAGAACAAGGCGACAACCAGGGCTGACCGCATGACATATGGCTATCAAGGAGAGTTTCAGGCTGACTGGAGCTATTTACCACCAGCACACAACATCTGCAACTAGCTCTAGAACGCTTGGATGAAACGTTTCGTCGGTACTTCTTGAATCAATGTGGGAAGACGGACATGATGACCTTCAACGACATGTATACCGACGATTCTAGTCACAACATCGCTTATCCCAAGAGTATCGTTAGCCTCAACATCACGCCCGCAAAAAATAAAAAATAAAAAAATAAATAAATAAAACAAATAAAAAACGTTGAAGTCTTTCGCTACTCAGGTATCAATACAAACAACCAGCGACCGGGGATGCTAAAGTCACTCTAAGAATTGCCTTAGCGGAGAAAAACTCTCCAAACACCTCCAAAAGCTGGACATGAGGAGGTTTGTGCTTTTCTAGTTTAAATAGTTAAATAGTTAAATATTGAATTTTCTTTTTATTTTACGTTTAAGGATTGCAACTGACATTCCTCTACACAGTCTAAAAATGAGGGCGTTTAGTGGACTTCATATTCTGAAAACCCTGTAAGAATACATTTTCATAAAATTAATAGTAATCAATTAACTCAGGTTATTCATTTAAATCATAATTGCTGCTCACAATGGGTTGTTAAGATTTGTCTGAACATGGTAATATGTCTGTTTTGGAATTGTTGCATTATATTCAAAACTAAACATGAATACTATCATATTTGCGGTATTCAGTTAGAGTTCTTTTATAGCTTTATATTTGAATGCCTACATTTGATCATGTTCTTATTCCAGAGTTCTGATCAGAGGTGAACCAAGTGATGACCCTGTCCATGTGGAGAGTGGTGCGGTGACTGACTTAGTGAGATTGCAGAAATTGTAAGTATCAAAGAGGAATTATGTAGACTTATTGATTATTATACAATACGATAGTGACGATGGCGACGATGGCGACGATGGCGACGATGGCGACGATGGCGACGATGGCGACGATGGCGACGATGGCGACGATGGCGACGATGGCGACGATGGCGACGATGGCGACGATGGCGACGATGGCGACGATGGCGACGATGGCGACGATGGCGACGATGGCGACGATGGCGACGATGGCGACGATGGCGACGATGGCGACGATGGCGACGATGGCGACGATGGCGACGATGGCGACGATGGCGACGATGGCGACGATGGCGACGATGGCTACGATGGCGACGATGACGACGATGACGACGATGACGACGATGATGATGATGATGAGATGTAAGTGAAATAAAGTTATGACGAGTTTGTTTTCTATTGAAATTCCAGGTACGTGGACGACTACAGACTATGTTGTGAGTTTGTTTCTTTACCTAACTTCATGATATCACAATGTGAGACGACTGAGTTACAACCTCCACTTAACCTCTGTGGCAGTCTTATGCGAAACACATTCCTCCGCGTATCCATGTGGGTTCTTGGACTAAGCGCCCTCATCGGCAATGCTGTGGTTATCGTTCACAGAGCAACGGAGTGTCAGGTGTCCCGAAATAATAATCGTAACACGAATATAAGACACTCAATTACGGTTCTAAATCTAGCTGTGTCTGACTTCATGATGGGTGTTTATATGCTCATTATCGCGGTGGCAGATTTGCATTTTGCTGAGACGTATTCAACGGAGGCCAAGCAATGGCGGTAAAGTGTGATATGCAAAATAGCTGGCGTGTTGTCAGTCTTGTCGTGTGAGGCGTCTGTGTTTCTCATCACGGTTATGAGTGTATATTGTTTCTGGGGTATCGTGTACCCCTTAAGCTCAAGGCAACCACACAAGAAATCCACCATTTTAGTTATACTCGTGATTTGGTCAGTATCACTTGGTTTGAGTATTGGACCAACTGTCTTTGGTAGTGCTTCAGATTCGAATATCTACGGTTTATCCGATGTGTGCATTGGGCTACCCCTCATCACCAAACCAACCGCTTTTGAGGTCAAAGAGGGCGCTATTGATAATCCATTCGGGAGACAGACTTTACCGATCCCAGAAGGTACAGGTCAGAAGCCAGCCTGGATTTTCTCAATTATCCTCTTTCTTGGTGTCAACCTCATCTGTTTCCTGGTGGTGCTCGTCTGCTAGTACGTGGGAATTTTTTTCAAAGTCAAGCGCACATCGAATAAGGTCCGTGTGGCTGCTCACCGTGATCGGGAAATCAGAATGGCGGTCAAAATGGCGTTCATAGTCGGCACTGATTTTGCATGCTGGATGCCTGTCATTATCATGGGGATTCTCTCTCAGGCTGGGGCGGTAGTGATCGGTCCAGACATGTACGCCTGGATTGTTGTCTTCATCCTACCCATAAACTCCTCCTTGAACCCGTATCTATACACCCTTGTTACATCTACACGTCGGAACAGGGATCATAGAGCACTAAATCCAAATCAACTAGGCCTACAACAAATAAGAAATCGTTAGACATAATTGAGCATGAGCGTTTCAGAAAACAGACATCCACAAAACAAGGAAAAGACGGTAGGGCCAAAACATCGATGAAAATACAGCATCAATAATTATAGTGAAACAGTGACGTAACTATGGGGGCACGGGGGAGCACGTGCCGCCCCCCCCGTGCCCCTCAACAGAGGCCCGTGCCCCTCCTGGTGCCCCCCCCCATTCAGAATTTTGAAAAATAGGTCCCTATTTGAGACTATAGGATTCAAGTGTTGACATGCCTCCCTTGAAAAAGTGGTGTACCTCCTAGTGCCCCCCTGAAAATTGGACCCTAGTAACGCCACTGTTGTGAAAAAAGATGACATTGAACTAAATTCTTGATTCAGTAAGTATCAGGTATAGAGACAGGTATAGAAGAATACGTTTTCATTTCCACACATTCTACATAAAACAAAAATAAATAAATGAATACAAAATAAATAAAAGCCAACAAATAAATAAATAAAAATTACAACACACGGATTTAATAAGTAAACAAGAAATGTTAGGTGTTGTAGCCTACACATTTTAGTATATTTTGTAATAGGGCGCCGTTTACACAAAGTATCGGGTGTCACTAACCAAGCATATTTACATTCAGGCGAAGATTTTTAAACTCATAAAGAATCTTACAATTTGATTTACAAAAATAGGATAGGTATATTTGATTTTGAATGAGAGGAGGTTGGTGTGAGATTGTGATAAGGCCAAAAATAAATTGTTGAGTTGCCCTCCAGTGAAAATATTTGAAGGGGTCGGTCGGTTGGGATTTTTTAATTTTTTTTTTTTTTTTTTTCTCCTTGACTGTCATTTTAAGATTGAAATGCACTGGAACTGAAACCACAGACCATGTTTTTCATTTGTATACCTATCAGCAAGGAATTTTGCTTCAGAATAAAAGTATCCCAAGCATTTTTGTTGTACTTTTCGCTGTGATTGACACAGCAAATTCATCCATATTGCGTGCAATGCTCAACATGCAACATGTGAGTGGCCATTCGATTTGAAAACGTGTAGATTGAGTCGCAATCGTTGACATACAAAACAGTGCGCGAAGCCAGTGGAAAACATCTGAGGGGCCATTCGATTGGAAAACGTGTAGATTTGAGTCGCAATCGTTGGCACACAGTGTGTGCGAAGGCAGTGCACCATGTGAGGGCCGGAGCCATTCGATTTGAAAGCATGTAGATTGAGTTTTGGGTACCGGTAAATTTACCGGTAAAAAAAGTGGAAAATTTCACAAATCAAACGTATTATGTTTTATACAAAGAAAATTGGTAAGTTTCATTAATAAATAGGCCTATGAATGACGGGGGAAAAAAAAAAAAAAAAAAAAAAAAAGTACCCGAGATTTCAGCACTTTTGGGTCGGTCGGTGGAGGGCAACTCAACATCTTTTTTGGGGGGGGCCTAATAACAGAAAGTGATTACTGTTTGTATATGTCACCATTATTCGTTTTACCAACTTTTATTTATTTGATTTTATATCATTAATGGTGACCCCAGTTCAAACGACCTAATAAATGAATAATATTAGACATAAAGGACTGAAAAGCAACACACAAGGAATTAATATATAAACTTAGAAGATCTTTAATTAAACATATCTGTATTAATATTTACATTCATATTTACAATGGACATATGGTAAATATATAGGTGTCGTCACACAGATTTCGTTTACGTTTCTTTTCTATCAAGATTTGTCACTCAGACATATAGGCTATTCAAACTTTGCATGGTGAAGAGGATAAGTAAGACTAATTGCGGTGACACCATGTGAATTGCTCTATTGAATTATTTTCTAGATTCTCAAAACAGTATGAATAATAAATAATATCAAGAAATTTAAATAATCTATCCATAAAACTTACGGTTGTTAAATGTTGGTGAAACTTCTTGATGCCGGGCTGAGTGTTGCTGTTATGATCGTAATGTGAACTGGAAATTGGGACTGCTGTTGAAGATCTTAGATCTCTTTTTGGCACTGTATTTGCCGAACTGAAAATTTTGCTGGATTTATTGTGGTTGGATTCCACATATAAATCAGCCAACCTGCTGTACCCAGGTGTCTTCAGGCAGTTGATACCGATTACACACACGCACACCCAGATTGATGTTTCTTGATCACCATGTGCCACAATATTTGACAAACAAATTTAACATTGTCAACTCGGGTTATGCATTGAGGAGAAGTAATATGTCTGTTTCCATCCCAATGCCTAAAACAGAGTCCCTAAAACGAAGTTTTAGTTACAGAGGTGCAACTACTTGGAACTCCATACAAGCCAATATTCAAAATGCTCCCAGTGTGCAATGTTTTAAAAAGAATATATCTGTATGCATCTAATTATTCCCATGTTGACAATGTTCTTTATCACTGTACTTACTGCCTCTGCTTAATGTTCAGTTTTATTTCATCTTACAAAGTACAGTCTATTTTTTATATTTTTAAATAAATAATTGATATATATATATATTTCTCATTGTTTTAATTTATTTAACTTTTAATTTTGTTTTCTGTGTATAGTTAAATCATATTCATTTCAAAGTAATTACTTAAATATAACTTACTTACCCTCTTGTTTGGTTTTTAATTCTATTGATTCTTACTGTATTCTTGTGCTTGTAGTTCCGTTTTATCCGCCTGGCTTATAATTTATTTTACTTCTTTAAAATATATTCTTGCTTTTTGTACAATGACTTAATGTTTTTGTTTGTTTTAAGATTTGTTTTGACTTGATGACTTAAATTATTTATTCTACTTTATATAATGTTCAAATTTTACCAGAAGTTTTATGCAACACGGCCCCTTGAAAAACAACCTTGGTTGAATGGGTTACCGTGTATAAATAAGTTTAAATAAATCAATCAATCAATCAAAAGTTTCGATCGTTCTCTCTCAAACTGTATAACTATATCTCACTCTAGCAAACCCCTCGTCAAACCCCACACAACAATACCACTATAACTACAACAGATTTGGACAATACCAACGATTGTTCTGACAATAAACACGTCAGACAACATTACGCAGTTAAAGCAGCCTAGACGCCTTAAGCTTGAGTAGCTGAGCAAAAACTTGCGGAAATTTATTTATCGTTGATTGGCTAAAAACTTTGAGTCGATACAACTTTGAACAGGTGTGTTCCGGTTATACCAAAATATAGAAGGGTGCAACAAAATATAATATAAAAAATTCTCGGTGTGACAGTATAATACTGACTTCATTCAATCATTAAAGCAACAACATTACAGTACCTCCGGCATATTATACAGAAGAATACGTACGCATTTCTACACATTCTCTCGACCAATTTTTTCCTGTTTATATTTATTCAAATTTATTATAAATTTACGTAATTTAAAAAAAACATTTAATCATGCGTGTCCACAAACTTAAAAGAACACCTTTAGATTAGATTAAGTAAACAAGAAATATTAGGTGTTTGTCAGACACCGAATCTATGTTAGTTGCTTACAAATGTTAGTATATTTTGCAATTATTTGAGCACGGAAATCTGCACGTATTTTATTAACCATTTTGGAATTTGCACAAAAAGAGGCTGAAATTAGATTTAGTGAACAGTAGCGTATAGTTATACACAATATATTTTACAAAATGGTCATAGAAGCTCCGTGTGTGGGGTAAAGAGGGCGCCGTTTACACAAAGCAGCGATTGTCACTAGCCAAGCCTATTGGCTTCATTTCCATTCAAGTGAAGAGTTTAAAATCTTACAAAATGGCCCTTGGTAATCTCGGTCTGTCCTGTCTGACGTCTGTCCTGACAAGAAGCCGAGGGGTGCCCCTACTAAACTCCCAATGCTAATTACAATATATTTAAAAA
This sequence comes from Zoroaster sp. YZ-2022, assembly GCA_029582265.1. Lineage (NCBI taxonomy): Eukaryota > Metazoa > Echinodermata > Asteroidea > Forcipulatida > Zoroasteridae > Zoroaster > Zoroaster sp. YZ-2022. The sequence goes on along the minus strand of CM055817.1, from coordinate 38,752,111 downwards.
AAATCATTAAAACACACTTAGAAATCTTAAAACTTTAAAACTAAAAGACATTTTTTAAAATTGTATTCTCAATTTAATGTGGATAGGCCAGAGGCACGTCTCATCCCAATGGAAACCATCCTCTGCACTAGTAAAAACGCCCACACTGTAAAACATCCATTTTGGGAAAAGGCCCTACGTTACGAATTTGGCAAATTTTTCCAAGGCCTACTGTGTTCAAAATACTTAGGTCATGATTTTCGACCATTTTTACACAGTCCCTTTTTAAATTAATGTATGGGCCTCAAATCTTTGTGTTTCAGAAAATATTGAGGGCAAATATTGAGCTACAATTTGGCTACGGCACTGTGCTACAATTTGGCTACGGCACTGTGCTACAATTTGGCTACGGCACTGTGTTACAATTTGGCTACGGCACTGTTCTACAATTTGGCTACGGCACAGACATGGGTAGGGTAGTGTTGCCCTGATGTGTTAGTCCATCCACTAATTAAGTAAAGATGCTCACGACAAATAGACACAATAAACAAATTACAAAATAAACAATTAGTTCTTTGATTCGTAATTAATAACAATGATTGGATTTATTATTAGATGATTTGTCTTAAATTAAAAATATACAGATTTGTTGACTTTAAATGTGTAGATACAGTGAGCTTCATATTTATATTATTATCCCACTCTTAAGTCTGAATAAAAGATTAAATAAATCCTTAATTTCATTCTGTGTAATTCCAGTCTGTTCAATAATAACAGACTACAAGCCATGTGTGTCAAAAATGAACAACGAACAGAACGGACGTTTTAGACCGTATTTAGACGGTGCATATCGCTGTAGGTAGAGGACATTGTAGGTCAATAATACATACACGTTTGCTGATTTTCAATTGAGTAACACTTTTGAGTCAGTAACTTGTAATCTACATTATTTAGATTCCCCGTTAGATGGCCAGTGTGCACTCTTGTGTATAACTTTCAGTCACTGACTTCATATCTAAAACTAAAACGTATATGACATAAAACACAATAAAGGGGGCCACTTTCCTACCGTCACGTTAGCAGTTTTTCTAATGGTTGTAAAAAAAAATTAAATATCTGAAACCACCCAAAAAGAATTTCAACATTTGAATAGACATGCATGCTTATCCTAAAGATAATTTGAGTTGATTATTACTTTTTTTTTAATTACCCTAAAATTTCCACCCTAAAATTTCCGTCCAATTTTTATGGAAATGTGAGGGTAAAAAAATTAATAAAAAAATAAAATAAATAAAATAAATCAACTCAAATTAGTTCTAGTATAAGCCTGCATGTCCATTCACATGTTGAAACACTTTTTGGTCGGTTTCGGGTACTTAAAAATAAATAACAACCATTGGAAAAACTGCTAACGTGACGGATGCAAAGTGGCCCCCTTTATTGTGTTTTATGTCATATACAACGCCCGAAACAACGTACTTAATATCTTGTTGGTAAGTGTGACGTACTGCCACCATAATACCACGCACACCTTGCGCTTGCTGGCTCCAACGATCATCACAAAGCCATTGAAATACATTGACGACTTATTTCTTTAAGAATTTATACAAGAAATTATAACTCTCGGAACTTACCTTTAACGTATGTGTTGTAAAGACCCAAATTCGTATTAAACAAAGTCAATTTCTGCCTCAAGAATTACGGCTTTTGGACGTATCGTGGAATTTAGGTTAAATTACACACAACGTTAAGCCAGCCTTGGAACCGGAAGTAGCCAAAATAATGCTTGTGCTATACCGATGCGCGTGCGCATAACGTATCAACTTACCAACAGGATAGAAAGCTACCTTTATGAAACTATTTTAACCATGTATTTGATAACACAATAACGTACACGCCTGTGAGGATACTAAGCGCTTATACGCGCAACATCTTCAGTTTGTGGTTGGGACCATCAAAGGCTGGTCACATTGAGCTGGTTGACTCTATATCCAGGAGCCAATTTCATAGAGCTGTTAAGTAGAGAATTGCTAAACATTTTAAAACAGACGACCAGCCAAAATACATACTGTTCATATGAAAGTTTAGCTGGTAACCAACAATACCTGTTATGTAAATTTTTCTAGTAAACTTTTTTTGTTTTCTGGTGAGCAGCTAGCTTCTATGAAATCAGACCTTGGTATAAACACAGTATGCAGGTTGGATCTAAACACCTCACTGCGTATTCCACATAAGAGGCATTTAATTGCTCATTAAATCCGATATCAAATTACTGAATGTCAATCTCAATACTCACGATCACTTGATGTGCAATTGATCATGGCACCAAACATCCTGGACAAATCCAATTATTGTTGTAACATCATTTCAATAATTGATGCTGTGTATTGATGTGTATCCTTCATTTAGCTGTAATTGGTCAATGCTGTCTTGGTGGGCGCGCGCTTGAAGGTTGTCACGTACATCAGATATACCAGAACCAACAACTGTGCGCGCCTTTTTAAGGATGAGCAGGCGGTAAATTGTTGGTAGAATTCGAGCTATACTTGACAACACGTTGGTGTACGGTATGACAGGAGATTGACTCATGATTTAAGTTTATCGATGAGAGAAGTTACAGCGAAATCGAAGAGATTTTTTTCTTAATGCTTCGATTAAAAACTGCAGAATGGGTTGGATTTTAGGAATACTGGTTGTGTACTGTATGTGTGCCCCATGCAATGGACAAATAGGTAAGTTAATACAATCAGTCTTGGGTCTAGTTTACCATTAAATAGAAGGTACAAAATTGGTAATAATTTATTGGCAAAATTGTCTACCCAGTCTCTGAGTCAATATACAGTGTGAACGTTTTGGTTTTTTTTTTTTAAATAGTGAACATGTATTTGTTCGGCAAACACGAAATTCTTTAATATAAAGTGGAATTGTTGAACTGTTTACAAATTTAGACTGGGGAATATTTGTCTGACTATTCTTAAAATCGATAGCACCTCAGACAAAAGTATATCATTTCAAATTCAAGGAATGCTTGATACCATGATAAACTTCACGTAATATCAGTGCTCACGATCAGAGCAGACTTTCGTCGTTCTAGAATTGGTGTCCTAATTAAAAATAAACATAGTGACTGAAAATTACTGGCTCAGCAAAGGTAATGCGACCTTGCCATGTGGGGTATTATTTTAAGTCATTGAGTGAATCTCAAACTAACACTCTGATTCCATACCCAGTTGATCGTGCCGATACTGTCCCTTGAAGAGAAAAACAAGTTGTGTGTTATTTAAAATACCCATTACGGATTTCTCTCATCCGAGCTCGAAGCTCAGGTTCCACATTACTTTCATCAGTGCCGTAGCGAGGATTTTCTGAGTGTGTGTATGTGGGGGGGGGGGGGGTGACATCTTTCAGGGGGTAAATTTACCGATATAAAACTTAAATGAACCAACAACTTATTTCCAAATACAGATTGGATTCCCAACATTCAGAAGTTCAGAAATACTAACTATAGTTTGTGAAGTTACAGACATACACTGTTTAGCTAACAAGTAGGGGCGGCCAAACCCTTCCCCCTGTTGGTACGCCACTGATTTTCATTATTTACCAAGTAACACCTTAGCCAGCATGATACCTCCCAGAATCCTTTACCTAAACAATTGATTTAATCCAAACAAAATCACAGGCCTTTTCCTAAAACTACATTTGTGCATTAAAACAGGCCCTTGAACACTTCAATATAAACTAATTATAACAAATCGGCCTACACGGACGTAGCTCTACAGTATAAACATCATTCGTTTTGATGGATGCACTTTTTATTTGGATACCAATTTACGATTACGATTTTGTAATTCATGTTTTGACGCCCATTTCCTTTCTTTTCTGAAAGTGGATACTTTATGGAGACTATTTTCTTCAAGGTGGGTGGAGGGGAGGTGCGGGGTTGTAAATATATCCCAAAGATCTGTTTTCCTTAATCTAGTCCCTTTGGAAATGTTCCCACTCCCCCAAAAATAATAATTATGAAAATAAAAAAAATAAAAAATAATTCGAGTTCACCTTTTTAAGTGTAAAACAAAATGTTCTTTATTTTACATTTCTAAAAAAATTGAGGTGGGTCTGGGGAACGGTTAGGACAGGCCAACGTTCATGGCTGGTCATAGAAATTTAGAATCAGCCTTTAAAATGTACACCCAATTCTCCTCGCAAAAGGAAAATTTACAAAAATTGACAGGAACTCAAATCCTTGAGGATATATATATTTTTTTATTTTATTTTTATGTTTTTATCCCACGCCGTAATGAATCCAGAGGGGGATTAACAATGCAATAATCCATCCAATCAATTTAACAAAATTGTTTTAAAATTTAGCCATATTTATGCACAGATTTTCATAACAATATATAATAATAATGTGGATTGACACTGTGTCACACCTGATTCCATTCACGATAGATTTTAGCTAAATTTCTTTCCCACATATGCTCATATGTAACACTGTCAATTCAGTATTCATTTTGGTTAAGAGCAACAGATGAAAAATCCTTTTGATTAAAGTTAACTTTACATAATTATTTCTCAATCATCAGTAGATAATAAACGTTAACATATTCAAGTTTGTAAGACATATCTCTTTATTGCCATGCATCTTCAATATGCTTGGCTGGTTTTTCGGTATCCGAGAAGTCACCGCGCCGAAATTTGTTTCTGAAAGCGATACCGATCCCGAAAGGTTTTCACTTTATCAAAATACTATCAAATTCGGTTTTTAAAAGAACACGTCGTTTCTTCTGTCGCCAGCTATAGTCTCTATATGAAAATTATATTTCGAACTATTTTATTTTAATAAAAAACAATAATTGTTATAGTCGTGACGGCGGCCAGCCAGCCAGCCGGTTAGGCTGCGCTGCTGTCCAGCCAACCAGTGAGGCTGCGCTGCCTTCCTGTTGGCCAGTGAGGCTGCGTTAGATGACTCTAATTGTACTGATAGTGACGGTGCGCGGGCACGGGGTTTCGTGAATTGTTTTTTCACCAAAATATTAGATTGGATATTTTTTAAATTATTATTTTTGTGTATAATGTTCACATTATTCTCCTTTGATAATTATGGTAAAAAACAGCAGTATTAAACAAGGTTTTGAATTTTTTGCGACTGAAAGGTTTTTTGCGACTGAAAGCTCCTAACGGCTGGTGAAAATTTGCAAAATTGTCCCTTCATAAATAGGCCCAAGTTTATATCGGCTACATATTTCATGCTCCAAATATGTGGCAACAGTGTAAAAAGATGTTCGAATTGATTCCAATAAACATGGGCCCAAGATTTCCTTAAATGTTTCACAATTTTCCTAACACTATTCCAAAATGATTTGAAATATCTCAAAATTTGAGGTGGGTCTGGGGGACGGTTGGGACAGGCCAACGTTCAGGGACGGTCATAACAATAATAATAGATAATAATGGACACTTATATTGCGCCGGTATTCGCCAAGTTTGACGCTCGTGGCACATGAACATTATTACCCCTGCCATCGGGCCAGTTATATCATTACTAGAACCATCTCAACTCCCTGGGGAGTATGCAGCACTGGGGATGAGAAAGTCCAAAATGTGCAATCATTCAAATGTTTGGGTCATTTGATAACTAGCGACCCTAAAATCGACACTATTGGGCACAAAATTGGAAGCGCTTCAGAGAGCTGGTCTCGACTGAAACATGTATTCCTGGATAAGGAAATACCACTCTTTATCCGGGTCAGAATTCTCGAGGTGACGGTCCGCTCCAGACTCACCTATGCACTACAGGCCCGCCTCCTCACCGCGAAAGAGAACACCAGGATCAATTCTATATTGGTCGGCTTTCTCAGAAAGATGCTCAACGGCGGCTACGTCCGTCGGAACGCGTCTGCCAAGAACACGAAGGGTACTGATGACACAGAGTGGGATTGGTCCTTCAAGTACAGCAACACCAAAGTACTTGAAATCGCGCGCACACCCAGCATTGCATCGTTCTGTGAAAAACAACACTACAAGTTCATAGCGCACACCACCCGCCGCCAAAATAATGAGCTCCAAAAGATCCTTTGCTTTGCGAACCCTCGGAAAGGACAACAAGCGCACTATGCTGCCAAAAGTGTAGCGGAACAAGCTTACACAAGAACCATCTTTGTCCTTACTTGTCACCATTTTACATGTCACCATTCATCACTTCGTCAGCTATGCGTCGAATTTACCAGGCTTTATTTACAATTTAGCCATATTTATTTATTCTGCATAGATTTTCAACCTTTCATGATAATGTGGATTCATACTGTGCTCTCACCTGACTCCATTCCCCAATTTTCACGATTAGATTTTAGCCAAATGTTTTTCCCGCATAAGCTCAAGTAACAATGTCAATCCAATATTCATTTTGGAATTATTGTGGCCCTTCTTAAAAAAAAACATCAGCTATTTTTTAGGTAAAGATCAAGAGATTATTTTCCAAAATGGACTTATTTTTATAAGTAGCTCATAGCTCACAAATGCTCGCACAGAGCTTCCTGAATGCAAAATCGTCGAACCGCAGACCCACGCCATGAGTGTGCTTCGCTTGCTTACTTGCTGGTTTGTTGGATTTGGCTCCTCCCATTTTCATAATCATTCCGCTGCCGTTTGACTGAATAGCTTCATCCTTACACAATATACATCCATTTGAATACGTCTACATGATATTATAGCCATAATGGCTGTCACATCACCAGCAGTACAGATAATTAATTGTTAATTTCACTAATGCGTTTTCTGGAGCGCTAGTCTGGCTTGATGACTATTAGTCAGTAATAAAACATTCTGTTCAACTGTTGATATAAATAGGCGAGCCAGTTATCAAGGGCAACCAATACGTGAATTGATAAACAGTATACCTTACAATAAAATAAATACCAAGACTGAATTATAACAGTAACCATCCTATGATACAAAAAGACACTACGGTAAGCCCTTTTACAGTACAGATATTTTGGTTGAGTTTGATATACAAATATGCACAAATGACATGTAAACAGTTTTGATAGGCTTGTTTTTAAACTAGCCATATTTCTGCATAGATTTTCACCTGTGGATTCATACTGTGTTCTCACCCGATTCCATCACCTTTATCCAAATGTTTGTTGGGGTGTTTGTTTGTTTGTTTGTTTTTGTTTTTTTCCCCTACGTATCCTCATGTAACACTGTCAATTCAGTAGGCCTATTCTTTTTGGATAAAAACAAGAATACAAATTCTTGATTAAAGTTACCTTTACATAATTATTTCCCAGTCATCAGCAGATAATACATGTCATAATATTCAAGTTTGACATGTCTCTTTATTGCCATGCATATTGCTTAGGTGGTTTTTCGGTATCCGATAATTCACCGCACCAGAATTTGTTTTTGAAACCGGTATACCAATCCCAGAAGATTTCTATTTTACCAAAATACTACCAAATTCTGTTTTTAAAAGAACACCACTTTCCTTTCGTCGCCAGCTAAAGTCTCTATGAAAATTATATTTCGAACTATGTTTTTCAATTAAAAAAAAAAATCAGTAGTTTTTGAGTGATATTTCAAGTGACAAATCAGCACAATCTATCAAATTATCTCACGAAGTGACGTAACAATGTTAAACTATACTCTGTCTTTTACCGTTTATAACGCAGTTATGTTGGCACGAAACCTGCTTTAACGTTCGTATCATACAACGAATGATTTTTGAAACGATGTATCCTTGTGCATGTGTATGCATGGTACAAATCCAATAATTCGCGCGTGGATAATTTGTGGCGCGAAGCGGCACACACAATTTTATTAACGGACGTAGTGACAATTCGGGTATTGAATAGGATCACTTTATGTGTGGAGGATGAAGCGCACGCCGTAGAATTTAGTATTTGAAACAAAATCAGAAATAAAATTTAACTATTCAATAAAAAATAAACACCGAAAACGCGCTACCAAAATTAATCCAACTTCAAACTCGATTTTCTCATAACAGTATTTTGTCGATTCGTCACTTCGTTAGCTATGCGACGAATTTAACAGACTTGTTTTACAATTTAGCCATATTTCTGCATAAATTTTCAAGTGTTCATGAGAATGTAAATTTATATTGTGGTCTCACCTGATTACATTCCCCAACGTTCAAGTTGGATTTTAGCCAAATGTTTTCCCACGTATGCTCATGTAACACTGTAAATTCAATACTCATTTTGGATACATTCTGGTCCTTCTTTTAAAAAAAACAACAGCTAATTTTGTTGTTAAGATCAAACGATCATTTCCCAAAAATATCTCAATACAAATGCTCACACAGAGCTTCCTGAATGCAAAAGCTTCGGGCCCCAGACCCCACGCCATGAGTTCGCTTCGCTCGCTGGCTCGCTGGTTTGTATTCCCCATCACCGCCGTTGGACTGAATTAATTTTCCCCCTTTTCAAGCTTCTCAGCTTCATTAAGCCTTACACAATATATTGTAATCTGCCTACGTCTATATGGTGTACAGTTCCCTTATTATAGCCATAATGGTTGTCACATCACCAGAAGTACAGATAAATAATTGTTCATTCCAGTAATGAGCTTCCTGGCGCGCGTGGCTTGATGACTATGCCAGTAATAATAAAACAACCAATTCAACTGTTGATATAAATCATATGACACAATCAAAATAAGCCAGGCAATTACAAAGAAGACATTACAATAGAAGAGATGATTAAATTCAAACATCATATAATACAAATAAAACACTATGGCGAGTCTTGTTGCTATGTACAGAAACAAATGTTGTTATAGGGAATTCATCCATTCAGTCCGTTCAAGTCGCCCTTTTGCAATACAAACTGGCTGAGTGCGACAAAATGCGCACAAAATGCTATGCCAATGCACAAAATGCTATGCCATTCGATCTTCTATGTGATAACAATCTAAACACACCCAATATGTATTGCATTATAAGGGCATCTACAACAGCCCAATGCCAATGCGAAAGACATAGAAATTGGTATCAACCAGTTTGAACTTGAATGAGCTGTAGACAGTGAATAAGAATAAGATACCTTTATGATCAGCCTGATACTCTTATAATGCATTCACAGTACATAACATTATGTGATACACACGTATAGTCGTGTACAGTATGTGATCAGCCTGAATAACTTCAAACAAACCAAAGCACAGAAGTTAAATTAATTTGAAAATTTAATCTTCCCAAACTATCATTGTCTATATATTTTAGATTAAACCATATGAAAATTGGTCCTTATGTCTAAACAAAGTGCCAAAGTTCATACCATTTCTCAAGCTGGTCAATATTGAAGTAGTCCTAAGTCTTTATATTAAAAAGGGTTGTACATAAAAATTAGTTAACAGTTCTTATTTCAAAAAATGACAAAACCTCAGGCAGAATTATTTATTTGATACCGCCATGAACATTACACCATCACGCTTTCAGAATTGGTTAAAGGCTTAAGGGCTGGATATGTTACGATTTTCCATGTTAAATTCTTTGATACAGCATCTGATCCTTGTCACATTTCTAACATATATCCTGTGCCTCTCAAAGTCAAATTTGTTATGTTAATAATGATTATGATCTTCAGATTGACGGTCTATTTCATTATCAATGTATTATAGCTCACCGGGTAGATGTCAATATCCCCATTGTGAGATTATTTTACCCTGATTGAAACCCTATTCTCACAATGGGGATACAATTATTACCACAAACGTGCAATCCTTGGGTGACATGTGTAGGTTGATGAAATTCTTGCGTCGGGTAACAATCAATTGATTTAATTAACAGTATTGGAACTAATTTGGTTTTATTGGAATTGTGTGTTTTGAAATTGCCCTACACAATTATTGTGTAGGGCAATATTAATTAATGGTGTATAGGGCAAAATTAAATCAATTGTTTATAACCCAACGCAAGCATTTCATCAAGCTATACATATCACTGAACCCTGTGCTATATAGGATTCTAGCCGGCCAATCGTCATCGGGAAAGCTCGGTGGTCGAGAGGTTAAGACGTCTGCACTAGTAAGCAGGAGGTTGTGGGTTCGAATCGCTTGTTTAGTTTTTTTTCACAGACACTCAGAAAGCACTGAGCATGCCGTGCTATACACACGTCTGTGTCAAAACATTTCCTTAAAATAATGTTCAAAAATTTCCACAATAGTATACCAAAAATGGCTTGAAATTTGTCAAACTTTTCCTAATAATAATGTTTTAAACATTTTGGTTAAGTTTCAACAATTTTCAACAGTTAGTGGGGGACTGTTAAGACAGGCCAACCAACGTTCAGGATCGGTCATTGAAATTTAGAATCGTACTTCAAAATTTACACCATTGGCGACCGCCCAATAATTCTCCCCCAAAAGGAAAATTAACCAAAATTGGCACAGGCTTGTGATTGTTGATGGGATTACCAATGCACTAATCCATCCAATCATTTTAACAGACTTGTTTTAAAATGATATCTTTGCATAGATTTTCAACCGTTCACAATAAAACAAATAAAAAATAAAATAAACAAATAAAAACAAATATTAAAAAAATACCAAGATGAGAATATATATATATATATATATATATATATATATATATATATATATATATAAATATATAAATATATATATATATAAATATATATATTTAAATGTAGCGGTCTATCTTGAAGTAGAGTGCTCAATGCCATATAGACAGAGCATATTATACTTGTAGTAAAACTAGTGGAACGCTGGTAGTTGTAACTCCGAGTTTCACGCGTTATGCGATCATCAGACAACTGATAGTCACCAAGTGATTACTCCTATATATATATAGGCCTACACGTGCACGTACAAGTTACTCGCTCATTGATGCGTGGTAATTACCTATTGCTTGCGAGCCTTGTGTGTAAGCTTGTTTGTTGGCGGTGTGTGGTTTGCTAATTAGCGCGGTACTGTTCCTCGTCACGTGTCATCGCTTTTGAAGTTGCAGAGGTAGAACTTGTTTTCATGGCGGCATTTTGATATGAGTTCGGGTCGTTTGTTCAGGAGTATCCTCTTGTCGGCGTTTATGATGGAGAGCTTCTCTGTGAGGCAAATGTTGCACCGTTTCGATTCGCTGTTGTATGCTTGAGATCTACAGGCTACCGACCAGTTGATGGTGAATGGTTTCTTGTTCCTTTTCAATTGCCAAAATAATGTGCTTGGAGAGTTCCATGCTGTTCTCGTACTTCTCATGCCTGAAAGACTGTGTGTGGTTGCCGTATCTTAGCTTGAATGGTGGCGCGGTGAGACCTATATACAGCTGAGAGTTGTTTGGTTGCTTAACTTCGGCATTGTAGATGATGTTGCTGGCCTGGCACTTTCCTTGCAGAGGGCATAGGTCTTTCTTGTGGCAGTTGCAGTCCTTACGGTCGGTCCCTTTGCCATTCGATGAGACTTGTTTGTTGTGTGCCTTGATGATACTGGCGATGTTGGGCATGCAGCTGTAACTGATCTTGACCGTGTTCCTGTTGAATATCTTGTTCAATTTGGAGTTCCTCGGGAAGTGCTTGCCGATGAGTTTCAGGAATGTACCGTCAATGTTTGTTGTCACGTTTTTGCTGAATGGAGGGTTGAACCAGATGACGTTGCGCTGCCTGTTCCGTTTTTCCTTAGTAGGTAGGCTATCGATGTAGGTGAGGCCTTCCGTGTATCCGCTGGATCTTAGTGCGTCCTCGTAAGCTGGGGAGGCTTTCTTGAAGATTTCTTCATCGTGTGAGATGCCCGATATGCGTCGGCTGATGGAGGCGGGTAGGTTCTTGATGATGTTAGGCGGGTGGTTAGACTGCTTGTGGATGTACATGGGTCGGTCGTTTGGTTTCCGGAAGGGGTAGTGCTTACCGTTGCTCAGATTGAGGGTGATGTCGAGACAGTTCGTGATCTTTAGGTTACCGTCGATTGTGATGCTTAGGCCGAGTTCCTTGAATAACTTTGTTATGTCCTTCCTTCCAGTACCGCGCTAATTAGCAAACCACACACCGCCAACAAACAAGCTTACACACAAGGCTCGCAAGCAATAGGTAATTACCACGCATCAATGAGCGAGTAACTTGTACGTGCACGTGTAGGCCTATATATATATATATATAGGAGTAATCACTTGGTGACTATCAGTTGTCTGATGATCGCATAACGCGTGAAACTCGGAGTTACAACTACCAGCGTTCCACTAGTTCCACTAGTTTTACTAGCGTTCCACTAGATATATATATATATATATATATATATATATATATATATATATATATATATATATATACATATATATATATATATAAACGGTTCGCGAGCAAAGAAAAATTGGCTGATGCCGGACTCGAACCCGCGACCTCTCGATTACCGTACGAGCGCTCTACCAACTGAGCTAACCAGCCCCTATGTTGATGGGCGGTCCACTTATGCCAATTATCTATTGCTCTATGGGTCGAGGTCAGAGGCCAAACCATATCTGCCGAGTAGCGAGGGATCAAGCCCCGGTCAGATGAAAACAACCCGGGTAACGGAAGTAGCGGGGATCACACAATTAACTGGACACAAGCCTGTTATGTGGTTGTACACAAAGTAGATTTATATGGAGAAACTGACCTGAAATATTATAAACGGTTCGCGAGCAAAGAAAAATTGGCTGATGCCGGACTCGAACCCGCAACCTCTCGATTACCGTACGAGCGCTCTACCAACTGAGCTAACCAGCCCCTATGTTGTGGGCGGTCCACTTATGCCAATTATCTATTGCTCTATGGGGCCAGGTCAGAGGCCAAACCATATCTGCCGAGTAGCCAGGGATCAAGCCCCGGTCAGATGCAAACAACCCGGGTAACGGAAGTAGCGGGGATCACACAATTAACTGGACACAAGGCTTTTATGTGGTTGTACACAAAGTAGATTTATATGGAGAAACTGACCTGAAATATTATAAACGGTTCGCGAGCAAAGAAAAATTGGCTGATGCCGGACTCGAACCCGCGACCTCTCGATTACCGTACAAGCGCTCTACCAATATATAAATTGATGAAATTATTGTGTTGGGTGATAAACAATTGATTTGTCTTTGCCCTTAATACACCGACGTAACGTATGACGAAGTGCATACTCGGTGTTTTCAGTAATAACATATTGTGCTCTCTCCTGATTCCATTCCCCAGTGTACACGATACATTTTAGCCAAATGTTTTCCCACGCTTGCTAATGTAATACTGACAATTCAATATTTAATTTTGAGATTAAGTTTGTGTTTGAGATCAAGAAATCGTTTTATAAAAATCCAATACAATTACATTTTAAAAACGGGTCCCGGAACCCACGCCGTGAGTACTACTCCCTCACTGGCTCACTTCGCTGCCTCGTTGCCTCGCCTCGCTTCACTTGATTGCTTCGTCCGCTGGTTTCAAACAATCTTTCCGTCACTGTTGTGTGTAGCCTAAGCCAGGTCAGGATCCCTGGATGATAAAATATATCTACACGGCATAGATGTATTTCAACAGCTTCTTGTGCTTATTTTTTATTAAAACGCTCAGCCAGCTATAAGTAATTAAGTCATCAGATGATTAATTCACTATCTGATACGGTTATTGACATGGTAATTACAATGTTAACGAATTTACATGTGCATAACGATGTGCTTTTCTGAGTGGAACAAGAAACAACTTGGGAACCAATGGATGACAGAAATCCGTAGGGTGAAAATGTGTCAAAACTCTTTTTGATGCGCACGTCGTGTATTTTGTCCTTTGAATCATACGACCAATTTGATGTGTCAAAATGGTGTGGTTATTCCAGTAGCCAGCAATTGGAACTTAGGGGGTACCAGCACTGATCTCTATTATACTGTACAGATCAGTGGGTACCAGCCTGACTACGGGCCTGAGGGATGGGAAGGGGGCTAATATGAGGAGGCTAATTGGGTGAAGAGGGATTGGGGTAAAGGAAGCAAACTCAGGGAGGTACGTACATCAGCCGCAACCTAGCTGGATCCAACACTTCCCTGGATACAACGCTATAAATATATTGGATTGAGCATTTTGGTCCACTCTGAAGGCACATCACGACAGTAAATTCAATCACGGATTCCCAAGGTTCGATTCCTCCACCGATTAACAAGTATTAAGTATTAAGGGTCGATTCCCGAGTCTTGTGACAAGGGTCGAATCCGATTCCTAGTCATTGTAAAATGTACATTGAGACTCAAATGTGACTTGGGACCGAGACACTAAAATGGAACTGAGTTGGACACTGATACATATTTTCTCCATGCAGGAATAATACATGAAACATGCTACAATGTGACACTAACTGGCTCCAACTCATCTGCTGTTATTTCAACGACGACTTTTGAACCGCTCGAAAGCCAAGGAATCTGGCTCGTCGCTCCCAGCAAATACTACTGCTGGGATGTCAAAGTGTCTTATGGGATGTTGATCAGAGCACTGTGTCAGTACAACATCACAGAGCCATCTAACTATTTGTTATGGCTAACTACAGACCACTTCGCAAGAGATTTAGGTGGTTATGTCTCCACTCCACTTCCAGCTGATATCATTTCTCCCAATGACACGCTACAAATGATCATCTTGTATGATTGCTATTACGGTGATGTTCAAGGACTTTCCATGACATGTAATTTGACTGTAGTTCCGGATGTCAGCTCGGGTACGTATTATAACGGAATAAAAATTTGTCGTGCGGTCTTAACAGCACGTTAATGGGACAGTATCCTCACGATCAACAGGGCATGGAATCGGAGTGCTAGTTTTAGATTTACTCAGTGATTGAAAATAATACCCCACATGATAAGGTCATAATTATTACTGTTGCTGCGGCATAAGTGAGCGAGTAATTTTCAGTCAATGTGTTTATCTTAAACGAGTACACCGATTCCATGCCCTGTTGAAAGTCTGCTCTGATCGTGACGATATTGTCCCTTTAATGACCAGTTTTGTGCGATAATACATGACCTTCTGCTCTGTCCTTATTGCCCGTGACCAGGCCCAAAACCGGTCATTATCCTGCGGGGAGGACCAATCGTCAAACATTTCCCATTCATTAATGCTCATATCGATTTTGAAAATGTAAAAAATAAATAAATAAATAAAATAATAATAATATAGGTTTTCCCAGCTTATTTAACACATTTATCGATCAAATTCATATTTAGTGAACTTCAAATTCGTCCCAAAAATGTGGTTCGTGCATTTGTAATTTTCAATTTCGTCTGTGGCCGAACATATTAAAACATTGGTCAAGTAATTTAATATTTAGTTGCTAAATTTGGAATAAAACATTGTTCAATGTCGTCGCGACTGCGTACAGTGGTCAATCGGTCAAATAAATTCGTCTTTGTGCAAACAAATTCGCATAATTCCCATTTAATTTAATCTAATGGATATATAGGCCTATTTGATCTTGTTTTGCTCCTGTTACTTTTCTTTATTTTTGTTATCATTTTTTATTGATATATATATATAATAAAGATTCTTTCTTTCTTTCTTTCTTTCTTTCGTTCTTTCTTTTTTGTATGTAATTCTTTAATGCGTGTAGTCATGATGATTTACATTCATGCATAAAATTATCGGTATCTTTGTTTCCTTTAAATCACTTTCCTTTTTAAACAAAAACTTTTAAAGCTTTTCCAGACATACATTTTGATTCTAAAATATAAATACCAGTACATGTACATAGGTATAAAACAATTTCAAGGCAAATTAAGCAACAGTATATGTCATGATATTTTCAACTCTTTTCAATATCCTATTATCTTCTTTAATGCAGTTGCACCGATCATTTTTGTATCAGTCTGTATGTCTTCGAAAAATGATAGGGAAATGGTTTGTGGAAATAACCAAGCACAAACAAAATCTATCTCCAATAAATTAACAAGTACTGCAAATTTAGCATTCTTCAGTTAGGCTATGTCCATGAACATGTTCATATATCATATAAATCCGATTCTAGCCATCAATCTCTTGGCGTGCAATGCACCGAGGTAGATAGGTTTGTGCATGATTATACCACCGTGCGCATTTCTCTTGAGTTAACACGTCAACATGTTGCTGGGCCACCTCTTCCAAAAGCGTTGCCCTCCAAGCTTGCATATTTAGGCCGGCTTCTCTAGCTTCTCCCAAATCCCCCACCCTCGCTTGCCATTCTGGTTGAGAAAGGTGCGTTTTACTGCGGCTTTAAAGCCGAGTGAGCCATCTCTACCGGGTTTAGAAAAGGGTGAATATGGCGGTGTTCTTCTGATGGCAACATTGTTAAAATCAGGTGGGATGTTTGCATTTATGTGTGGTCTTGCATTGTCATATATGAGGAAAATCTGCTCTCCTGCAGGGAACATCTCCCGAGCATCCTGGCACGTCTCTTCAAGAAACTGCTGAAAGCTCTGCAAGGTGGTCGTTGCGAGTCTAATGCTGTGGTGGACTAGGCCCACCTCACTGGAGATTGCGAAAGTCACATTGCAGTTTCTTCCGCGTTGATTGTTGACAACCCTGCGAACTGGCTGACCTATTGCAGCTCTTCCAAATGACCGACGCGTCCAGATGTTGTAACCGCACTCGTCGATGTAGATGCAGTGACTTATAACAGCTTGTCGAAGAAACCATTGAGCATAGTCCACTCGTTGTTGAAGGATTCTGGCTTCATTACGACCCCGAGGTACATCTTCTGCAAGCTTCATTGTGAAGAGCATTCCATCCAGAGCACGCGCGAGAGTGCTGCGAGAAATGAACGGTTTATCGGGAAGTTGTCTTCTCAGGTCAGCGTTTGTTGCTCTAGAGTCAACAGGGGATTGTCATTCACAATGCGTTCAAGTGCATTAATCATGACATCATCAACTTTGTGTCGCCGGGGTCCACCACGAGGAACAGCGTCACGTCTATCTTGTTGCAAGTATATTCTTACAATTGATCTTGCCGTTTGCCGTTTGACGCCAAGGGCTTCGGCTGTTGCAAATAGTCCATGGCGTCATTTTCAAATGCGTCTATAATGCGATTGCGATCTCGGTTGGACACTTTGTTGTAAGGGCCTCTTGGACCTCTGGCCGCAGCATTTGCTCTAGCAGCCATTTTGTCTTCAGACGAGTGAAACCTCAAATTGATATCACGACCTGTTTCCTTGACCAATGGCGAAACGTAAATGGGCCTACAGACCGATGCAAGCGTTTTATAAGGCAGCAGCATGATACAATCACACGTTAAAATCACCTGACGAATTTGTTTGAGAATAGATTTAAACGATTTGATCAAAGACGAATTTGATTTCTGAATAAGGCCATTAAAGGCCTTAACATACAGGTGGGACTAATTTGATGTGCACCGGACGAAATACAGAGAGCAAAATTATTAAACCAAGCAATCAAAGATTTAATTTAAATGCTCATTGACGAAATTGAAAACAACAAATGCACGAACCACATTTTTGGGACGAATTTGAAGTTAACCAAATATGAATTTGATCGATAAATGTGTTAAAAAAGCTGGGAAAACCTATAATAATCATTTCTGTTGAATAAAGACATTTATTTACCATTCGTTTAAGAATAAAGAGAGATGTACAAAACCAACTTGTGGATATTTATCTCATTGTCGCATTTTTCTCATAGTGACGAATCGGCATTTTTGTGAAATCTAATTTCATCTGTGAAGGTTTTAATAAGCAAAAAAGTCAAATACGTTTTTTCATAGTGACGAATCCGTTTAACCGGTTCGTAACCACTGTATCTTTGTACGCATACAATATTACAGTGCGCGGACGGCTGGTACCAGCTATAACCACGGACAGACTGAGCAGCGTAATCTGTAGTTTTTAGCTTGTTTTGCAATGTAAGACAAAGAAAAACCATGGATCTAAGGTATTTACATCATTAAGGTATTTACATCGTTAGACAATGTATTCGTTTGTCGATATTTATTGGTAATATTGGCCTTATAGAGTATGTACACATACAAACATGTACAACCACATGGGTGGCGAATAAGCGCCGGCGGCCCTTTTGTGTTTTTTCATAGTGACGAATAAGTTCAAGCTATCGTTACACATAGAAAATCAACATTTTAAACAAAGAAAGCACAGTAAATTACCAACCAGGTACTTATTAACACTTGGATGATAAAACGAAATGGGTTTTTTTGAAAAATAATGCAAAAAACTAACAGCGAAAATGTGTCCGACTTAAAGCATGGTTTACTCGTAACACACTTTTTTTCCCGATTCGTCACTATGAGAAAAATGCGACGAATATCATTTTGTCATTAACTAAAACATTGTGAAAATGTATTCAGATTTGTTCATATTTATTGTATTATGAAAAATTAATCTAAAAAATAACAGCATGTGAGTTTTTCTGACTGTCTATTGTTTGCGGCATTTTATAATACATTGCTTTGTTTTACAGGAGACATTTGTGGTCAAACCAACATCAACATAACCCAACCAGTTCCCTTCACTCTCGATATACCTACGTTTCTGGTCTTTGAATGCCGTTGGCTTATCACAAGCCCCTTGGACACATTCATCTACGTAGATGTTGTCCATGTCAGTATTTCAAATCATCAGAAGTTATCATTTGGGCGGGTGATTGGTAGTAATCATAACGAGACGACTCTTACAGATGAATTCACGTTGGACACGATACCGCTGAACGGAACGTCCTTCTACTTCAGCGGGAACAACATTATAATATCATTTTCATCCCCATTGTATGTCAGTGTGCCCTCATTGAGGATGATCTTACGATCGGAGGATGATGAAGGTAACAAGTGGATCATAACTTTATCCATATTATAAAGTTACACTAACATTAGCCACCGCACCATACTGGAAAACTGAAAGTGGCTCATTATGTTACCCGGACCATGTCTGTTTAATATCAAAATAATTGATATTTATGCTATCCAGAAAAAATAGGCTCACGATGTTATCCAGACCATTACGTCTGCCAAAAGTGGCTCTCAATGTTGTAATCCGGATCCTTAAGTGGGCCATAATGGGTGCCATAAACATGTTATGTCAAAGTATCACAACAGGAAATACTGGACGGAACGTCATGAACAGTAAATTAAAACCAATCGCATGGAATTAGGATACAGGATAAACTACAGAAAGCATACCATGATCATAAACTTGCAATTGAGTAAACATATAATCAAATAAATCACAAGGAAACTGTTTTATGTAAACTAAGAAGAAATTACTTGAGCAGGATTCGAACCAGTTGCTCCAGATTACCGTACCAGAGCTCTACCAACTGAGCTATCTAACCCTAGCCCTATTTCTCATTCTCAAAATGTTATTAAAAAAAGAAAAATTACAGGAATTGCCTTTCCATGCTGTAAACTTTTTTTTGTTAGGTGTTTGCAATGTTGAGCAGATACTCTGTAAGTTGGATAGAAAGTGTCTACCAATAACGACTGGTTGCAATGGCGCCGTGGATTGCTCAGATTACACGGATGAAACAAGTTGTGGTGAGTGCCAACATTTATGCTTTACTTGGTGTGTTCTTAATCATTATATGCAAAATAAATATTATTGGCCTTACGTTTCGAACCTAACAGGTTCTTTCTCAAAGGCAAAGTAAAACAAAGTATAAACAACATACACATAAGAGTAGGAAGAGGTTAGTCAGGTGTCAGTGAAATGAACACAAAGGAGGAAGATATAAAAAGCAGAGTCTGGGACCAGACAAAAGGGGCATTAATATTAATAGAAGTACCAGGAGTTTTTTTGCTGAAAGAAAATAGTATGAGATTAGTGAAAAGCAATGAGTCAGGCAGAGGGAGTAAAACAAAACAGACAAATAGACTAACAAGCAAAACAAATGTAAAACTAATGTAAAATAAACGTTAAAATAAGCGTTAAAAATGTCCACAGAGAAAAGATGTGGATCAGGCGTGTCCACACCATTCACCCCTATGATCTCAACATACAGGAAGGGAATCACAATTTCCCCCTTTTCTTGTTTTTCTTTCTCTTTTTTTCTTTGTTATTGCTTTTCATTAATCTCATCTCTTCTTCATCCAATAACTCCTGGTACTATTCATAATTAACCAACACCAGACTCTGCTCTTTGAATATCTTCTTCCTATGTTTTCATTTTACACCTGACTAACCTCTTCCTATTCGTGTATATATTGTTTATACTTAATTGTTTCACTTTGCCAGGGATCGAAATGTCAGGCCAATAACATTTAGATTGCATTTATACTACAGGTCCTTTAGGTTGATAAGCAGTTTACAACAGCTAATTATCTATTTAATTAATAATTATCACATTATTACGTGATAAATATATCATCTTTTAACAGTGTTATCTTAACGTTCTATGAATAATGAAGACTTGTTACTTCCTCTGCTTTGTTGCCCAGAAATGTGCGGCACTTCAAATAATCATCTGCGATTTGGAGAAGCGCTTACAATTCTGGGGGAAGCTACCTTACAACCAGACGGAAATAACATTCCCCACTTTGCAGTTTATTCCGGAACATCAGAACCGCCTTTAATTGAATACCCGAATACTAATATGCCTGTAGTGTGTGTTTGGAAATTCACCGAGCCGCCAGGAAGTCGAATCCAAATAGAGATTCTTGAATTTGTCAGTTATGGTTTGAACTTGAAAGTTGGAAATGGAGTTGATCCTACTGACGGAGAGCCGATTGCAGTATCAGAGGGGAGTCTGCGGGACCCGATGGATGTGTTTTCTATTCGTTCGGGAGTCTGGATAGTGCTGGAACTTAACAGGCCGTCTGGATCATTGAATAAACTAAGAATTGTATTGACGGTTTATAACATGGCTGGTAGGTTCATTTTAAAACAGAAAAACACCGTTGGACTTTTATTATTATTATGTTATTCATTTGTTATATATATGAGATCAATGGTGTTCAAACAAATTATTTTAAAACCTAAATGTCTCTACAATATAATAAGGACACGAGGTACGAAAAGTCAGATACTGGCTACAAATAAATGCTAGTTTATTAGGTGTTCGGGTATGTACCCGAAACACCTATTGTTTTTGTTCGTTTTTTTTTCTTCTCCTTCTTCTTCTTCTCCCCATCGATTGTCTACAAAAAACACATACTTGCAAACTTCACATGAACTTGAAACTTGGCATATACTTAGAACTTAACACGTAGATGAAACAACATTTGTGACGTCATGATTAGGTCATCAGATATCGAATTACGATAAATCAAAGTTTAATATTTAAAAAAATCATATCTCAACAACCACAAGAGGTAAATTCAACTTTTTTGTACCATTGTACAGACCGTTAATTGTAAAAAAATATTTACAAAAAGGTGACCCCATTTTGACCTTACTTCCTGTCCAAACCGGAAGTGAAAGTTCAACATTTAACAAAAATCATATCTCAACAAGCACAAGAGGGAAATTCACAATTTTTGTACAATTGTACAGATCGTTAATTGTCAAAAAATATTTACAAAAAGGTGACCCCAATTTGACCTTTACTTCCTGTACAAACCGGAAGTCAAAGTTTAATATTAAAAAAAATCATATCTCTACAACCACAAGAGGTAAATTCACAGTTTTTGCACCATTGTACAGATTGTTAATTGTCAAAAATATTTACAAGAAGTGACCCCAGTCAAAGTCAAAGTTTAATTTCTAAATTCAGTATTGTATTGTATTCAAATAAACTTCTCGCGAGAACTTCAACAGACGTTAACGTTTGACTTTCTCCAACACTTCAAATTGATGACGTCATCATTTTAACGTCAACCGAACATCTAGTTTTTGTTGTGACAAAAACTTATATCTAGTCTTATTTTTGATTTTAGGAGCCAGACAAGACGACATGGTTGGCTCCCAGGTCAGGGCGATCACATCGCACCTAAAGTCGTAGGGTTTCGAACCTTCCTGCCCCACTAAGACTGAGCAAACATATAACTAAGCGAAGCCGTTGGCCAAGCTAACAATCAGGGCCGAAGCCAAACTAACATGCAGGGCCGAAGCCAGACTGACTAACATACCCGCAGCTGAAGCTGAAATACAAACAACGCACACATTTTGGGTGCGTTCCAAAATTATGTCATTATCCGAGTCTAAAAATTTAAAAACGTCTCTAAAAACTTAACGACCGTGAGGTCACATGAAACATAGACAAATGAGTCACAAACAAGCAGCCGAAGGTAGCTGTGGAGCGTAGGTGAGTGACTACGAAGGCTGACTAAACTGGTGTGCAAGGTAAAGTGAAGACCTTCAAAGGTGGACTCAACGGGTTGTGCAATGTTGAGTACATGGACTGATGCTCAGTGAAGTGTGTCGGCTGTCAGTGGGTGATGTTCAGTGGAGTGTGTTAGTTGTTGTGCTGGTGTTCATGGTGGATGATTGGCTCTGTTGGAGAGTTGTTTGCCAGAAGCTGTTGAAGTTGAAACCGATGTCTTGTGGTCCTGTATTGTGCTTGTTGATTTCTATTGCTTCACTGATGCGGCGGTGGTACCAATTCTTGACTGGAGCGATGAGTGTGGTGTTTTCCCACTGGATGATGTGGTTCTCGTTGTATGCATGTTTGATGATGGCTGACTTGTCTATTTCCCTTTCTCTCCCATGGGCTTTGTGTTCCTTGAGTCTTGTTGGAAGGTCTCTGCCCGTCTCTCTGATGTATACTTTGCCACAGAGAATGCGGTAAAAACCGGCTGGTAGGGTCTTGATTGTCGAAGTCCGTAGTGAACGATTTCCCCTGTATCGCATCGCAAAATGCGACGTAATTTGGGCAATCTGCGATGCAATTTCAAACAATGCATCGCAGATTTTGCGACACAAATTTCGACAGATTTATAAACATTTTTTAAATCATATTCACAAACCTTTCCCGAAGTAACGTTTACATGTATATTTCCCACCCAAAAATATCAACGGATCCGTCCTGACTGGGTTTGTTTCCTTGTGTCCAGACCACGCCTGGGGTACGTCCGTGCAGACGTACGTGGTCAACAATTACTTCATGACGCGACGGTGTTGATGCAACAGTGAACACGTGCACTTGTTTTACCTGTGTGAATCCGTACATCCGTATAGGTTTTATCCGCAATGCCTAAAATTCTATGTGCATGCAATATTTTTCTGCTGAATATTTTTCTACGGGTGAAATTCCCGAAATGGAAAACACGCAACAACCGCCCAGTTTTTTTGTTAGTTTCGCATGTGTTTATTTTTCTTCTCCTGAGTTTGGGGGTTGGAACATTGAGCAATTGAGCAACCCCCTATACACAATAGTACCGTGTTCAGTTCACATGTGCGCTTTCATACGATTACTACGGCCGTATTCAACAAAGGAACTCTAGAAACGTTGCTAACTTCGTTTTATAATAAAGATTTTTGAAAACTAACAAAATGAGCATTCATTTATATAAGTAGTGGTGAAATTTATAATCATTTCGGCACACAATATGATCGCGCTTTCAACAACTCATTTTCCTGACGAATTTTTAATAATCAAAATCAAGCATGATCATACCACAAAGTAACGTTACACTCGGCGAGATTCACTTTGAAAAGCACCCAAACATGTCGCAGTCGGTAATTTGTTTTCGTGATATATGGCCTCTGTTTTACCGATCGATATAATAATCTAAACAAAAAAAGAAAATGGACGGAGGACTAACTTTAATGAATGACTGCAATTTGGCGAAAATAGTTACACGTGAGTTTTTTACCACCTGTGGCTCAACTTTCGGACACTAAAAACTATTTTTTCTAGTAACATTTTGACATATTATGAACCAAACGACAGAAACCCTTAAAAAAACAACACCTTTACCTACGCACACTACATACTGTAATTTTAAGCATTTTTAAATTTGCTACACAAAATTCACAGATTGCTATACAAATACATTATTTGCAAATTCATTTTTTGCATCGCAATTTTGCTATGCACAATTTTAGAACGAAATCGTTCCCTGCGTGTGTGTGAAGCTTGGACTGAAGTTTGCTGGAAGATCTGTTGTACACTTTTATGTCTGCTTGTTGTAGAATACGTTGGATCTTGTGTGATGTCGGGCCAATGTATGGGAGGACGGCAATAGCGTTGTTTGCTGTGTCTTGCTTGTTTTCTTGTTGTTGTGGCTGGTTTTTTGGTGTTTCTTGTGATCTTGTATCCTTTGGACTTGGGAACTTGTTTGACATGTTGGAGTTCTTGTTGTAGGCTCGTTGTATTAGGGTGCGCTGAATCGATGACTTTGTATATGGCTGAAGTACGGTACAGCAGCTCCCACCTACAGCAAGATCCTCCAACACAAGATAAAGGGTACTGGACTCTCCACTTTTCTTCAGTCTCCTGACGATGACTAGAGCAGTCTAGTCAAAACTTTGAGAACCAACCAACCGGCTCTTCTCAGAGCCATCACTTTTTCCAAAAAGAGTTCATTACATCGTGTACCCGCAAGAACTCATTAACACCTTTTATTTTCTTCTCAATTTATTGTGGATAGTTCATGTTTCCATCGAGTTATTCTCATCCCAATGGAAACCACCCTCTACAGTAGTGAAAACTTCCACACTAAAAAGCAGCCATTATGCTTGGAATCGAATTAGGACCACTTTTTCGGGCGCGCCTAGTGTATCAAAAATACTCAAAGTTGGAAGTCAAGAACCCCATGATATTGTACCATTTTTACACATTCCATCAAATGTATGGGCCTCAAATCTTTGTTTGAGGACATACACATTATGATAAACAGCTCGGCGCATGCATTTCTCACAGGCAGTGGCGTAGCTGGCTATGTTCGCCAGGGGGGGGGGGCGAATCGGATCCCAGGGGGCCCACCAATCAGATTTTACAGATTTGTAGGGCCCCCTCTCTACCTGGGGCCGTGGGCAACTACCCTTTTGCCCTTATGTAAAAGTGGCCCTGTATACAGGGCCGGATTTATAAGGGGGAAAAGGGGGCAATTGCCCCGGACCCCCTGGCAGAGGGCCCCCAGACTAAGGACTTCCTTTATAAAAAATGTAATAATTATAAAATTAGTTTTATATTTTTTCGAAGAAATGCGGTTTATCATTCATTTTAGTTCATTTTTATTTGTCATGTAATTTAATTTCTATGTCGAGGGGCCCCCGAACCTGAAGTGCCCCGGGCCCCTCAAGGTCTAAATCCGGCCCTGCCTGTATAGTCCTGCCTGCTGGTGGGCCCGTCAGTCAGTCCCATAAGCATGTGAACAAATTCGCATGTGTTGGGGGGGGGGGGCCCACTTATTCTGGAACTGGAGCCAGGGGGAGGGCGCCCGCCCCCACCCCCCTGCCCCCCGCTAGCTACGCCACTGCTCACAGGGTGCACCCTGACTCTGGTCCAAGACACTAAAGTGGAACCAGGCTGGACATAATTACGACATATTTTCTCCATGCAGGAATACATGAAAGGTGCTACAATGTGACACTAACTGGCTCCAACTCATCTGCTGTTATTTCAACGACGACTTTTGAACCGCTCGAAAGCCAAGGATTCTGGCTCGTCGCTCAGAGCAAATACTACTGCTGGGATGTCAAAGTGTCATATGGGATGTTTATCAGAGCACAGTGTCAGTACAACATCACTGAGCCATCTAACTATTTGTTATGGCTGACTACAGACCACTTCGCAAGAGATTTAGGTGGTTATGTCTCCACTCCGCTTCCAGCTGATATCATTTCTCCCAATGACATACTACAAATGATCATCTTGTATGATTGCTATTATGGTGATGTTCAAGGACTTTCCATGACATGTAATTTGACTGCAGTTCCCGATGATGGGTCGGGTACGTATTAATAACGGAATAAAAGTTTGTTGCGCGGTCTTTACCGTAGGCTCATGACCGGTTTTGTGCGTGGTCACGGGCAATAACACCTCCCCTTCTGCACGGTCCTTATCGCCCGTGACCACGCCAATATTAACCATTAACCTGCGGTAAAGAACCAAGCGTCAAACTTTAATTCCCATTTATATATGCCTCTATCGATTTCGTTTTCAGAAATGGGCAAATTCACGTTCGGGGGACACACGCTCGTGAAACACTTTCAAAGCTGCCACGCGTGATGCAAAACAATCTTCGTCATTCTAATTGGTTAAAATCCGCATCGTGAGTCCTACAAAACAGCTGCCGAACAGCTGGCACATAATATATGTGCTGCTCTGATTTTGATAAACTTGGGTTTACCATCCGTTATAACACACCATCGAGTTATAACGTTTCTTCCAATCATTTGTGAAATTTGCCCATTTATGAATATTAATTGAATAAGTGTACAACATTGGTACAAATGTCTGTCACTACTTTAAGAATGAAGAGAGATGTATAGAAACCAAAATTTTGATATTTTAGATCATATAAAACATTGTGAAAATGTATTCAGATTTGTTCATATTTATTCTAATATGGAAAATTCATCACTGCCGTGTTCCATTTTAAATTTGTGAGACGGAATAATTTAGTAGCATGTTTGGTACCGTCACCAAATTCACAAATTGTAATCCAGATTTTAGATTATAATTATTTTAGTAACATCGTGGTTCATAAAATTAATACGCGTATCACGACGAGTATATGTGTGTAAGCACGTATGCACTGTTGAAATGGCGGCTAGTGTGCACGTACGTGAATTATACCGGCTTGGTAACAATATTTTCTGAATCAATTACATTACAGTAAAGGAAAATCGTGTGTTCAAAAATCAAGATGGCTGCCAAAAATCAAAGATGGTGCCATTTATGCATGAATTAACAATAACATGTGACAGGAAGCAGCTCTTTTTGTTAGTTTGATCGTTATTTGAGGTAATTGTTGCAATTTGGAAAGCGAGGAAGCGATGGTCTCACAAAAGCTACTATAAAATCCAAGATGGCTGCCATAAATCCAATATGGCCGCCAATCCTACATACAATGGCATCAGATTAACAAATACAACAGCTGGTAATTTCTTTGTTTTGGGTTGTATAGGTCACTTAAGATTTGTAAGATTCACATTAACTTCAAAAACTAAAATGGATCACTAATATAACTGGCTGCTACCAAATTCAAATGACCGATAGTGTTATTCTAAAAAACACTTCATAAGTGCACGGTAGGATAATATGCACCTAGGGTTTTATTTTTACTTTTTCTTATGTGTACAATTTAAAAACATTCATAACTCCAACATAAAATTGTACATAATTTTAAAACACACAGCATCAACTAGGGTAATTGTACATGTACACAGGGCGAGTGGGAGCTAAATAACCCCTTCAAACAGATTACCAAAGACACACAAAAACAAAATAGGCCTATGTTCTCTTTTTTCCATGATTTGTTTTCTCCAAATGTACAAAAACGTGCCACCTTTGCAAGGGGAACATTCACTTTTTTGTCACTATTTGTTGGTATATATGCATGTTTTTAATCCCTAGCGCGATTCAGAACACGAACGAACACAAAACCCTCATCGGCCCATGGTCTAAAAGGCCTGACATTTTATTAACCGTTTCGCTTTTTTTTTCTCTCTGCCAAATTAATGGCATGGCCTTCAATACGCATTAAGCCTGAGATCACGTGAGACTCTTCCTCCCCCTAGTCCATTGTTTGCTGTATTTTATAATATATTGCCTTATTTTACAGGAGACATTTGTGGTGAAACCCACGTCAACGTAACCCAACCAGTTCCCTTTACTCTCGACATACCTGATTTCCGGGTCATTGAATGCCGTTGGTTTGTTACAAGCCCCTTTGACACATTCATCCACGTTGATGTTGTCCATATCAATATTTCAAAACATCATAAGTTATCATTTAGTAATGGTAACGAGACAACTCCTATAGATGAATTCACGTTTGACCTGACACCGCTGAACGGAACATCCTTCTACTTCAGCGGGAACAACATCACAATGTCATTTTCATCCTCCTTGTATATCAGAAGTGCGTCCTCATTGAAAATGATCTTACGATCTGAGGATGAAGAAGGTAATAAGTAGATCATAATGTTATCCAGACAAAGATGAGTATCCTGATCATAAAGTTGTAACTGAATAAAAATATAACTTTTTATGTACACAACTTATTATGTGCTTACTGTACATAAATATAGTATGTTAAGAAAATTGTACTTGATCAAGATTTGAACAAGCCAGATTACCGTATTGGCGCTCTAACAACTGAGCTATCTACGTGGTTGTACACAAAGTAGATTTATAGGGAGAAACTGACCTGAAATATTATAAACGTGAAGCGAGCAAAGAAAATTTAGCTGATGCCGGACTCGAACCCGCGACCTCTCAAATACCGTACGAGCGCTCTACCAACTGAGCTAACCAGCCCCTATGTTGGTGGGCGGTCCACTTCGTCAGATGCAAACAACCTGGGCAACATAGGGGCTGGTTAGCTCAGTTGGTAGAGCTCAGTACGGTATTCGAGAGGTCGCGGGTTCGAGTCCGGCATCAGCCAATTTTTCTTCGCTTGCTTCTCGGGAAAATAGTAGCCAATTAAAGATAAGCATCAGTCTAGAAAAGCCAATAGGAGTATCAGAAGTGAACAAAGGAGGGATTATTGAACCACACAATAAATAGATGTGGCAGCTTGTGGAAAAGCTAGGGTAACCCTCCGAGCTACAATACACCACAATGCCACAAGCGGAATAAGGGGAGACTCCGGAAGGCACTTTGTATTACGCTCAGAATACACCGCGCGATCCGTTTTCTAACGATCTAATACACTACGCAATCCTTTTCTAACCGATTTCCAACAGTCTAAATTCATGAATGGAGGTCCCCTGGACCCTCCTACAGTAGGATGATTGATAGCTAGGATTGTGAAGGTCAGACAGCTGACCTTTCTTGGCAGCGATACTCAGAGTCCTTAGATTTGCGCACACGTGAATGGGCTTAGATTTGTGTACAAATGAATAGGCTTAGATTTGTGTACAAATGAATAGGCTTAGATTTGCGCACAAGTGAATGGGTTGAGATTTGTGCATAAAACACTGGTTGGTTGCGTAATTAGATGAATCTAGGTCCCCAGGTCACATTCTACAGTAGGATTACTCATAAATTATCTTGATAAGGCCAGCCAGGCTGGCTAGGCGGTGAAATATCAAAGGATTAGATGTTTACACGAATGGGCTTAGATTTGTGCACAACACAATGGGCTGAGATTTGTACACAAGTCAATGGGCTCTGGCTTGATGCCCAACTTTCCCACGGTCGGGGGTGACCTGAACTGAACTTGTTAAAGGTTACTATGGAATGTGAAACTAGAGGTTCTCATTGAGGATTACATGAAGTTTCAGCGGATATCGCCCAAAGGTTTTTCAGTAATTAAAAAAAGGAAAAAAGGTGCCTTCCAGAATCACCGGTTCGCTGGACGCAGGGGTAAAGGAGGGATTAGTGAGCCACACAATAAGTAGATGTGGCGGCTTGTGGTAAAGCTAGGGTAAAGGAGGAATTATAGAGCCACACAAGAAGGAGATGTGGCGGCTTGTGGTAAAGCTAGGGTAAAGGAGGAATTATAGAGCCACACAATAAGGAGATGTGGCAGCTTGTGGTAAAGCTAGGGTAAAAATAGGACAATACACAAAGGGATATGACAACAACAAAAAAGGGGGGTTAATTACACCATACAAATTGAGGAATGGCTTGGAAATTCATGATCATTAGGGCAAGCCACTTTCAATTGAGATTCTGTACTCTCAATATCAAGTGACTGCTTGTCAATGCATTTTTAGGCATTGGGCTTCGAGAAGTTCAAGTAAATGGAAGGAAGTCTTGGTTAGTGTGTCACTCCATTTCTTACTGAATGCGAGGTCTAGGTCCCCAAAGGAGGGGCTGCATTTGATTTTGAGACCCTTGGGAAGAATACGGGATAAACGATAGAAACGGTAGTTATCAAGGTGAGATAGATAACGTACCCTCTTTTCCTCAAGTTTGCGCAACATTTGGAAAAGGCATTTAGTATTAAGCGATGACATAGAGAAAAGCAATATGTATAAAACAACTTCCTGAAACGAGAACGGGTTAAGACAAATACCTGAAAAGCGAATGGATTAATTCAAAAAGCTGTGGAGAGAACTGGTTAGAACAAATACATGAAAAGAGAACAGGTTGATACAAATACCTGAAAAGAGAACGGGTTAAAACAAATACCTGAAAAGAGAACGGGTTAATACAAAGAGATGTGGAGAGAACGGGTTAAAACAAATACCTGAAAAGAGTACGGGTTAAAACAAATACCTGAAAGGGAACGGATTAATACAAAGAGCTGTGGAGAGAACGGGTTAAAACAAATACCTGTAAAGAGAACGGTTTAATACAAAGAACTGTGGAGAGAATAGGTTAGAACAAATACCTGAAAAGAGAACAGGTTGATACAAATACCTGAAAAGAGAACAGGTTAAAACAAATACCTGAAAAGAGAACAGGTTAAAACAAATACCTGAAAAGAGAACAGGTTAAAACAAATACCCGAAAAAACAGGTTAAAACAAATAGCTATGGAGAGTAGAGGTTGGTTACATATATATATATATATATATATATATATATATATATATATATATATATATATATATATATATATATATATATATATATATATATATATATATATTATATAAAATATTTATATATATATATATATATATATATATATATATATATATATATATATATATATATATATATATATATATATTATATATATATAAATTAAATCGGGAGGGTGGCCTTAGCTTTCGATCCAATCCAGACCTTCATCAGAGGCTTTGACAAAGTACAACATAAAAACTCATCCATTTATAGGGAAAAGGGAAAGCAAAGGATCATGGGGCGGGATCCAAAAAAGGCGGGAAAATAGTGACCAATTAAAGATAAGCATCAGTCTAGAAAAAGCCAATAGGAGTGTCAGAAGTGAACAAAGGTGGGATTATTGAGCCACACAATATATATATATATATATTGGCATAAGTGGACCACCCACCAACATAGGGGCTGGTTAGCTCAGTTGGTAGAGCGCTCGTACGGTAATCGAGAGGTCGCGGGTTCGAGTCCGGCATCAGCCAATTTTACTTTGCTCGCGAACCGTTTATAATATTTCAGGTCAGTTTCTCCATATAAATCTACTTTGTGTACAACTACATAAAAGGCTTGTGTCCCGTTAATTGTGTGATTCCCCGCTACTGCCGTTACCCGGGTTGTTTGCATCTGACCGGGGCTTGATCCCTGGCTACTCGGCAGATATGGTTTGGCCTCTGACCTGGCCCCATATAGCAATAGATAATTGGCATAAGTGGACCACCCACCAACATAGGGGCTGGTTAGCTCAGTTGGTAGAGCGCTCGTACGGTAATCGAGAGGTCGCAGGTTCAAGTCCGGCATCAGCAAATTTTTCTTTGCTCGCGAACCATTTATATATATATATATATATATATATATATAAATATATACATACGTTCTGTAAACCATTATTTTTTTAGGTGTTTGCAATGTTGAGCAGATACTCTGTAAGCCAGATAGAAAGTGTCTACCAATAAGAGCTTCTTGCAATTACGTTGTGGATTGCCCAGATTACACGGATGAAATAAACTGTGGTGAGTGTCAAAATTATGTTTAAGTTGGTGTGTACTTAATAATTTTAGTTACATCCTACAATTCTTGCTACAAACTTGCTTTATAGAGACCTCCACCAACTATAATAACTCTTGTCTGCATGTTGTATTAATGTTTATATGTTGTATTGATTGAGTTGGAAATAAACTGAACTGAACTAAACCTGCATTAGAAACACATTGTAATTATTTGCCCTCCCCTACCTCTCCTAACTATCTCTTCCGTTCTCCACTCTTCTGCTTGTGACTGCACTTTCATTGTTGTGGTTTGTATGCGACACAGGCGTTTCACGAACTATATATTACAGGATAATTAACGTACCACATCTAAATAGTTTTATCGTAACGTTATGTGAATATTAAGCTGTGTTACTTCCTCTGGTTTGTTGCCCAGACATAGGCCTATGCGGTACTTCAAGTAATCATCTGCAATTTGGAGAAGCGCTTACAATTCTGGGTGATACTACTACCTACCAAGACGGAAATGAAATCACCCAATTTGCCGTTTATTCCGGAACGTCAGAACCGACTAATGTTTCTTTCGTCGAAAATACTAATAGGCCCATTGTGTGTGTTTGGAAATTCACTGGGCCGCTGGGAAGTCGAATTCGAATAGAGATTCTTGAATTTTTCAGTTATGATTATAATTATATTTTGAAAGTTGTAAATGGAATCAATCTTACTGAAGGAGAGCCGATTGTCGTATTTTCCTCGGATTTCCTGTACGCGAAGACGTTGTATGTTGATTCGGGAGACTGGATAAGGCTGGAATTGATCTGGCGGCATGGATTATTCTTTCGACTCAGAATTGCATTGACGGCTTACAACAAAACTGGTAGGTTCATTTCAAAGCAGTACCTGTAAAACTCCGACTTATATTATTATATTATTAACGTTTTTATTTACTATTGCACACAACAGCTTTACAGCTGAATTACTACAATATTACAGTTAAATAGCCTGTGAAATTAAGTTCTTAAAATTGTTATATTAAAAATCATCGATTGCAATACTTCGATTAGCATTTTGGTTTCGATTACTGGTTCAATTTCTATATAAGGCCAAATGATACAGATTGTTATTGGATTTTGCATTTAAGAAAAGACAAAGGTGTATCAATATTTTCTAACCACCAGTATGTGCACAAAATGAATTGTCCTGCATCTCTGAACCAAGATGTGTAAATGAAACAGCCGTCTGCAACGGGGTCGGAGACTGCCCTGGGAAAGAGGATGAAATCGGCTGTGGTGAGGTTTCATGAACATTCATTTCTTTATAACATTCTGCCGTCAATGTTATGTATGTATTTCTTTAATGAATTATTTGTAACTTTAACTCACATTTAGGAGGAAAATGTGGACGTTTGAATTATTGCAAACGTTCTAATAGAGAATGTGTTTATTTTTTACCTTAAACATTGAGGGAGGGGATACGTAGTGTAATTAAGTGTGGAGTTAACCGATATGTATATAGTTCAAACAATACTGGTTTAAATTATTATTAACAAGTATCTTTGCACAAAATAATCTATAGCAACATTTCATTAATTGTTTTAAACAAGCAACATAGCCGGCCCCCTATAATTTGTTTTATTCTTCTCCATATCAGGAGATTGTGCAGAAAGTCAATATGCCTGTCGTTCTGGGACAGACTGCGTCTTCACCTCTTCCGTGTGTGATGGCATAAATGACTGCAATGATCTTTCTGATGAATTTGACTGCGGTAAATATTCAATATATATATATATATATATATATATATATATATATATATATATATATACTCAAACGCAAAAGAAACTTACCACTTGTTTGAAATGTAATAAAATTGTAACAGTTCAAAATAAAACAAACCAACAATTGCTAATTGAAACATTGGCATTTTATTGATGACATGTCAAGTTTTTGACCACGATAAACCATATCATCAGTACATAATAGCAGAGGGTGCAAAGTCAGTCCCCTTTCAATAGCGTGTGTGGCCACCATTGTTTTGGATACAGGCAGTGCATCGTCGGCGCATACTGCCTACCAGTCTTTGGATGGATTGCTGCTGGATTCTGTCCCACTCAGTCCTCAATGTCTCAAGCAGTTCTGCCCGTGTCCTGGCCCTGCCAACTACGCGTCTCCCAAGCTCACCCCACAGGTGCTCTATGGGATTCAGGTCAGGGGAGAGCGCAGGCCACTGCATGGTGTTGATGTTCTCGCCTTGGAGAAATGCAGTGGTAAAGCGAGCAGCATGGGGACGAGCGTTGTCATGCTGAAAGGTTCTCAGTTCTGGGTGGTCTAGCAGGAATGGCAGCAGATGAGGTCGCAGGATGTTATCCACATACCAGTGGGCGTTAAGATTCCCATCCACAACCACCAGTGGCATCCTGTACCGGCCTGATATGGCGGCCCACACCATCACACTTGGGCCACCCCACCTGTTGGCTTGACGCACGCAACAATCGGCATATCGCTCGCCAGTTCTTCTCCAGACACGCTCACGCCCATCAGGACTGTCCACACAGAACCTTGACTCATCGCTGAAAGCGATCTCGTTCCACTGCGCCAAGGTCCACCGCTGATGCTGCTGGCACCATCTCTGTCGGTTGCGGCGATGGGCAGCCGACATCACGGGGCCTCTGTATGGTCTTCTGGCAGTCAGACCATAGTCATGCAGTCGTCTTCGTGCAGTATCATTGGAGATCCGTGGGTTTGCACGCCCCGGAGTTTCTGCCGCAGTGCGGGATGCTGGACGGAATCGATCCCAGGTGACTTAGGACCATCTGCCTGTCCTGCCTTGCAGTGGTGACTCTTGGCCTCCCTGATCGAGGTCTGTCATCTGCAGAGTTGTGGAGGGTGTCTCTCCACCAGGGCCGATATCGTCTGGTGTGAACAGCCAAGGCGACGTGCCACCTCACGGTAGCTCAGTCCGCCTTGCAGCATGCCCAGGGCACGCTGCCGTTGATCCCTTGACAATCGTGGCATGTTCATTGAAATGTCCATTTTGCACTGGCCTTTTTAAAGCCAATATCAAGACATCAAGTGCAGCTCATTAAAATCATCCCATACCCCTTGGCTAATCACTGACAGTCAAAACAGCTGTTTAACAGCTGTGCCATGAAGTGACCATTGAAGGTTCAAGTGACCATGCGTGACCGTTTTGTCTGACAGTGAGGACACTATTGTCCACAAATAAGTTCACACATTTACTACACGCAGTGTTATTGTTGATATTTAAAGGTTTAAAAGGTGGTAAGTTTCTTTTGCGTTGCAGTATATATATATATATATATATATATATATATATATATAAGATGATAAGATAATGTATTTATTAGCAACCATAAAAGTTGGATTTTACACGTATAATTTTTTTTAAATACATACACATTTTTAAGAAAAACTTAAAATTATTAAAACTTTTATCAAGAATATATTAATTATAACAAGAGACCACAAATTGCACAATTAAAGATATACATATATATATAAAACAAAACAAACAAAAAAAGAAATATATCACTTCAGCAAAAATTAATACATTTAAACACGTATTAAAATATTATCAGCAGGATATACACTGCACATCCCACAACCAGATTATAAAAAAACCTACTGATTAAACAAACACCAAGGAATAAAAGAATTCTTAAACCTATTTGTTCGGGTGCGTGGGCAAGGGAATTCAGGGGCAGATCTTAATGAATATTTCATTTCACGGGGGGGTGGCAGGAGGTGGTGTAATTTGTGATCCTTATTCTTAAGTTTACTAAAATATGACTTACATAAATCGTTGCGTCTCTCATTAAGTGGTTGCATATTCAACATAGACAGAATACTCACATAACCTAGGCCTGGGTAAATTGACTTCAGAGCTCTTTTTTGGACAATTTCAATTTTATCACTCAAATACTTAGGTAAACTACTGTGCCACACTTGGCAGGCATACTCCAGAACAGGCCTGATCACCGATTTATAAATTGTTAACAGGTCACCTTGATCAATTCCAGCACGTTTGAGTTGATACAACATGTACAGTCTTTTACTAGCCTTAGTTACAATGAAGTCCACATGGGCATTCCATGTCAGATCTGAAGAGAGTATTACCCAAGTACCTTAGCTTGACTAACTCTATCTATGGGTTTTTCATCTACAACAATGTTTGGTAAGTTCGTGGCATGAAGTGAGTCCTTACAAAAACATATAAGCAGTTCTTGAGTCTTGTTAGCGTTAATCTTCATATCATTTTCCACTGACCACTGGCAGGCTATGTTGACAGACTCCTGAAGTACTGACGCTGAACCTTTCTTGCAGATCTCAAAGATGGTGCTATCGTCCACGTATTTGTAGATTGGGCAGGGAGTGGTAAGGTCATTAATTTGGACTAGAAAATCTTTCGGACCCGACAATGTCCCTTGTGGGACACCACCGTTGGGATATCCAAACCCCGACATCACTGATCCTACCTTCACACGTTGGACTCTATCTAACAGAAAAGCAGCCATCCAGCGTACCAGATGCTGCTCAAGTCCGATGTTTTCCAGTTTCTGGATGAGGATGTGGTGGTTGATGTGATCAAACGCCTTGGAGTAATCCAGAAGCAGAACTCGAACAAAACTACCGGTCTGATCAGTAGCCTTGTACCATTGGTGAACCATTTCAACCAGGGCGTCTGTGGTACTGGTCCCACTAATACATCCAAACTGGTTGGGATCTATTTTGTCCTTAATCCCTTGAGTTACCCAGTCTAGCACAATGGACTCGAAGACTTTGGCAGCAATGGGGGTCAGGGCTATTGGTCTGATGTCGCTATCTACTACCCTCGGAGGATGCTTCTTGGGCAGTGGGATGATATCTGCGGTTTTCCAGCTGGTTGGAACAACCCCTTCTCTCATAGAGCTGTTGAAAATGGCAGTCAATGGAGCAGCAAATATGTAAGAGAAATCACATAAGATCCATGCAGGTATACCGTCCGACCCTGTTGCCTTATTGACATTGATCTTATCCAGGGCCTTTTTTGTTGTATCAATGCTGATGATGAAATCATCTGGTACAGGATCTGGTGTCTGGAATATTGGATGAGCGTCATCCAAACGAGGCAGTTCACTGCTGACAGATACAAAAAAGTCATTGATGTTGTCAGCAAGTAATTGTAGGTCGCCATCAGTCACCATATCACCATATATATATATATATATATATATATATATATATATATATATTATCCCTCCTTTACCCTAGCTTTACCACAAGCTGCCGCGTCTACTTATTGTGTGGCTCACTAATCCCTCCTTTGTTCACTTCTGATACTCATATTGACTTTTCCAGACTAATGCTTATCTTTAATTGGTTACTATTTCCCCGCTTTTTTGCTTGTGTTTTTATGTTTGTACTTTGTCAAAGCCTCTGATGAAGGTCCGGTTTGGATCGAAAGCTAAGGCCACCCTCCCGATTTAATTTATATATCTCCATGTCATCAGGATTTCCTGCCTGTAGCTCAGCGGTTGCAACAGATCTTCTCCTGTCGTAGTAAGTCACTATTTACTGTTGTTGTATCCCTCCGTGGTGATCCCCTTGAGTTACCTGTTTCTTGTTTTATATGCTTGTCTCATATCCATTTTGTTCCCTGTTTATTTATCCAACCTCTACTATCCACAGCTATTTGTATTAACCTATACTCTCTTTAGGTATTTGTATCAACCTGTTCTCTTTTCAGGATTCTGTATCAACCTGTTCTCTTTTCAGGTATTTGTTTTATTCCCTTCTCTTTTCAGGTGTTTGTTTTAACCCGTTCTCTCCACAGCTTTTTGTATTAACCTATTCTCTTTCCAGGTATTTGTTTTAACCCGTTCTCTTTTTAGGTATTTGTTTTAACCCGTTCTCTTTTTAGGTATTTGTTTTAACCCGTTCTCTTTTTGGGTATTTGTTTTAACCCGTTCTCTCCTTAGTTATTTGTATTAACCTGTTCTCTTTTCAGGTCTGTATTTTAACCCGCTCTCTCTACAGCTTGTACGGTATATTATCCTATTCCCCCACAGCTTCTCATTTCTGCCTAACTGCCTCTATAATCTTAGAGGCCTTAGCTTTCGATCCAAACCGGACCTTCATCAGAGGCATAGACAAAATATAAACATAAAACACATCCATTTATAGGGAAAGGCAATGCAAAGGATCGTGAGAAGGTATCCAAAAAGCGGAAAAATAGTACCCAATTAAACATAGGCCCCAATCTAGCAAAGCCCATGGTGTGGGAAGTAAACAAGGGAAGGATTAGTGAACTACACAATAGGACTGGTTGTGTGGTAAAGCTATGATGAATAGAAGATCCCACAAAGGGATATGACGACAAAAAGGGTCATTGCCATACATTTGAGGAGTTTCTGTAAAAGAGTTATGTGGCAATAGAGAACAGGTGAGAAAGAAATAATGACATAAAGATTTGGGCCTGTGTTGTGCTCACTCAGACGTAATAATAAAAATGGCCGCCCGAGTTAGAGGTGTTGGTGAGCATTGAACTTGTTTCAAAAACATTGCAGTTGACTTTTGTATTGACAATTAAATAGCAACCAAGTATGGATTTCAAAGAAAATTTAATTTTCTGATTTATTTGAACTGTGCATC
Organism: Zoroaster sp. YZ-2022; assembly: GCA_029582265.1. Classification (NCBI taxonomy): domain Eukaryota; kingdom Metazoa; phylum Echinodermata; class Asteroidea; order Forcipulatida; family Zoroasteridae; genus Zoroaster; species Zoroaster sp. YZ-2022. The sequence goes on along the minus strand of CM055817.1, from coordinate 38,713,917 downwards.
TCAATATAATTATTCTTTTTTTCCTTTTTTTATTTTTATTTTTATTTTTATTTATTTATTATTATTTTTTTTTTACACCACGATGAAAGTTCGTGAAAGCAGAAAATGGAGCATTATTTTGTTAATAACTACCGACATATGATATTAATGCCCTCCTACGTTAAAAGGCCCACATTAGGTTAGTGCTTGCTAAATCTTCATTCTATAGCCTACATCTAATCATCCTTGGGGTGATCGGTCTTTTTCTCCCGCAGTACCACGTCTATGGAATCATCGGCTTCTCTTATCTAATTTAAGAAAACCTAAAACAAAATCATCTTTTTAATGAAGCATTTATATCGTCGTGTCAGTGCAAAAACGTCGTATGTTCACAATGCAATAAGGTCGTATGTTCAGCGCGTCGTCAATCTGCATATATTTACATACATTAAAAAATGTTTGTGCAACAACGTCGTATCTCAGCCATTGCTTTTGTGCATTCATCCGGGAACTTGTTACATACGACCTTTTTGCACTGACACAAACTGGTTTTGTGCAAAAACGTCGTAACTCGGAGATACGACGTTTTTGCACTGACACGACGATATAATGTTGTTATTCTGGTTTTTTTTCTGATGTATCCTTGTATTTTTGTGTTAAGTGAGATTGTAAGGGTTGATGTTACTCCACTGCATCCATTGTCGGACCCCTGTCTGTTAGAATTCACTCTTAGAACAAGCTTTGACAATTCCAAAACTGTGTACAAAAATGAAAGCTTGGCAAGTATGATCATTTTTTCTGGATAAGTCTCACTGCGAAGAAGAACTAGAGCTCAAGAGTTTGTTGGAACAAACACACGGTGTTCGTGTGAACTTCCGGTTCAATCAATTTATCATCGATGATGTCAATATCATATTTTGCAAAGGTGTATCATCTTTTATTTTAACAATCTCTATTTCATATTGAAAAACATATCAATTTTGCGTTAGAATGTGTTGAATATGAACTTCCTGTTTGGGCCCAAAGTACCCCCGTAGCACCATCTTGGATACCCCGGGTATTAACAAGATGGGTTTTCGTGTTATCCGGGATAGCCAAGAGGGTGCTACGTGGGGGTACAGCAGGCGCTGTTGATTGCTAGTTGGATCCTAGTTGGATCCTACATTTGCTGTGACCCCGAGATACAAGGTGTTGTCTCAGTATATATATATACCCGCGACCTCTCGACCTTTCGAATACCGTACGAGCGCTCCACCAATATATATATATAGCTCAGTTGGTAGAGCGCTCGTACGGTAATCGAGAGGTCGCGGGTTCGAGTCCGGCATCAGCCAATTTTTCTTTGCTCGCGAACCGTTTATAATATTTCAGGTCAGTTTCTCCATATAAATCTACTTTGTGTACAACCACATAAAAGGCTTGTGTCCCGTTAATTGTGTAATCCCCGCTACTGCCGTTACCTGGGTTGTTTGCATCTGACCGGGGCTTGATCCCTGGCTACTCGGCAGATATGGTTTGGCCTCTGACCTGGCCCCATAGAGCAATAGATAATTGGCATAAGTGGACCGCCCACCAACATAGGGCCTGGTTAGCTCTGTTGGTACAGCGCTCGTACGGTATTCGAGAGGTCGCAGGTTCGAGTCCGGCATCAGGCAATTTTTCTTTGTTCGCTACCCATTGTTGGAAATAGGAAGATAGGTATAGGAAGATAATGAACAATGGAAACGCAACTTAGGACGGAATAGCTGGAAGCATTCTGATTCATAGTATTATATGACTATATAAATGTTCCTTTTTTGTAAAGTATGTTTTATTTTGAGCCGAATCTGGAAGGGAAGATAGTCTTTCTCTTTTATGATTTGATAATTAGCGTATATATTCGTGCTTGTGTTACAGACAATCGGCAAGATGACCTCGGCATGATAAAGGTCTATATATTTCTTTTGTTTCAAGGACTGTGTAGAAATGGTCTGGTTGAAATCAACGGTGATGGTACAACAATGATTTCAACACCACACTGGCCTCTATCGTACCCTCCACACACTCAGTGTCTGTGGCTGGTGGTGGCAGAAGTGGGATACAATGTGGTTATTACTTTCCTTGAGTTTGATCTGGAACAAGGCTGGGATTATCTGTATATTGGAAACGGACGCATGTTTCAGAATCCATATTTGAACCTTACAGGGTAAGTTTTTCTGTTTTTAGGTGTTTCACAGCACTATGCGAACAATTTACTTGTTTGCAATAATATTGTTGAAAACATGTTTTTATGATTGTTTTTCAGAGTTCAATATCCACTGAAAACCGCCTCGACACAAAACGAACTGTTTATGATTTTCAGATCAGATTATTATATGGAGACAAAAGGATTCATTCTTGAGGTTAAACAGATGCGGGAAGGTAAATTTGTTTGTGTATTCATTTGTTTACAACAACATTGATATTTCATAAATTACCAAATGGAATTTTAATGTAACACCAATCAGAATATAAACGAGGATGATCAATCTTCAAACCTCGGTGGAGGGAAATGAATAAATAAATAAAAACATTCTTTATCACCCGTTGATTGGTCCATGTAGCAAACTCAATACATTTGTTATAATTTCATCCTAATCCGTATATTAGGATGTCGTGTCAGAAGTACACACACACACCCATGTTTGTGTAACATACGGTACCCTATGTGAACATTCTTTTTGTTCTCGTGTGAAGACCGTTTGCACTACTGAAGATTCATTTTGGAGCGGATTATTTTTTCAGTATTTTCCTAGAAAATTCTACTTCATTTTGAGACAAATGACGGCATATACTAAAATGCTTCCATTTTGAGAAAACTGAGATTTTCTAATTCGTTAAAACCTTGTGTGGACGTATGTAAGTACACATAACGTCTCAAGATCCTCCTGCATATAGTGTGGCTATCTTTTGTTCTCAGGTCAACATAGCCTATGTAACACAAATTCACACTCACAACCTTACGGATCCCTCTTGTGGGTTACCAACATCGTCCTATTGTCCCTTTTCTTTAGAATTTCTCTTGTGGTGTACACCGAATATCAAGGGTGGATTCCTATGTACAATACATCGTGACGGGTGCACCCCACTAAACTCCCATAGTAAACAGTGCTAAATACAAACTATTCAAAAATCATTTTAAAAATACTCACAAGTCCTAAAAAGAAAGAATATTGATCGATATACAGTATAACCTTTTATTTTCTTCTCAATTTATTGTGGATAATCCAGGTTTCCGTTGAGTTATTCTCATCCCAATGGAAACCACCCTCTACAGGAGTGAAAACTTCCTCACTGAAAAAGCAGCCATTTTGGGAAAATAGCCTTACGCTTGAAATCAAATTAGGACCACTTTTTCAGGGCCTAGTGTATCCAAAATACTCACAGTTGGAAGTTAAGGACCACAGGTTATGATATTGGGCCATTTTTACACATTCCATCAAATATATGGGCCTCAAATCTTTGCTTGAGGACATACACATTATGATAAACATCTCGGGGCATGAATGTCTCACTATTTAGTGGGGTGCACCCTGGCTCGGGTCCGAGACACTAAAATAGAACCAGGCTGGACATAATTACAACATATTTTTCCATGTAGGAATACATGAAACATGCTACAATGTGACACTAACTGGCTCCAACTCATCTGCTGTTATTTCAACGACGACTTTTAAACCGCTCGAAAGCCAAGGATTCTGGCTCGTCGCTCACAGCAAATACTACTGCTGGGATGTCAAAGTGTCTTCTGGGATGTTGATCAGAGCACTGTGTCAGTACAACGTCACTGAGCCATCTAACTATTTGTTATGGCTGACTACAGACTACTTCGCAAGAGATTTAGGTGGTTATGTCTCCACTCCGCTTCCAGCTGATATCATTTCTCCCAATGACACACTACAAATGATCATCTTGTATGATTGCTATTACGGTGATGTTCAAGGACTTTCCATGACATGTAATTTGACTGCAGTTCCCGATGTCGGCTCAGGTATGTATTTTAATAAGGGAATAAACGTTTGTCATACTGTCTATACAGTAGATTAATGACCGGTTTTGTGCATGGTCTCGGGCGATAATACCACGCCTTCTGCTCGGTCTTTATCGCCTGTGACCAAGCCCAAAACCGGTCAATAACCTGAGGTAAAGACCACCCAACAAACTGTTATGTCCATTCATAAATTCACGTATCGATTTCAAAATGTAAAAATTGCGTGATTTCTGTTGAATAAAGCCAAATAGAAATGTACAAATTCACGTTTTGTGGACACACGAATCACTTCCAAAGAACATGTTCATGAGTGAGGCGCGTGCTGCAAAACTATTTTCGTCACTCTGATTGGTTCAAATCCGCGTCGCACGTCGTACATATGTGCTGCTCTGATTTTGTTAAGTGATATCTTTACCATCCGTTAATAAACCCCACGTAATAAAGTTTGGTGCAATCAATTTTTTTAACTGTCTTGGGCATTTATGAATATTAAATGAAGTGTATAACATTGGTAAAAATGTCTGCCAATGCATCAGTACTTAAATATAAGAATCAATAGAGATGATTATAATTCAGTAATCGGGTAGTGTACACTCCTTTAGAATTGATTAAATGTATTATCATCTTAATGATGCACTCTTGCAATGTTGTCCGTGAGCTTATAATGTACTATTAAGTTAGATTTAACCCTGACGCGAAACAAACCTGGCACGGGCTCGTGCAAATATTACCGTGCCATAAGTCCTACAAGTTTTTCTGATCGTACACTGCTTTGTTTTACAGGAGACATTTGTGGTCAAACCAATATCAACATAATCCAACCAGTTCCCTTCACTCTCGACATACCTACATTTCGGATCTTTGAATGCCGTTGGTTTGTTACAAGCCCCTTGAACACATCCATCTACGTGGATGTTGTCCATATCAGTATTTCAAATCATCAGGAGTTATCATTTGGGCGGGTGATTGGTAGTAATGATAACGAGACGACTCTTACAGATGAATTCACGTTAGACAGGACACTGCTGAAAGGAACGTCCTTCTACTTCAGTGGGAACAATATTGCAATGTCATTTTCATCCCCATTGTACTTCAGTGCGCCCTCATTGAGAATGATATTCCGATATGCGGATGATGAAGGTAATAAGTGGATCATAATGTTATCCAGTCCATAACGTTACACCAACAATTGTCACGAACCATAACGAAATACGTAGAGTGGATCATTATGCAACCCGGGCCATTTATGTAATAAAACTAAGACTGATTTACTTATATAAGTTTTGAGGCTTTGCATGGTGGAATATCGATATCGTTTCGGTTTGCGGTAACACCATGTGTTTATCTCAACTAACGTGAAGCTGAGGTACAGGTTCTGAAAAGAACCGTATCGTACAACTCGTATCTCAACCTTCGTTAAGTGAGAAAGGTTCAAGGGAGAACCAATTTCGGGCAACTCGTTTTTCTCTACTGTCGCTAAGTGAGAAATATGGTTCAGGGAAAACTAATTTACTTGATCAGAATTTCAACCAGTAACCTCCAGATTACCTAAACCTAAACCCTATTGTTTAATCTGCATGCTTTAAACCTTTGTTTTTTAGGTGTTTGCAATGTTGAGCAGGTACTCTGTAAGCCGGATAGCAAGTGTTTACCAAAAAGAGCTGTGTGCAATGGCGCCTTGGATTGCTCAGATTACACCGATGAATTAGGCTGTGGTGAGTTTCAATATTTATTTTTGTATTAGGTGTTTTCGTAATAATTTTAGTTTTACCCATAAACACCTGTATTCTCTAAAGACACTAGCTTTTTGGGTATCCACTCCACATTTTGGAGAATTCTACCACCTTATCACATTTGTCTTATTTCTTTAACAATACATATTTTTTGTATATTGTATTGAGTTAGTGGAAAATAAACTGAACTGAATTGAACTGAACTAAACAAATGATAGACATCTCTTTTATCTAATAAAAATAAATAAATAAATAAATAAATGTGATTGCCTTCCCTATATCTTTCCTAACAATCTGCCTCTGACTTCCTAATCCCTGCAGCAGAATCCCTTTCAACACTATACTTAAGCAGCTTATCTCACCAGAGTCTGGCACTCTTTTGAAGACCGTCAGAGCACACTGACCGACGCGTCAAGAGAGATTATTACACGGTGTTACCGCCAACATATACTCTAATCATCACATTATTACATGATACATGTATCACCTTTTAGCTGTGTTATCTTAATGTTGTATGAGTAATGTTACTTCCTCTGATTTGTTACCCAGACATATGCGGCACTTCAAATAATCATCTGCAATTTGGAGAAGCTCTTACAATTCTGGGGAAATCAACCTTACAACCGGACGGAGATTACATCTCCCACTTCGCCGTTTATTCTGGAACGGCAGAACCGCCTTTAATCGTATACCCAAATACTAATTGGCCTATCGACTGTGTTTGGAAAATCACTGAGCCACCAGGAAGTCGAATCCTAATAGAGATTATCGAATTTTCCAGTTATGGTGTTACCTTGAAAGTTGGAAATGGATTCAATCCCACTGACGGAGACCCGATTGCAGTATTCAACGGGAATCTGCTGTCCACGAAGGAGGTGTTGTCTGTTGATTCGGGAGTATGGATAGTGGTTGAATTTAACGGGCCGTCTGGATCATTTTATAGTCTAAGTATTGTATTATCGGCTTATGACATAGATGGTAAGTTCATTTCAAAACAGTACCTGTAAAACTCCATCTGACTTGTATTATTATTAAATTATTGACGATAACAGCATTTCCGCCGACTTACAACAATATTACAGTTAAATGTATGAAATTATACATTTTTAACTTAGGGACCGTTGCCAATCTCGCCCGCAAAAACCACTGGGTCATTCTTCCAGTATTATCGTGAGACTCGCCGGGAAAGCAGCGATGAAGCTGCAGTCCTTAAAAAACTGCCATTGTTAACTTCCTAATCCATTGACAAAAGAGTGTTCATGTGGGGCTTAGACCTTTTGAATTGCCAATTAAGCCTTTCCATTGTAAGCGGTTACATCAAACTATAACGTGGCCAGCTTCTTCTATTGTTAAGGTTTTTCTAAAGGTCTGGTAGGAGACTTGGAGTAAAACAAATAGTGAGGACGACGATTTTTGCAGGTGAAAATTTAGATTGTTCTGGGTGGAGTTAGTGGGCGAGATTGGCTAAGGTCCCTTAAACCCTTAAAATAAAGCATATAGATTGCGGAGTTACTTTTAAGGTTCGCTGAACTCGAGATCCATGGAATTCAAGGAAATTATTTGAAAACCTAAACTAAATATCTGTTAAATAAGAACACCTGGGAAAATGGGATAATTTTACAATCGGGTGCTAAAAGTCAGACATTGGCTAATAAATAAATGCAACTTACTACCGAAGTTTATGTTTATAATATCACTTATAGGGAAAAAGGGAATGTGTAAACCAGCAAAGAGAAATTAATTTGAATTTAGCTACATTATTGCATTTAATTCTAAGGTCTGAACTGAACTGAACAAATCATAAATACGTTGCTGAGATAATATCTATCGACGGACTTGTTCTTTTTAAAAATACGGTCGGTATTGATCTTAAAATATTGAATAAAGTTAATTTTGTTTCAGGATTATGCAGTGAAGGTACAATCGATTTGGAAAAGACTTATGATACGTTCAATCTGACGTCTCCCCTCTACCCTTCGAACTATCCACCAAACGTTGAATGCTGGTGGCGAGTCTACCTTTCTTGCAGATCCATAGCTTACAATATATCAATCGAAGTTGTTTCTTTCGTAACGGAGACAGAGCTCGACAAGGTACAAATCAATTCGTACGGCTATGAAAAAAAGAAGTTTGTGCTGCACGGAGCGACAAAAGTGCGTTCAATATTATTGGAGGCTTATGAGGTTGGGTTTTCATTTACTGGTGATTCCACTGTGGAGTATAGTGGTTTCCATCTCAGATTGACACGCGTTAACGACGGTAAGTTATATCTTATGTGAAAGAAATGTACTAAAAAATACCGTTAAATAAGGAATTGAGCATAACATCTTATATTGGGAAACATAGATTTCCAGTAGGTCAGAAATAAGATTGTGTTTTGGGTTTAACATCTTGAAAGAAATGTACTAAGGAATACCGTTAATTAAGGAATCAAACATACAATTTTGTATAGGAAATATGGATTTCCAGTAGATCAAATTACTAAGATTGTGCTTTGATAATTCCTTAATAGTGCCAATAAACCCCGATATAAACGTTAATTTGATGTTTTATAATACACAAATCTGCCTTTAATATATGCATTTACTAATGCAAAGCGGAAATTCAGTTGCGGCTTATAATAGGTCTTAAATTATAGTTAGGAAAAAGTTCTACACTTCAGCATTCGTTATAGGAATAATATCTGTTTGGATGCCTTTTCGGATGCCAAACCCTTGATGTTTGATAAGTAACATCTACCAGTTATTTATTCTGGAGATTAGTGGTTATCAAGTCCGATAATAACCCCCATTGTGTATATGCAGATGAAAATCATTGTCTCGAAGGTCTGGACTGCGGTGACGGGTCATGCTTACAAAACAGTGCTAGATGTGATGGGTTTAAAGATTGCGAAGGAAACGGAACAGACGAAGAAACTTGCGGTAAGACACCATGTTTGGGGCATTTAAATTAAGGGCCAATGCTCATTGATTAATTTTCCAGATCTATTTTATTTCCAGATCATACACTTATGTACGTTTAGTCCCAGTTACAGGGTTGCTGTAAATCATATTATCCCAATTCGTTTATATTTTTCTACCAGACTGGAACCCAGTTTTCAAATATGAACATCAATTGGCCAAATCTTTCTCAACAAAACAACTTCTGTCTGGTTTTTAGGATGTTTGTATCATAATTCTGTGTTTCTAGCGCCCGTTGGCAAGAAACTCTTCGTTGGGAAACATTATGGTGACAATTACATATTCTGTTTGTAGCGCCCTCTGCCGTTTGATCAGTTTGAAACTTTCTTTCGTTCCTTATTTACATAGAAAATATCACTTGTCCCGAGTTTTATCGCTGTAAGAAATCCAATAAATGTAAGTATCTATCTAAGGTTTGCGACGGACATGAAGACTGCCCTCAAGGAGATGACGAGAAAGAATGCGGTAAGTCTGTTTTTCACCTCTTGACGGCGCTCATTCACTTATGACCGGCATAATAAGCTCAACCTCGTCTCCAGAGTCTACCTCGTTTTCACTACTACATCGTGGCAAAACCAGTTTAACCCTATCAGGCCTCGGAGGCACAATATGCCCCAATATCTCCAGAACGCTTTGTCTGATCACGCTGAAATTTTTTACTTTTCCTAACTTTTCTTTGGGACCCCCTCACGCAAAAATGAATAGTTGCCATGGCAACTGTTTATTTTAAACAGGTTCTATTGAGTTGCCACGTTTTAGTTAAACATACTAATTTATTGATACTGTTAAACATTCAATTTGTGTTTTGGGGTTTTTGTCAACTTTTAAACTCTGAACTGGACAATTTTGAGTCATGTGACCACTTCCAGTGCATTATGGGAATCAAATATGGTTGCCATTGTTATTATATCTGCCCATTTTTGGGTCACAATCTTTAAAAATTACAAAATGATCAAAAATATTGTTTATAGCGTCCTCTAGCGGTCACATTATTGCTTGAACTAAAGACAACATTTGTGCCAAATTTCACGGACAACGGATATAAAATTATGTTATGGGAAAGTACAATTTTTGACCAAAAATGAGGCAAAATTACCGGAAAGGGTATAGCGCCCCCAATGATGACCTATGAAAGGTTTCATGGCTTCATTCGATAGATCGCGTCAAACAGAACATGCCTGCGACGTTTCATGAAAAACGGCCGTTGAATACAATAGACCTGTATATATCTACATGCAGTGCGTAGGATTCGAAAGTTAGTTGGCCTAGTCCCGGCCTCCCTATTGCAGCACACACTCTTAATTACGAACTTATTTAAATAACCAAGTTCTTGTGTTTATTGAAATCGTCCCGAAGTTCCAGGGGGGTGAGAAGTGGGAAAGAGGAATAATATTAGCTCGAAAACCCTGGGAACGAGGTTGCAATAAGCTCATCTCGAGCAAAAACTTCAAGCACGTACATTTTAATATTTCTGTTCGAGACTTATTTAAGATGTACGTGATAAGGTGTTCTGTTAGCAGCTTTTCATACCCAATGCCTTAAAAAGCTTCAACAAAGTTTCAACAGTGATAAATAAATCCTTTAAACAAGAAGGTTCTTTATCATCGCTTAGGTAGTATTTTTGTTTTCTTGTGCATGAAAACAAACTGAGGATGGTGTAATATAGGCTGGCCCCTTAAACGTACCCAGAATTAGTGTTATGATAAATGTCTTGAGTCAGGGAATCTGACGAAGATGGCAGTATGGTTAAGATTATATGGTTTTCTCTTTCTTAATATAGATCGGCGATGCCCTAATGAATGTAGTTGCCAATACGATGAAGACAGCGATCTAAAGGTGATTTGTAAGGACGGATGGAACGAAACAACTGTTTCAAACATCGTGAAAATCACGAAGGAGCTGTAAGATAGAACTTAATATTTATAATTTACAATTTGAGCTATATTTGAACACTTTGGAATTTTAAAGATAAAGTTATTACTTGCAGATTTAAATGCTACTTTGCCTACGCACCAATTTCTCCATGTTCCTCGGCCGGAGGGACAGATCAGGCGATGGCGTCGGAATCTGTATTCGCAAGAGCTTTGACATTTGTTCAAAGGAGTTTGGAATGCTTGAGTCATTTGAGTATATTAACCTCCTAATTTCAGCTCGGAAGCAAAAATTGCTTCGCTTGGTTATCGTATATAGACCCCAGATAACAAAAGATCGTCGATTGACTGGTCCTATATTCCTTCGTGAATTCGCTTCCTTCATTGAGAAGTTATTGACTGAACAGAATTACCTTCTCATTGTAGGTGACTTTAACTTTCATGTTAACGATGAAAGTAATCGTGAGGCCCAGAAATTTCTTGATGTTGTCAATGCATTAAATCTGAAGCAACATATACACTTCCCCACTCATCAAGATCTTATTTTCACGCGTGTACCTGATGAATTTGTTTTTGATGTTTCTGCAACGCACTACCTGTCATCAGACCACGCTGCATTGAAATGCTCCCATGGCATAGGCAAACCAGATGCTGTCAAAATGGAAATCCAATTTCGCAAACTTCATGAAATAGACATTGAAGTCTTTCGCAATGACATTATGGAGTCCGATCTCAATTCCCTAGCTTGCTTTGATCTAAATCAACTTGTCAGACATTATGGATCTGTCCTTACTGGTCTATTGGACAAACACTCCACAGTTATAAAGAGATCGATACCTTGCCGACCACACGCACCTTGGTACTGCAGGGACTTGCGTATTGTCAAATAAAGTCTTAGGCGACTAGAACGTCGGTGGCGATCTTCTAATTTGGTAACTGATCACCAAATCTTCAGAGCTCAGTGTCGAAAATACAGTCGCTTACTATCCGAGAAAAAAAACGAACTACCATTCAGGTCATCTGCAAAGCTGCGACTCACGGCAGTTTTTCCAGATAATTGATCGGCTCTGCACTCCAACAACAACTAAGGTTCTTCCTTCAGATAAAGACAACATCATGCCGCTCACCGAACGCTTTCTAAAATATTTCTCTGACAAAATTGTAAGCATAGTCAGATATCTGAAAGAAATCCCCATCGTGACATTCCTGGAATAGCTATACGTACTACAGGGGAAATATTCGACTGTTTCTTACCAGTTCGAGAAGAGCAGCTGATGACACTTATTGCAAAATCGAAGTCAACAACGTGCAGTCTCGATCCTGTTCCTAATGAAGTGGCTCCAATACTGACCCGCATCGTTAACATGTCATTGGAGACAGGTTACTTCCCTGACCCACTCAAACATGCTCACATTTCTCCGCTCTTGAAAAACCCCAAACTTGACCCTGACGAGCTTAAAAACTATCGACCAATTGCTTATATAAAGGTTTAGGAAAGACAATAGAACGATTGGCGGTTCTACAAATTCAGGATCATCTGTCCAATAATCATCTATATGCGGCTACTCAATCAGTTTACAGGAAAAAATCATAGTTGCGAGACAGCCTTGCTACGGGTTTATAATGTTCTACTTCTGGCCCACGACAAAGGACAGGAGGCCATCTTGGTACTCTTGGACTATTCGGCTGCTTTCGACACCATCAGTCATAATACCCTCATTCACCGCCTTCAGGAGAGATTCGGCATTTGTGGCAGTGTGTTGAACTGGGTCAAGTCCTACCTCATAAACAGATCTCAATCTGTGGTGATCGGCAAAAATGAATCTTCATCGCATTTTCCAGGTCAAGGTGTTCCACAAGGGTCAATTGTTGGACCCCTCATATTCACCTTATATTTTTCTCCATTGAAATATGTCATTAACCATCATGGAATCGGCTGCATTATGTATGCTGATGACACTCAAATATACATCATATTCAAGCAAAATGAAAAATCTTCTAGCATTCTAAATGTACAAAATTGCTTGAAAGACATCAAAGTTTGGTTAACAAAAAATGGTCTGAAACTCAATGATAGTAAAACTGAGATTATTCATGTCAACAGTCGCTATAGATCTTGCTCGCCAATTAGAAATATTGCCTTGGATAATATCTCCATTTGTTCAGTTCCTAGAGCTCGCAACCTTGGAGTGACCTTTGATGCTCACCTTTCCATGAATAATCACATTAATAATGTTTGTCGTGCTGCTTCATTTGCCCTTCATAAAATTAGTAATATAAGACACTATTTAGATCAGAAATCTGCTGAAAAACTGATCCATTCTTTAGTTATGTGCCGTATTGATTCTTATAACAGTTTATTGTACGGTTTACCTGACCTTCAAATTAGTAAATTACAACGGATTCAAAACACTGCAGCTAGGCTTGTCACCCCTGTACTGCAGAATTTACATTGGCTTCCAATTAGGTCTCGTATTGATTTTAAGATTTTATTGTTAACTTATCAGTGTCTTCATGGTACAGCCCCTGCTTATCTCCAGGATTTAGTTCAACAGTATCAACCAGCTAGAAACCTACGTTCTAAAAACAAATATCTTCTGTCAGCCCCAGCAATTACAACGACATCCTATGGTTCTCGCTCATTTCAAAGTGCTGCTCTGCTGTGCAACTTTGGAACAGTTTACCAGCAAATGTTAAACTGGCTGAAACTATTGGTCAATTTAAAACCCGGGTTAAAACACATCTGTTCAATCAATGTTTTCACAGTTAATTTAATTTATGGATTTACGAGTCTCGGACTGAAATAAGACACTGTTGTTTTTGTCCAACATTTTTGGTTTGCGAGTCCACTGATTTAATTTTCACATAATTGATTTAACAAAGAAACATTAAAATACATCTGTGTTTGAAATCAGTTGGTCAGCCAGTAATCTAAATTCATCACACCTGCACTATGTGCGCTGACCAACTGATTCAGTTTCTATATGGTCATAATAATTAACTTGTAACTTTCATTTTAACATTTCACATAATATTGTTAAGATAAGTAATAACTCAAATTGCCCATTAAATTAATTTAGTAATTTAGAAATACAACGAGTTTACTTTACTCGCGATTGAACAAGTTTATTCAATTGCTCACCAAAGGTTTCTAATTTTCTTTGCTTTTAAAATTTTCTTTGCTAATTTTCTTTCTAAATGTTTTTGAGAATATACCTAATAGAATCGTGTGATCAACTAAAAGATAATTTATCATTCTTCATGCATTTTTCGTGGGGCAAATCCGCCATCAGTCGACCGATGCAGCCGAATTCTCATCTGCATAGGGCGGCTCCCCACGAAAACAACAAGACACCTCAAACCCCAAAGATTAATAATTCTGTAATCTCCAGCACTATTCTCTACATTTAAACTGACAACTGGCCTTACAACCTAATATAGGCTTTAAATGCGTCGGACCGCCATCTGCCCATTTATCTAATTTGCGCATCAGAATAGCCCTGAGAGAGCGCATGACACCCCGCCCCTATACGGAAACTATGCCCAGTGTAAGCATTGTCATCTAACCCAATAAATCTAACAGTTGATTGTAGCATTTTAGCAAACTGCTCTCTCTCTTAATTGGCTCACCACTTGACCAACAATACAAAAAAGGCGATTCAAAAGCTCTCCTGTGGTAAAAGTAGTGAGTTAGGGCTTTCACTGTACAGTAAACACCGTTTGTACTCGTAATATTAATGCAAACATGTCTACCTTTGGAGTGCTTAAAAAAACGAAACTTCATCTTTAAACTTTGGCCATCCGATCCAAAATGGACACAATCTAGTTTCAACACGTTTTCTGTATTCTTATTGGATACCGTAATTTCTCCCACGCGTAGAAACGCTGCGAACGCCAACAAAAACATGCTTTTGTACAACGACTTTTGGTAAACTGATTGTGAACAATGTTGTAATGCATCTACCATCTTATGTAGTATGTGAATAGTTATAGGCAATCTAACATCAAACTTCAGTTTGGCTCGTTCTACTCCTTGTACAGCTTTGTGTACGATAAACGCTTGACCAGGCTCTGTCATGTTATATAGTCTGTGGATGAAATTGATAGCCGACATAAACGTACAGATGGTACTGGATGCATAGTTAGCTTTAAATAACTAAGTGTCAAATAGAGCTACTAGGATTGGTGGCAGTGGCAATGAAGCGCTGAACCCATGTTTCTTGATAAATTGAATACAAATGGTCTGCGCTCTTTGGTACGTTTTCCATGTTGAAACTGCCATCGATTTTGAAAGTAAGCTTAAAAGCCCCGGAACCAGTTCCGAGGTTGAATTGCTACTGGTAGTGACAATGGTTGCTCTGTCATGTGTGGGGCTGCTTTTAGAACGCCTCCACCTGCAGACGAGAAAGTTTATCAGCGAGCGTATTTATACATCCAGGGATATGTACAGCTTTAAATTGAATATTAAACAGCATGCTTTTTACTACTAGCTTACGTACGAGAGTCATAACCTTCAATTCTTTAGTTGTATTTGAGTTAATAATGTTAACTAAAGCCTCATTGTCTGTGTGGAGGAGAATTCTTTGATTAGACCAGTGATGTCCCCAGACACACACCGCGGCTACTATTGGATAACATTCTTTTAGTGTTATATGTTCATTGGCCCATGATGCTGGCCATTTCCCATAAAACCATTGGGTACCAAAAACTGCGCCGTATCCTAATGAACCCGCGGCATCTGTGTATAAGTGTAGGGTTTGGTTTGTTAGCCACTGGTCTGACAAAAAAATGCTTTTCCATTAAATTGCCTCAGAAACAATAACCACGCCTGTAAATCTAATTTTGCTTGAGCTGTTAACCTGATAAAGTGCCTTGGGGACTTGCTACCTATGGTTAAGTTTATTAATTGCCTCAAAAATGCTCGACCAGGAACTACTACCTTACAGGTAAAATTAAGAAAACCGATAATTGATTGCAGTTCCTGTAAAGTAACTTTTTTTCTTGTCTAATGCCAAACTTGTTATATCAATGGCTTACTTCAATTTGTCTGCCGGTAACCAAGCAGTCATTGCTATCTAGCTCGATCCCAGCAAAAGTAAGGCAGGTTGTTGGTCCTTCGGTTTTGTTTTGTGCTAGGGGAACACCCAGTTTATTACATAATGTTTGAAATCCTACCACATTTTGTATGCCATGTTGATAACTTGTCGAAATAATAAAAAAAATCGTCAAGAATATGAACCAAGCCGGCGGGCTTTAACTCTTTCTGCGTTATCCATTCAATCACTGTGCTAAATTCTTCGAATATAGCACAACTTGAGCGGCATCCCATTGGTAGAGTTTTATCATAAAAAATATTAGCAGGTTGTGGTCACTTGGATAAAATGGAATAATTTTGAAAGCAGACTTTATGTCAAGTTTAGAGAGCACACACCCTGGTTGCACTGACTTTAACATTTTAATTGCGTCATCTGTTGATGCGTACTTGACTGTTGCATAGCAATCTGGTATACCATTATTAACCGAGCCGTTTTCTGGATATGACAAATGATGAATGATTCGAAATGCCCCAGGTTGTTTTTTAGGAACTTATCCAATTAGACTTGCACAAACATTCTTTATGGGCAAGTCTTGGAAGGGCCCTGCAAGTCTGCCTTGTTCAAGTTCAACCGCTAGTTTTTCGGAAACCACCTTCAGATTTTCAAGAGCTGATTTTAAATTCTTGGATGTCCTAATTTCCTGTGTGCCCGTAAAACCTAAGTCAAAACCGAATGTAAAACCATCAACTAAAAATTTATACTTTTCGGTATCGTACATCTTTATTTACTGGCGTCAGTAGTATGTGTGCAGCAAATCAGTCCTGTTTGAGGAGGTGCAGTCTGCAATTTGTCTGCAGTGATTTTGTGCAGTTTGTAACGGCAATACTCCACATTGCTCCACAGTGCAGTGAGCAATGTGGAGGAGATTTGCACTTTGTGGAGGAGATTGCACTTTGTGGTGGTGGAGCACCATAATTTTTTTTTTTGATGGCCAACTTCAATTTTATTTTTATTTTTTTATTTTTTATGACGTCATTTCGGCCAAGTAAAAAAAAAATTGTGTTACCATAGGAGTTCCACCACCACAAAGTGCAATCTCCTCCACAAAGTGCAAATCTCCTCCACATTGCTCACTGCACTGTGGAGCAATGTGGAGTATTGCCGTTACAAACTGCACAAAATCACTGCAGACAAATTGCAGACTGCACCTCCTCAAACAGGACCGATTTGCTGCACACATGATTGAAATTTTTCATGATTGAATTTTTTTTTTCAATTTTTTTTCAATTTCTTTTTTTCAACCACAATTTTACCACTGCACACAACTGCACACAAAATACTGCACACAACTGTACACAAAATACTGCACACAACTGCGCACTACTCCCTCCACACAAACTGCACACAAAATACATGTGTCTTAAAATAGAATGGACACGCACACAAAATACTGCACACTACTCCCTCCACACAAACTGCACACAAAATACTGCACACAACTGCGCACTACTCCCTCCACACAAACTGCACACAAAAGACTGCACACAAAATACTGCACACAACTGCGCACTACTCCCTCCACACAAACTGCACACAAAATACTGCACACAACTGCGCACTACTCCCTCCACACAAACTGCACACAAAATTAAAGGTGGAAAATGCACATTAAACAAGAATCCCTATATAAAAACAATGTAAATCAAATATCTATTGGACTTAGCTTGTCAATTTTGTACACGTTATATGGTGATTTTGGGGAGAGGAAATGATGAGGGATGTATAGGACTAGGTAAATCAATAGATAGTCAAGTGAATTATAAGGAATATAACAGAATTAAAAGAAAGTCAACTCACACTGAATTTTACAGGGATTAAGAGTCTACACTCCTTGCAATAAATGTAATACGATAGATTTACACATCTCACTCGTTCATACCGAGCACATGGGGCGAAGTGTTTTGGATTATATTTCCGCTTCAATGAACTGCTCAGGAACTTGGAATTTCGTTGCGTGTACTGTCAACGAAACCATAAATGAAGTCGAATATTAGGGCTCATAATACAGTTGTCTAACTTACATGAAACAACGGCCCGCTTTAGAATGTCAGGCTGTAGTTCACAATACACTGTCTATTTAAAGATGAATAGAAAGTCACCCAGAAGTTTAGAACCCATGCAGAGGCACTCATTTTCTTCGAAATTAAGTTGTCACTGCCCTTGTTGTAACGTAATAGTGTAAAATAACCATAAAGGATTACTGTAAGACTAACAGAGGCGGTTATTTTATAGATTTTTTTATTCCTACCAAAAAACACTATTATAGATGTTTTTATTTTATTTTATTTTTTTAATTACAGTAGTCTTTCTGAAACATCTGGTCTTTCATTATCACTCTTCCTCGTTCTCTTCATCCTCATTTAGTTGAAGTAGTAGTCCGTCAAATTTGGTGTGGTGTTTAGGCATTACTCTGTTCAGAGCTTTGTTTACTTCCATGCCTTTATTTACTTTTTCTTCGAGATCTTCCGCAATATCCTGATGAGTCCCATTATCTTTCAGATGTAGGTAACTTGACAAAAAATCCTTGTATTTGTTGAAAAAGATTCGCTTGACTGCCCAAAGGGTTTTCCTATTGGCTTTTCCTTGGCTTGATCTTCACTCATACCCCCGTTGACGTACTTTTCATATTTTTCACACCACATCTCTTCAGTAGCCACTTTAGCCTCTTCCAACCAGTCTCGAAAAGTGGCATTGTCTTCCAGTTCAGAACTAGACTCATCCTCTTCCGATGATTCGTCATATTCCACCTCCGTATCGGATTCTGAATCATCTTCCTCGAAATCTTCGTCTTCATCCTGCGTAGATTCAGTTTCACAAGTTTCTATTTCCGAATCTTCAAATCTACGCTTTTTAACATCGGGTTCAGAATTATCGATGTCAGAATTGTCAGATTGGATAGCTTTAATTTCAGAATCATCGTCAACTTCATCCATTTTAGATTTCTCTTCATTATGTACATGTTCTGCATGCCTCCGTAGGTTATCCGTATCGGATTCTGAATCATCTTCCTCGAAATCTTCGTCTTCATCCTGCGTAGATTCAGTTTCACAAGTTTCTATTTCCGAATCTTCAAATCTACGCTTTTTAACATCGGGTTCAGAATTATCGATGTCTGAATTGTCAGATTGGATAGCTTTAATTTCAGAATTATCGTCAACTTCATCCATTTTCGATTTCTCTTCATTATGTACATGTTCTGCATGCCTCCGTAGGTTATATCTCCGTCCAAAGCTTTTGCCGCACTGGTGACAAGCATGGGGTTTGACAGCAGAAATAACATTCATGTTGAATCTCTGATGCTTAATCTCCGATTGACAAGAAACGGAAGAAATAGTTTATATATAGGCCTATAACTACTCATTTTGCTGCTCATTTGCTCATTTCGCTGCTCATTTGCTCATTTGCTCATTTCGCTGCTCATTTGCTCATTTGCTCATTTCGCTGCTCATTTGCTCATTTCGCTGCTCATTTGCTCATTTCGCTGCTCATTTGCTCATTTGCTCATTTGCTCATTTTGCTGCTCATTTCGAGAACCCATGTAGAGGCACTCATTTTCTTCGAAATTAAGTTGTCACTGGAAGACGAAGATTTCGAGGAAGATGATTCAGAATCCGATACGGAGGTGGAATATGACGAATCATCGGAAGAGGATGAGTCTAGTTCTGAACTGGAAGACAATGCCACTTTTCGAGACTGGTTGGAAGAGGCTAAAGTGGCTACTGAAGAGATGTGGTGTGAAAAATATGAAAAGTACGTCAACGGGGGTATGAGTGAAGATCAAGCCAAGGAAAAAGCCAATAGGAAAACCCTTTGGGCAGTCAAGCGAATCTTTTCAACAAATACAAGGATTTTTGTCAAGTTACCTACATCTGAAAGATAATGGGACTCATCAGGATATTGCGGAAGATCTCGAAGAAAAAGTAAATAAAGGCATGGAAGTAAACAAAGCTCTGAACAGAGTAATGCCTAAACACCATACCAAATTTGACGGACTACTACTTCAACTAAATGAGGATGAAGAGAACGAGGAAGAGTGATAATGAAAGACCAGATGTTTCGGAAAGACTACTGTAATTAAAAAAAAAAAACATCTATAATAGTGTTTTTTGGTAGGAATAAAAAAATCTATAAAATAACCACCTCTGTTAGTCTTACAGTAATCCTTTATGGTTATTTTACACTATTACGTTACATGAAGGGCAGTGACAACTTAATTTCGAAGAAAATTAGTGCCTCTGCATGGGTTCTAAACTTCTGGGTGACTTTCTATTCATCTTTAAATAGACAGTGTATTGTGAACTACAGGCCTGACATTCTAAAGCGGGCCGTTGTTTCATGTAAGTTAGACAACTGTATTATGAGCCCTAATATTCGACTTCATTTATGGTTTCGTTGACAGTACACGCAACGAAATTCCAAGTTCCTGAGCAGTTCATTGAAGCGGAAATATAATCCAAAACACTTCGTCCCATGTGCTCTGTATGAACGAGTGAGATGTGTAAATCTATCGTATTACATTTATTGCAAGGAGTGTAGACTCTTAATCCCTGTAAAATTCAGTGTGAGTTGACTTTCTTTTAATTCTGTTATATTCCTTATAATTCACTTGACTATCTATTGATTTCCCTAGTCCTATACATACCTCATCATTTCCTCTCCCCAAAATCACCATATAACGTGTACAAAATTGACAAGCTAAGTCCAATAGATATTTGATTTACATTGTTTTTATATAGGGATTCTTGTTTAATGTGCATTTTCCACCTTTAATTTTGTGTGCAGTTTGTGTGGAAGGAGTAGTGCGCAGTTGTGTGCAGTATTTTGTGTGCAGTATTTTGTGTGCAGTATTTTGTGTGCAGTATTTTGTGTGCAGTTTGTGTGGAGGGAGTAAGTATTTTGTGTGCAGTTTGTGTGGAGGGAGTAGCGCGCAGTTGTGTGCAGTATTTTGTGTGCAGTATTTTGTGTGCAGTTTGTGTGGAGGGAGTAGTGCGCAGTTGTGTGCAGTTTGTGTGGAGGGAGTAGTGTGCAGTATTTTGTGTGCGTGTCCATTCTATTTTAAGACACGACATGTATTTTGTGTGCAGTTTGTGTGGAGGGAGTAGTGCGCAGTTGTGTGCAGTATTTTGTGTACAGTTGTGTGCAGTATTTTGAGTGCAGTTGTGTGCAGTGGTAAAATTGTGGTTGAAAAAAAAATAAAAAATAAAAAAATTGAAAAAAAAAAAATTAAATAAATTTTTTTACTTTTCGGTATCGTACATCTTTATTTACTGGCGTCAGTAGTATGTGTGCAGCAAATCAGTCCTGTTTGTGGAGGTGCAGTCTGCAATTTGTCTGCAGTGATTTTGTGCAGTTTGTAACGGCAATACTCCACATTGCTCCACAGTGCAGTGAACAATGTGGAGGAGATTTGCACTTTGTGGAGATTGCACTTTGTGGTGGTGGAACTCCTATGGTAACACAATTTTTTTTTACTTGGCCGAAGTGACGTCATAAAAAAAAAAAAAATTGAAGTTGGCCATCAAAATTTTTTTTATGGTGCTCCACCACCACAAAGTGCAATCTCCTCCACAAAGTGCAAATCTCCTCCACATTGCTCACTGCACTGTGGAGCAATGTGGAGTATTGCCGTTACAAACTGCACAAAATCACTGCAGACAAATTGCAGACTGCACCTCCACAAACAGGACTGATTTGCTGCACACATACTACTGGCGTCGTTGGTTTGTCTTGGGTTAAAGGAGATTATATGTCCCTTTCCTTGTCTGCCTTTAGGTTGTGTAAACACTCCCCTATTTGCGAAGACGGCAGCGCATTTTCCGGCGGCTGCTCTTGGAAATGTTCCCTTGTATGGTAATGAAGACTGAAAACTTTTTTCGCACTTAAAAGGTTGGTGGTCACCCATACATTTAGTACATTTATGCTTGTAGCCGCATGATCCCTCCGCAAGCCAATCCACGCAAGAAACGGAAACAAAACCCTAGCTGAAGTTTATTCCTTGCTGATGGGTATGACGTTTTACTCAGTGTCTCCGTTAGATAAGACGGTTTAACCCCTCCTACTCCATTGAGCCCTTTAAGTGCTTTTAGGTACAGCTCAGTGTGAAAGTGATCCCACTGGAGAGGCGTGGTTTGCCTAAGTTTTCTGAACGTAATATCGTACACATTGAAGTTACCCCCCTCAAATGATATCCGGCGAATTAATTATCCATACTTTAGCAGCTTACCAGCCTCAATTGGGTACTTTCTAGTGTAAACAGTTGAAAAAATGGCAAAGGCCGAATTCCATTCATGTATGGTTTTTGGAACCTTTTTGTTCGATGGCACTACGCACAATGCGCTGTTCCTGCCTGGGTCATTCTGGACCGCAATGTTGCTTTGTACTGCTTGAGAGGGATTAAGCAGCAGGCCAAATTCGACATATTGGTTTGCCCAAATTTTCTCCCTGATATCACTGCAAAGTCTAACGGTACAGGTGCAGACAAGGGTACAGACCACCCAATGCCCAGAGACTCACCTGTGCCAGGCAA
The DNA here is from genome assembly GCA_029582265.1 of Zoroaster sp. YZ-2022. Taxonomy (NCBI): domain Eukaryota; kingdom Metazoa; phylum Echinodermata; class Asteroidea; order Forcipulatida; family Zoroasteridae; genus Zoroaster; species Zoroaster sp. YZ-2022. The sequence goes on along the minus strand of CM055817.1, from coordinate 38,691,743 downwards.
ACTCGACACCTGTCCAGCCCCCAGAGAACCACCAGGAATCGGCCCCAGTCCGACACCCGACGACTCCCCGGGAGATAGCTCAGATGCTCCAAGATTTGTCCCTGCACGAGATCGAATGCTGGCTGATATTAGCGCGCCGTTGTGTTGTCCTTGCTCCAACCCTGGAGATGACACTTCTTCACTTGTATTCTGGGGTGTCCATGTTGAAGCTGCTGGACGCACCGTATGGGAACCGACGGATGCGATGGACTGGGCCTCATGAACCTGAGCGCCACTGCCAGTTGCCTGCTGGGTTGTATGGAATGCCCTTGCCAGTTCTGCTTGCACAGCCAAGCTAACTTGCTCCGTTATGGCGCTCACTACCGACGACGTCAGCGACTCTTGTATCTATGACAAATACCTCTTCTGGTAGTACCGCTGGCGGAGCTTCTTTCTCCTGAGCGACTGGCTCAGGCTCCTTTGTACTTGAACTGTCTTTTGCTTTTTTGCGTGTACTACGCCTCACCGTATCCGACGAGGACGCCTTACGCTTTGCTCTTCCCATCCTGCAACAAACAACAAACTAGAGCGCAGACATTGTACTCTTGATAATTTTAGCTTCTGTAACCGGTTATAGAAAAACAAATATGGCGAACCCGACTGCCCTCTGTTTTAACTAACTGCTTTATGTGGACTCGTTGCCCTTTCTAGGGCAACCGACTATGTTCACGGCATGATTCCTTAGTACTAGCAATACTGATCCTGGGCACGGCGAGCATCCCCGAACAGCAACGCCATACAGCGGTCAACCACTGAATGGGCCATTTTGCAACCTAACCCTATCACTGTTTTATGTTCCTTGATTGTGAACAATTGCAATTCACCCAGACCTTTCATTACTGTAATAATTTTACCCTAATTTTGCTGATCCTGGTTGATTGATGGCCCATTTAGCTGTTAGCCGCTATATGGTGATGCTATCAGGCGAGCTCACCTTTGCATATGTGCCATACAGAACACGAGAACGGTAAGCATCACCAACAGCAACACCATATAGCAGCTAACAGCTGAATGGGCCATCGTTAGCAACCTATTGTAATGGTGATCTCGCTTGATAGCAACTCCATACAGCAGCTAACAGCTGAATGGGCCATCGTTAGCAACCTATTGTAATGGTGACCTCGCTTGATAGCAACTCCATACAGCAGCTAACAGCTGAATGGGCCATCCTTGCACCAGATTAATCAAAATATAATGAACCAATAACCCAGACAAACAGTAATAACATTCAAAAGCTCAATTATTTTAGAGCTCAAATGGCCAAACAGTGCCCTTACGCCAACCTGGAACCGAGTAATAAAATTGTAAGGGCTCCCCGGTAACAGCCTTGGGTATCTTTGTAACGTGGAATCGATTGCATGTCTATAATGAAACAACACTTAATATATATATATATTTTTTAAATATTATTTATATTATTATTATTATTTTTAATAACCCTGCTGTACCAGTAAAAGGTTGCCGAACGACTTACTGTTGCCCTACTCGATCGGTTTTTACACCGACGTTGGCTTGTTTTTTAGGCCAAATAACACAGCTCCACGAAGGCACTTGTAGAATTTGTATTGCCCCTTGGGGACAAGTGAACACCATCATGGCATGTAGTTGCTCCGAACTCTGCCACGTTAGGATGTGTCAAGCCTCTATGCTTCCAAAATGTTATCCCTTTGTGTTTCTTGCAATTAACTTTCAGAAAATCATTAGCTACATCAACCCCAGCATTAAACTCATCTAGGTTTTTCTGGACAATATCGCTCCTGCTCCTATGCAGGATTTGACATTCGGCTCCCGTTAATTCCTTGACCTTAATAGCGGTATCGAGCAGCTTAAAACTAACAGAAATAGGATCATCCGTTTTACACAAATCATTTGTGCCACATTGCAAGATAATTATTTGGGGGGCATGCGCAACAATTTTCGGTATATTTGCAGAAATGTGCTCTGCGCACCAGCCACCTTTGCAAACATAACGGATATCAATCCCTTCAATTCCCAACTTGTGCTGGAATGTTGGATGGGACTTGCGATTTATATCATCACGAAGACGCCTAATAAATGAATTACCAACAAATGTTACTTTTCCATTCATTGTCTGTCTTTCAAACACTTTAACTGCCGGGGTAAATATTGAAAAGACCAGCAAACAAGATACATACGTTTCCTTGACGTCACTGCTTTGCTGAAAAATGGCTGTGTTGTTTCGCCGTGACCTCCGTCTACTCAGCTTCTTTCATTCTCTGATTTTTTCAGTGTCCTTTGTGAACTTCTGACTGTGTGGAGAAGACTTGAAATGCAAACTTGTTTTCTCCTTTCTTGTCTATCTTTCTCTTTTTCTCAAGCGCGTAGGGACCTCACGGTGATCTGCGCTATATAAGAATCGTCATTGTTGTTGTTGTTGTTGTTGTTAAACATACGTCATGTATACCATTTTAGGCCAATTCGATTTTTCAGTTCACATACTCGTGTTGAAAACCTAAATAACTGATAAATCATTTATTCTTGGTCAGAAGTTTCGGAATGTCACGTTTTAAAAGAAAATAACTTTTAAGGGGAGGTTTAGCTTTAAGATGTCGTTGACTATAAATGGTTAAACTAAAACAGCAATGTTACTAGTTACGTTTCAAATGTGTTCGCTAGATAAATTCAACAGAAGCTTGCTTTTGCAAATACTAATTTTAAAAACATATTTAAATTGTCAACCGTTAAAGTCTCAATGGTGTATTGATTTCAATATAAATTCAAGCGCATGAGTCTACATCATAATGATATTGTTGTCAATGCTTAGTACACTTTCAGGATCAGGAGGAAATATCAGTGGCCTCGATGCTGGTTTATTCAAAGGATTCCGCTTACTTAATGCACTGTGAGTTTATAATACCGTTTCTATCGAGAATTATTGAATTAAAGCCCCTTTACGCTATTGACACTGTCGAAAAAACATAACTGATCACTGATTTACAAGAACAGTGTAATTGGTATAAGCTTGATGATGGTTATTGAGAATTATTGAATTAAATGATCATTGATTTACAAGAACAGTGTAATTGGTATAAGCTTGATGATGGTTATTGAGAATTATTGAATTAAATGATCACTGATTTACAAGAACAGTGTATTTGATATAAGCTTGATGATGGTTATTGAGAATTATTGAATTAAATGATCACTGATTTACAAGAACAGTGTAATTGGTATAAGCTTGATGATGGTTATTGAGAATTATTGAATTAAATGATCATTGATTTACAAGAACAGTGTAATTGGTATAAGCTTGATGATGGTTATTGAGAATTATTGAATTAAATGATCACTGATTTACAAGAACAGTGTATTTGGTATAAGCTTGATGATGGTTATTGAGAATTATTGAATTAAATGATCACTGATTTACAAGAACAGTGTAATTGGTATAAGCTTGATGATGGTTATTGAGAATGATTGAATTAAATGATTACTGATTTACAAGAACAGTGTAATTGGTATAAGCTTGATGATGGTTATTGAGAATTATTGAATTAAATGATCATTGATTTACAAGAACAGTGTAATTGGTATAAGCTCGATGATGGTTATTGAGAATTATTGAATTAAATGATCATTGATTTACAAGAACAGTGTAATTGGTATAAGCTTGATGATGGTTATTGAGAATTATTGAATTAAATGATCATTGATTTACAAGAACAGTGTATTTGGTATAAGCTTGATGATGGTTATTGAGAATTATTGAATTAAATGATCATTGATTTACAAGAACAGTGTAATTGGTATAAGCTTGATGATGGTTATTGAGAATTATTGAATTAAATTATCACTGATTTACATGAACAGTGTAATTGGTATAAGCTTGATGATGGTTATTGAGAATTATTGAATTAAATGATCATTGATTTACATGAACAGTGTAATTGGTATAAGCTTGATGATGGTTATTGAGAATTATTGAATTAAATGATCACTGATTTACAAGAACAGTGTATTTGGTATAAGCTTGATGATGGTTATTGAGAATTATTGAATTAAATGATCACTGATTTACAAGAACAGTGTAATTGGTATAAGCTTGATGATGGTTATTGAGAATTATTGAATTAAATGATCATTGATTTACAAGAACTGTGTAATTGGTATAAGCTTGATGATGGTTATTGAGAATGATTGAATTAAATGATCACTGATTTACATGAACAGTGTAATTGGTATAAGCTTGATGATGGTTATTGAGAATTATTTAATTAAATGATCACTGATTTACAAGAACAGTGTATTTGGTATAAGCTTGATGATGGTTATTGAGAATTATTTAATTAAATGATCACTGATTTACAAGAACAGTGTAATTGGTATAAGCTTGATGATGGTTATTGAGAATGATTGAATTAAATGATCATTGATTTACAAGAACAGTGTAATTGGTATAAGCTTGATGATGGTTATTGAGAATTATTGAATTAAATGATCACTGATTTACAAGAACAGTGTATTTGGTATAAGCTTGATGATGGTTATTGAGAATTATTGAATTAAATGATCACTGATTTACAAGAACAGTGTAATTGGTATAAGCTTGATGATGGTTATTGAGAATTATTGAATTAAATGATCATTGATTTACAAGAACAGTGTAATTGGTATAAGCTTGATGATGGTTATTGAGAATTATTGAATTAAATGATCACTGATTTACAAGAACAGTGTATTTGATATAAGCTTGATGATGGTTATTGAGAATTATTGAATTAAATGATCACTGATTTACAAGAACAGTGTAATTGGTATAAGCTTGATGATGGTTATTGAGAATTATTGAATTAAATGATCATTGATTTACAAGAACAGTGTAATTGGTATAAGCTTGATGATGGTTATTGAGAATTATTGAATTAAATGATCACTGATTTACAAGAACAGTGTATTTGGTATAAGCTTGATGATGGTTATTGAGAATTATTGAATTAAATGATCACTGATTTACAAGAACAGTGTAATTGGTATAAGCTTGATGATGGTTATTGAGAATGATTGAATTAAATGATTACTGATTTACAAGAACAGTGTAATTGGTATAAGCTTGATGATGGTTATTGAGAATTATTGAATTAAATGATCATTGATTTACAAGAACAGTGTAATTGGTATAAGCTCGATGATGGTTATTGAGAATTATTGAATTAAATGATCATTGATTTACAAGAACAGTGTAATTGGTATAAGCTTGATGATGGTTATTGAGAATTATTGAATTAAATGATCATTGATTTACAAGAACAGTGTATTTGGTATAAGCTTGATGATGGTTATTGAGAATTATTGAATTAAATGATCATTGCTTTACAAGAACAGTGTAATTGGTATAACCTTGATGATGGTTATTGAGAATTATTGAATTAAATGATCACTGATTTACATGAACAGTGTAATTGGTATAAGCTTGATGATGGTTATTGAGAATTATTGAATTAAATGATCATTGATTTACATGAACAGTGTAATTGGTATAAGCTTGATGATGGTTATTGAGAATTATTGAATTAAATGATCACTGATTTACAAGAACAGTGTATTTGGTATAAGCTTGATGATGGTTATTGAGAATTATTGAATTAAATGATCACTGATTTACAAGAACAGTGTAATTGGTATAAGCTTGATGATGGTTATTGAGAATTATTGAATTAAATGATCATTGATTTACAAGAACTGTGTAATTGGTATAAGCTTGATGATGGTTATTGAGAATGATTGAATTAAATGATCACTGATTTACATGAACAGTGTAATTGGTATAAGCTTGATGATGGTTATTGAGAATTATTTAATTAAATGATCACTGATTTACAAGAACAGTGTATTTGGTATAAGCTTGATGATGGTTATTGAGAATTATTGAATTAAATGATCACTGATTTACAAGAACAGTGTAATTGGTATAAGCTTGATGATGGTTATTGAGAATGATTGAATTAAATGATCATTGATTTACAAGAACAGTGTAATTGGTATAAGCTTGATGATGGTTATTGAGAATTATTGAATTAAATGATCACTGATTTACAAGAACAGTGTATTTGGTATAAGCTTGATGATGGTTATTGAGAATTATTGAATTAAATGATCACTGATTTACAAGAACAGTGTAATTGGTATAAGCTTGATGATGGTTATTGAGAATTATTGAATTAAATGATCATTGATTTACAAGAACAGTGTATTTGGTATAAGCTTGATGATGGTTATTGAGAATGATTGAATTAAATGATCATTGATTTACATGAACAGTGTAATTGGTATAAGCTTGATGATGGTTATTGAGAATTATTGAATTAAATGATCATTGATTTACAAGAACAGTGCAATTGGTATAAGCTTGATGATGGTTATTGAGAATTATTGAATTAAATGATCACTGATTTACATGAACAGTGTAATTGGTATAAGCTTGATGATGGTTATTGAGAATTATTGAATTAAATGATCACTGATTTACAAGAACAGTGTAATTGGTATAAGCTTGATGATGGTTATTGAGAATTATTGAATTAAATGATCATTGATTTACAAGAACTGTGTAATTGGTATAAGCTTGATGATGGTTATTGAGAATTATTGAATTAAATGATCACTGATTTACATGAACAGTGTAATTGGTATAAGCTTGATGATGGTTATTGAGAATTATTTAATTAAATGATCACTGATTTACAAGAACAGTGTATTTGGTATAAGTTGATGATGGTTATTGAGAATTATTTAATTAAATGATCACTGATTTACAAGAACAGTGTAATTGGTATAAGCTTGATGATGGTTATTGAGAATGATTGAATTAAATGATCATTGATTTACAAGAACAGTGTAATTGGTATAAGCTTGATGATGGTTATTGAGAATTATTGAATTAAATGATCACTGATTTACAAGAACAGTGTATTTGGTATAAGCTTGATGATGGTTATTGAGAATTATTGAATTAAATGATCACTGATTTACAAGAACAGTGTAATTGGTATAAGCTTGATGATGGTTATTGAGAATTATTGAATTAAATGATCATTGATTTACAAGAACAGTGTATTTGGTATAAGCTTGATGATGGTTATTGAGAATGATTGAATTAAATGATCATTGATTTACATGAACAGTGTAATTGGTATAAGCTTGATGATGGTTATTGAGAATTATTGAATTAAATGATCATTGATTTACAAGAACAGTGCAATTGGTATAAGCTTGATGATGGTTATTGAGAATTATTGAATTAAATGATCACTGATTTACATGAACAGTGTAATTGGTATAAGCTTGATGATGGTTATTGAGAATTATTGAATTAAATGATCACTGATTTACAAGAACAGTGTAATTGGTATAAGCTTGATGATGGTTATTGAGAATTATTGAATTAAATGATCATTGATTTACAAGAACTGTGTAATTGGTATAAGCTTGATGATGGTTATTGAGAATTATTGAATTAAATGATCACTGATTTACATGAACAGTGTAATTGGTATAAGCTTGATGATGGTTATTGAGAATTATTTAATTAAATGATCACTGATTTACAAGAACAGTGTATTTGGTATAAGCTTGATGATGGTTATTGAGAATTATTTAATTAAATGATCACTGATTTACAAGAACAGTGTAATTGGTATAAGCTTGATGATGGTTATTGAGAATGATTGAATTAAATGATCATTGATTTACAAGAACAGTGTAATTGGTATAAGCTTGATGATGGTTATTGAGAATTATTGAATTAAATGATCACTGATTTACAAGAACAGTGTATTTGGTATAAGCTTGATGATGGTTATTGAGAATTATTGAATTAAATGATCATTGATTTACAAGAACAGTGTATTTGGTATAAGCTTGATGATGGTTATTGAGAATTATTGAATTAAATGATCATTGATTTACATGAACAGTGTAATTGGTATAAGCTTGATGATGGTTATTGAGAATTATTGAATTAAATGATCACTGATTTACATGAACAGTGTAATTGGTATAAGCTTGATGATGGTTATTGAGAATTATTGAATTAAATGATCATTGATTTACAAGAACAGTGTATTTGGTATAAGCTTGATGATGGTTATTGAGAATTATTGAATTAAATGATCATTGATTTACAAGAACAGTGCAATTGGTATAAGCTTGATGATGGTTATTGAGAATTATTGAATTAAATGATCACTGATTTACATGAACAGTGTAATTGGTATAAGCTTGATGATGGTTATTGAGAATTATTGAATTAAATGATCACTGATTTACATGAACAGTGTAATTGGTATAAGCTTGATGATGGTTATTGAGAATTATTGAATTAAATGATCATTGATTTACAAGAACAGTGTATTTGGTATAAGCTTGATGATGGTTATTGAGAATTATTGAATTAAATGATCATTGATTTACAAGAACAGTGCAATTGGTATAAGCTTGATGATGGTTATTGAGAATTATTGAATTAAATGATCACTGATTTACAAGAACAGTGTAATTGGTATAAGCTTGATGATGGTTATTGAGAATTATTGAATTTAATGATCATTGATTTACATATAACTATAATTGGTGTAAAGTCGATGACGACATCAAATATCCCTTAAAATGTTTCTGTCAGAGGTATTGTTAGTACAGTATATCATTTTACAAATGATTTAAACCCCACCCACTCACCCACCCACTCACCCACCCACCAACTCACCAACTCACCCATCCACCCACCCATCCATCCGTCCATCCATCCATCCATCCATCCATCCATCCATCCATCCATCCATCCATCTTTACCACACCGTTAAATGTACTGCATGGCGGCATTTGCCAGCCGTTTTATACAGCACCGTTTTACACCGTTTAAGATATCTACGCTTACGTTTCCTGCTTGTATAATATAGGTCGTTGGCTGGTAATAAAATCACTCAACTACTTCCTGGGACCTTCGACGGTCTTAGCAACCTAACATTTTTGTAAGTAAAACAAATACAAAACTTGTAAATAACGAGTTATTACAAAGGGTCAATATTACATTACAGTATATCATTGTGACCAGGATTTAACATTTAAAATGACGCGGCACAAAAAAATCCTATTTATTGTATTCCGAAACTCTGTAAAAATCGAACACCGTCTTAATATACTTAGATTTTTACATCTCGAGGAGTCAAATATTTGATCCTGGGTATACTGATTTTAACCTATATTGTCATCATCCCTGGTACTGTGTATTTTTAAAATGATAATAATACAAGTTTAATATATCTACGCATCTATCTTTTTAAATACTTTTCCTCCTCGTTTAACATAGGTCGTTGGCTGGTAATGAAATCAATCAACTACTTCCTGGGACCTTCGACAGTCTTAGCAACCTAACATTTTTGTAAGTAAAACAAATACAAAACTTGTAAATAACGAGTTATTACAAAGGGTCAATATTACATTACAGTATATCATTGTGATCAGGATTACCAATTAAATAAATTTAACATTTAAAATGACGCGGCACAAACAAAATCCTATTTATTGTATTCCGAAACTCTGTAAAAATCGAACACCGTCTTAATATACTTAGATTTTTATATTGAAGGGACATCTCGAGGAGTCAAATATTTGATCCTGGGTATACTGATTTTAACCTATATTGTCATCATCCCCTGGTACTGTGTATTTTAAAATGATAATAATACACGTTTAATATATCTACGCATCTATTGTTTTTTTTTACTTTTCCTCCTTGTTTAACATAGGTCGTTGGCTGGTAATGAAATCAATCAACTACTTCCTGGGACCTTCGACAGTCTTAGCAATCTAACATTTTTGTAAGTAAAACAAATACAAAACTAGTAAATAGCGAGTTATTACAAAGGGTCCAGATTACATTACAGCGTAACGTTATGATCATCGGGATTAACAGTTTAATCAATTTAACATTCAAAATGACGCTGCACGCATAGAATATTATTTATTGCATTTCGAAACTCTGAAAAACGTAATCACAGTGTTAATATAGGCCCCTATCCGATTTTTATACTCGAAGAGTCAAATATGTGATCCTGAGTATAATGATCTTAGTGTCGAGTTGTCAAACTATGAAAATGATAATAAAATAAAATATTATTTAAGTAGTAAGGCTTAAGTTATGAATAACATGAAAAATATGACATGGGGTTAAAACATTATGTTTATTTTGAAGTAAAGAGAGTCGCGAAACAAATTGATACAATTGTATTAATAGTAAACGTAATACAAATGTTGTTGGTGGGCGGTCCACTTATGCCAATTATCTATTGCTCTATGGGGCCAGGTCAGAGGGCAAACCATATCTGCCGAGTAGCCAGGGATCAAGCCCCGGTCAGATGCAAACAACCCGGGTAACGGCTGTAGCGAGGATCACACAATTAACGGGACACAAGCCTTTTATGTGGTTGTACACAAAGTAGATTTATATGGAGAAACTGACCTGAAATATTATATAAACGGTTCGCGAGCAAAGAAAATTTGGCTGATGCCGGACTCGAACCCGCGACCTCTCGAATACCAGACGAGCGCTCTACCAACTGAGCTAACCAGCCCATATATATATATATATATATATATATACATATACATATACATATACACATATACATATACATATATACATATACATATATACATATAGAATATATATATATCTTATATATATATATATATATATATATATATATTAAATATATATATATATATATATATATATATATATATATATATATATATATATATATACAGTGCGTATCAAAAAAAAGGTAATCCGAATTCAGGGGTTAATATGCCAAGGTTATTTAGTTTGACAATTTACATGTAGTGTACCAAAGAAGAGGAACTCCTCAGCTTTCCATTGATACCTTTATTGACCCATTGCTGTCACACATGACCGAGTACATTGTTATTGAAAATGACAAATTCAAATCGCATTTTTGCAAGTTTGGGTAATCAGTGCAAGGCAGGATAATTAGTGAAAGTCAGTATGATAAACCAGATTTTCTTTAGGAATGACTGGACATTATTCAAGAAGAATCTCTTCTAACATTGCCCTTTTATGCACCCACACCTTCAACATGTCCACCTCCCCTTTCGACACAAAGCTGACAGCGACGGAGCATGTCCTGCACTGCTCGTCTCACCATAGCCGGATTATTGCGTAAAGCATCCACTTCATTTCGAATACGGCCCTGCAATTCATCAAGATCACGGGGAGGAGTTGCAAACACCTTGTTCTTCAAATGTCCCCAAAGGAAATAGTCACATGGTGTGAGGTCAGGTGATCTTGGTGGCCATTCCACCTCATGGTTGACGGCGATGACTCGTTCGCCAAAGAGTTCCCTCAGACGATCTCGGACAGCGATAAGGCGATGTGCTGCGCCATCTTGGGCCCACCAGAGTTGTCTGAAGACCCCACGAACCTGTCGCTCAAAGTGTTCCTGCAGCTGCGGTAAAACGTTATCATTGAGCATCTGCAGATACATGTTACCATTGACATTCCTTTGAAAGAAAAACGGTCCGATCAGCTGACCACTTCCACAAAGTCCTAACCAAACAGTCCACTTTTGTCGACTCATGTTAACCTCAAAATTTAATTCTGGGGGTGTCTTGCTGGTGCATATTCAAGAACATTATGCGTATTGACCTTGCCGTTCATGGAGAAAGCAGCTTCGTCGCCGATTACGAGATTCCGCAGAAAATTTACATCTCTCTCTCGGTACGGGCTATCAACCATCTGGCAAACGCCAGCCTTCTATAAAATCTCCTGGCGTAAGTTGATGTCGGATGTGAATCCGATATGGATGCTGGTGGAGATCCAATCTCGTGATTCTGTTGAATGTCGCCGAAGGCAATCTCAGCCCATTTCGCCTTGCGCTGGTGTCCCTAGGATGCTCCAAAGTTGCTGCTTACTGCTGCAATGTTCCCTTCTGATCGCCCGGTGCGCCTCCTGCCAGAATTCCCCTTGCTGCGGTTGAGGCTAGTGCCATACTCTTGATATTTTCTAACATTCGCCCAGATGGTTTTGGCTGCTGGGGGCTCCCGTTCTGGGAAACGTTCCTGAAAGCATCGCGAGTTTGCTGCAAACTGTGAGTTTGGTGAAATGTTGTAATCACGAAAACTCGCTGTTCAGTCGTTAGTTGTACCATCTTTCCAACTACCTGTCCCTAAACCGAGGCCCTTCTTAAATACCCAACTTGAAGAAAAGGATGTCGTAACAGACGATTACCGCACCAGCTTAAAAATCTTACATAATCATCTAGGCAGTCAAGTGATGCGTCCATTTCAGACTGCCTTGAACTGATTAGCCAAACTTGCAAAAATGCGATTTGAATTTGCCATTTTCAATAACAATGTACTCGGCCATGTGTGACAGCAATGGATCGATACAGGTATCAATGGAAAGCTGAGGAGTTCCTCTTCTTTGGTACACTACATGTAAATTGTCAAACTAAATAACCTTGGCATATTAACGCCCTGAATTCGGATTACCTTTTTTTTTATACTCACTCTATATATATATATATATATATATATATATATATATATATATATATTTCTATTTCTATATATATATATATATATATATATATATATATATATATATATATATATATATATATAAAACTAGTGGAACGCTGGTAGTTGTAACTCCGAGCTTCACAAGACGAGCGACCAAAAGGGCAACAGTCTTAAAACCAATAAACTATTACAACTCCATAGAGATATTGCATGATGCTACTACAAACCTTCCTCTTACTGATCTTACACCATATACAAACCTTCCTCTTACTGATCTTACACCACATACAAACCTTCCTCTTATACTGATCTTACACCATATACAAACCTTCCTCTTACTGATCTTACACCATATACAAACCTTCCTCTTACTGATCTTACACCACATACAAACCTTCCTCTCACTGATCTTACAGCACATACAAACCTTCCTCTTACTGATCTTACACCACATACAAACCTTCCTCTTACTGATCTTACACCATATACAAACCTTCCTCTTACTGATCTTACACCACATACAAACCTTCCTCTTATACTGATCTTACACCATATACAAACCTTCCTCTCACTGATCTTACACCATATACAAACCTTCCGCTTACTGATCTTACACCACATACAAACCTTCCTCTCACTGATCTTACTGATCCATATACAAACCTTCCTCTTACTGATCTTACACCATATACAAACCTTCCGCTTACTGATCTTACATCATATACAAACCTTCCGCTTACTGATCTTACACCATATACAAACCTTCCTCTTACTGATCTTACACCATATACAAACCTTCCTCTTACTGATCTTACACCATATACAAACCTTCCTCTTACTGATCTTACACCATATACAAACCTTCCTCTTACTGATCTTACACCATGTACAAACATTCCTCTTACTGATCTTACACCATATACAAACCTTCCTCTTACTGATCTTACACCATATACAAACCTTCCTCTTACTGATCTTACACCATGTACAAACCTTCCTCTTACTGATCTTACATCATATACAAACCTTCCTCTTACTGATCTTACACCATGTACAAACCTTCCTCTTACTGATCTTACACCATATACAAACCTTCCTCTTACTGATCTTACACCATGTACAAACCTTCCTCTTACTGATCTTACAGCATGTACAAACCTTCCTCTTACTGATCTTACACCATATACAAACCTTCCTCTTACTGATCTTACACCATATACATTCCTTCCTCTTACTGATCTTACAACACATACAAACCTTCCTCTTACTGATCTTACGCCACATACAAACCTTCCTCTTATACTGATCTTACACCATATACAAACCTTCCTCTCACTGATCTTACACCATATACAAACCTTCCGCTTACTGATCTTACACCACATACAAACCTTCCTCTCACTGATCTTACTGATCCATATACAAACCTTCCTCTTACTGATCTTACACCATATACAAACCTTCCGCTTACTGATCTTACATCATATACAAACCTTCCGCTTACTGATCTTACACCATATACAAACCTTCCTCTTACTGATCTTACACCATATACAAACCTTCCTCTTACTGATCTTACACCATATACAAACCTTCCTCTTACTGATCTTACACCATATACAAACCTTCCTCTTACTGATCTTACACCATGTACAAACATTCCTCTTACTGATCTTACACCATATACAAACCGTCCTCTTACTGATCTTACACCATATACAAACCTTCCTCTTACTGATCTTACACCATATACAAACCTTCCTCTTACTGATCTTACACCATGTACAAACCGTCCTCTTACTGATCTTACACCATATACAAACCTTCCTCTTACTGATCTTACACCATGTACAAACCTTCCTCTTACTGATCTTACATCATATACAAACCTTCCTCTTACTGATCTTACACCATGTACAAACCTTCCTCTTACTGATCTTACACCATATACAAACCTTCCTCTTACTGATCTTACACCATATACAAACCTTCCTCTTACTGATCTTACACCATATACAAACCTTCCTCTTACTGATCTTACACCATGTACAAACCTTCCTCTTACTGATCTTAAACCATATACAAAGCTTCAAATCCTACTTATCTTCATATATTTGATTTTTGTATTGAAGGGACATATCGAGGAACCAAATAAAGGATCTTGAGGCGAACTCTTTCTCTGAACTCAAGAATTTGAAAATCATGTGAGTGAACCTCTTTTTGTGGATTTACACAAACTTCATTGAAATCACGGGGACACCCATAGTTTAAGCGTAATGATACCCATTTTAATATCATGGGAAGGTATTCAACAGACATATTTCATTAATATTTAATTACACCATAAACATTTTAATAGACATTACGTGACATTTGAATATGTATTTTTTCTTTCATTTCATGTTTCAGGTTTGCAAAAGATATTCCTCTGCTAAAACTACAAAAGAGGGCATTTAGTGGACTCAGTAATCTAAACACACTGTAAGAAAAAATAATAAAGTAAATCGGTGTTTTAACATTTTTCATTTATTAATTATAATTGGTTTTTGTTTGTTTGTTTGTTCGTTTTTGATTGTTTTTGTTTTGTTTATTTGTATTTAAATTATACACTGAGTTTTAACATTAGTTATGAAAAAGGAAAGAATCTCTTATTTTGAATTGCTGCATTATATTCAAATATAAAAATGAAATCCACAATATTTGCCGTATTCAGTGACAGGTCTTTTATAGCTAAAGTTTCGTTTCAAGGAATTTTTTTTGAATGCCTCCATTTGATCATGATCTTACTCTAGAGTTCTGATCAGAGGTGAAGCAAGTGATGACCCTGTCCATGTGGAGAGTGGTGCGGTGTCTGACTTAGTGAGATTGCAGGAATTGTAAGTATCAAAGAAGCATGCATAGACTTATTGATAGCAGTTTGTGATGATTGATGACTAAGGTGATGATGATGATGAAGATGATGATTAAGATGACGAAAGTTAAGATGATGATGATGATTAAGATAATGATGAAGATTAACATAATGATGAAAATTAAGGGGACGACAATCAAGATTATGAGGATCACTGCGACGACGACGAAGAGGACGATGATGATCATGATAGTGAAGATGAGGTGTATGGCAAGAGTGAAATCCATTCATGATGAGTTCGTTTTCTATTGAAATTTCAGGTACGTGGACGACTACAGACTCTGTTGTGAGTTTGTATCATCTTTATCTAACTTCATGATATCACAGTGTGAGACGACTGAGTTACAACCTCCACTGAACCTCTGTGGCAGTCTCATGCAGAACACATTCCTCCGTGTATCCATGTGGGTTCTTGGACTAAGCGCCCTCATCGGCAATGCTGTTGTCATCGTTCAAAGAGCAAGGGAGTGCCACGGGACACAAAATAGAAATCATAACAAGAAAATAATTCACTCAATTATGGTTCTAAATCTAGCCATGTCTGACTTCATGATGGGGGTTTATATGCTCATTATTGCGGTGGCAGATATGTATTTTGGTGAGACGTATTCACAAACCGCCAAGCAATGGCGGTCAAACGTGATATGCAAACTAGCTGGCGTGTTGTCTGTCTTGTCATGTGAGGCATCTGTGTTTATCGTCACACTTATAAGTGTAAATTGTTTCTGGGGCATCGTGTACCCCTTCAGCTCATGGCAATCAAGCAGAAAATCGACTATTTTAGTCCTCATCATGATTTGGTCAATATCACTTGGTTTGAGTATTGGACCAACGGTCTTTGGTAGTGGGTCAGATTCGGATATCTACGGTTTATCGGATGTGTGCATTGGACTACCACTTATCACCAAACCAACCGCTTTCGAGTTCAAAGAGGGCGCTATTGGGAGCCAGATTTTATTGATCCCAGTAGGTACAGGTCAGAAGCCAGCCTGGATTTTCTCGATTATCCTCTTTCTTGGCGTCAACCTCTTCTGTTTCCTGGTAGTGTTCGTCTGCTATGTGGCAATTTTTGTCGAAGTCAAGCGCTCATCGAATAAGGTCCGCGTGGCTACTCGCCGTGATCGGGAAATCAGAATGGCGGTCAAAATGGCATTCATAGTCGGCACTGATTTTGCATGCTGGATGCCGGTCATCATCATGGGGATTCTTTCTCAGACTGGGGTGGTAGTAATCGGTCCAGACATGTATGCGTGGATTGTTGTCTACATCCTACCCATAAACTCCTCCCTGAACCCGTATCTATACACCCTTTTTACGTCTATATCGGAACAGCGATCAAACAGCACTAAATCCAAATCAGTTCCAAAAAATAAGAAATCATTAGACACTTTGAGCAAGAGAGTTTCAAAACACAAACATCCACAAAACAAGGAAATAACGGGAGGCAAATATACTGATGAAAGTACAATGTAAATGTAGTGAAATTATTGCATTGATTTTTCGATTGAATGAGAATCAAGTTCATGTATAGTGGTAGGTACGAAATAATTCGTTTTACATTTCAACACATAACAAAAATTATGTACGACCAAAATGTCGATATTTATATTTATTGAATTATTCAAGGTATTGTAAATTTACGTAATTTTAAAAGTACATTTTATTCTACGTATCCACAAACCTAAAAGAACACCTTTTCCAGCACACGGATTAAGTAAACAAGACATGTTTTTGTCATCAGACACCGAATCTATGTTAATTAGTTGCTTACAAAGTAATGTTAGTATATTTTGTCATTCGAGCACGAAACTTTGCATGTGTTTTATTAACCACTCTGGAATTTTGCCCTGAAAGAGGTTGAAATTAGATTTTTTTTTAACAGTTACGTTATATTATACGAAATAGTAATGGAAAATAGTAATAGTAAAGGCGCCGTTTACACAAAGCAGCGATTATTCACCAGCCAAGCATAAATGCTCCATTTCCATTCAAGTGTAAAGTTTCCATCTGTTTAAAATCTTACAAAACGGCCGATGGAAATTTCCTTTTTTTCATGTAGAAAAACTACTCATACTTTGCAATATTTTTACACAAAATGGGAAAAGTATGAATTATTTGGAATAAGAGGAGGTTGGTGACAGAATGAGATGTAACAGGAAGTAATTCCTGTTTGTATATAAACTGACTATTAAGCAACAACATTACAGCACCTCTAGCATGTACAGAATAATTCGTTTACATTTCCACACTTTCTGAAAAAGGTATAGTAAATTTACGTCATTTTAAAGTACATTTAATCATACGTATCCACAAACTTAAAAGAACACCTTTAAGAGCACATGGATTAACAAGAAATATTAGGTTTTGAATTTGTCAGACACCGAGTCTATGTTAGTTGCGTACAAATTTTAGCATATTTTGTAATTATTTGAGCACGGAAATTTGCACGTGTTATATTTATGATTGACATGGAATGAAATAAGGTTATAGAGGCAGCAGGGAAGCACGAAAAAATATGTATAGAAGAATATGCATACATTTCCACACATTCTAACAAAAAAACTGTTCATGCAAGACCAACATTTCGGTGTTTTTATTTATTTAAAGTTGTAAATTTAAGTAATTTTAAAAGTACGTTTAAAAAGTACACAAATTTAAAATAACACCTTTAACAACACACAAACGTTGAGTGTCCACTTGTCAGACACCGAATCTATGTTTAGTTGCTTAAAAATGTTGGTATATTTTGTAATTATTTGAGCACGGAAATTTGCACGTGTTTTATTAACCATTTTGAAAATTTTGGAGATTGGTGACAGAATGAGATGTAACCTTTATGCACGACATAAATTTCGCTGTTTATATTTATTTTACGTAAATTTACGTAATTTTACATTTAATCATACGTATCCAGAAACTTAAAAGAACACCTTTAAGAGCACATGGATTAAGTAAACTAGTAATTTTAGTTGCTTAAAAATTTCAGTATATTTTGTAATTATTTCAGCACGGATATTTGCACATGTTTTATTAACCATTTTGGAATTTTGCACAAAAAGAGGTTGAAATTAGATTCCGTGAACAGTTACGTGTAATTATATACAATAGCTTTTACAAAATGGTTGTGGAAGCTCCGTGTGTGGCCTAAAGAGGGCGTCATTTATACAAAGCAGCCATTGTCACCAGCCAAGCCAATTTGCTCTATTTCTATTCAAGTGTAGAGTTTTCATCTATCTAAAATCTTACAAAACGGCCGATGGAAATATCCTTTTTTTTCAGGTAGAAAAACTACTCATACTTAGTAAGGGTTTTACACAAAATATGAAAGGTATGGATGATTTGGAATGAGAGGAGGTTGGTGACAGAATGAAGCAATTCCTGTTTTCATGCACGACCAAAATTTTGCTGTTTATATTTATTCAAAGTTATACAATTTTAAAAGTACGTTTAATCATACGTATCCACAAACTTAAAAGAACACCTTTAACAGCACATAGATTAAATAAACTATAATGTTATGTGGTTGTCAGACACCGAATCTATGTTAGTTGCTTACAAATTTTAGTATATTTTGTAATTATTTGAGCACGTGTTTTATTAACCATTTTGTTGGAATTTGGCACAAATTTGGTTGAAATTTAGATTTAGTAAAAAGTAACATATTATTATATACAACAGCTTTTACAGGCCTACTGTATCCATAATACTCAAAATTGGAAGTCAAGAACACCCAGGTCATGAAATTGGACCATTTTTACACATTCCTTCTTTAATTTCAGAAAATATTGAGGGAATGAAACAGCCTGTTGCATATTTTAGTGGGGTGCACTCTGAACAAGTTTTGAGATTGAATTTATAGTGACTCCTAATGATTATCAGTGTATGTAATTCGAGTACGTGAAATAAATAAGCATATTATCCGCATATAAATGCATATTGACTCGTTTATTTTTGGCATTCATACCTATTGAGTCGGCCTGTACTTATTTAAAACTGCATAACATAATGATACAAAGTGTATTATGCAAGAACAATTTATAATTGTCCATACTAATAAAACACAACAACCAATTCTGCCCTCACAGGTACCCATTTACTCCTGGGTGAAGAGAAGCAATTATGGTAAAGTGTCTTGCTCAAGGACACAAGCACCACGGTCGCAATCAGGATTCGAACCCACATTCTGACGACTCGGCCACCAGAACATAAAATCCGATGCACTAAACCGCTCGACCATGGCACTCCATCATTACTATTTAGCCAATCACTAAGGGTTCAAATCGCGGGGGAGGTAACAATAACATTTTAGAGGGAGATGACCAATATAATCATATTACACCCTCCAATATTTTCGCCATATCAATTTTCTGTATCCCCTGACATAGATTAGGACACTTTATAATTTGTCATGATTGCATCACACAGCACAGAACTTCTGGGGCCCTTATTGCCAACATGTTTGTGAAATTACCGACATGTGGGGGAGGAGGGGTAACCTTTGGTTACGCCACTGTGTCACAGACAGAGGTAGAGTAGTGTTGCACTAATGTATTAGTCTGCCCACTAATTAAGTAAAGATGCTCACGACAAATAGACACAATAAGATTACAAAATAAACAAATAGTTATTTGATTCACAAATAACAATGATTGGATTGATTGTCTTAATTAAAACATGTATACAGAGTTGTTGACTTTAAGTATGTATATAGACATCTACATTGTTTAGATGATCTGTTATCTAGGCCAGTGTATACATTTCAGTACGCAACAGATTGAATCGACGAACTTATTCCTTTGTTAAGTGTGATGTAATTCCAACATAAACCACGGCCACTTCATTTCGCACGTGCTGGCTCCAACGATCATCTGAAGCCCATTGAAAATGCATTGAACACCCTTTTCTTTAGGAATTTTTCGCATGAAATTAGAAAGCTTGAGACTTGCCTTTAACGTATGTGTTGTAAAGACCCAAATTATTATTAAACAAAGTCAATTTCTTATTAAAGTCAATTTCTGCCTCAAGAATCATGGCTTTTGAACGTATCATATAATTTAGGTTAAATTATACACAAAATTTAAAGCCATCTTTGGAACCGGAAGTAGCCAAAATAATGCTTGTACTATATCAATGCGCGTGCGTATAACGTATCAACTTACCAACAGGATAGAAAGCCACCTTAATGAAACTATTTAAATCATTGTATTTGATAACACAAGAGTGTCCAGGAGCCAATTTCACAGAGCTGTTTAGTAGAGAATTGTGCTCAGCAAATATTTTTGCTAAGCATTTTAGAACAGACTTCCAGGCAAAATGCACACATTCTATATGAAAGTTTAGCTGGTAGCAAACAATATCTGTTAAGTAATTTTGTTTTGGTAATCATTTTTCCCCTGCTGTGCAGCTGTATGAAATTGGCCTCTGGTGTCAACACAGCAAGCAGGTTGGATCTAAACACCTCATTGCTTAAGAGGCATTTAATTACTCATTAAATTCGATACAAACTGACTGAATT
The DNA here is from genome assembly GCA_029582265.1 of Zoroaster sp. YZ-2022. Lineage (NCBI taxonomy): Eukaryota > Metazoa > Echinodermata > Asteroidea > Forcipulatida > Zoroasteridae > Zoroaster > Zoroaster sp. YZ-2022. The sequence goes on along the minus strand of CM055817.1, from coordinate 38,670,720 downwards.
TCAATCTAATTACTCAATTGATGAGAAGTTGATGATGGTAGCAGACAACCTGGTCAATTCCAATTATTGTTGTAACATTATCATTTCAATAATTGATGCTGTGCATTGCTACGTATCCCTCAGCTTATTGCTTTGGTGTGGTTGATCAATGATGTATTGGTATAAAGCGCGCGCTTGAAGGTTGTCACGTAGCCCTATAACTGGATGTACCAGAATCAACAACTGTGCGCGCCTTTTTAATGATGAGAAGGCGGTACTGTATGGCAGGAGATCGACTCATGATTTAAGTTTATAGATGAGAGATTTTTGTCTTGATGCTTCAAATCAAAACTGCAGAATGGGTTGGATGTTAGGAATACTGTTTGTGTGCAGTATGAATGTGCCATGCAAAGGAGAAGGTAAGTTAATACAATCAGTCTTACGAGAGAATGTACAAAATTTGTAATAATTTATTGGCAAAATTGTCTGCCCACTCTCTAAGTCAAGATACAATGCACTAAACAACCATTTCAAAGTTTCTGTTTTTTTAATAGTGAAAATGTATTCATTCGGAAAACGAAATTCTTTAATCTAACGTGGAATTGTTCAATTGAGACTGAGGGACAAATTATTTATTGTTGAAAATACCCATTACGGATTTCTGTCATCCAAGCTCAGAGTCCAGGTTCTACATCTTTTTCAGTGCCGTGTAACCAGCATTTTCAGAGTGTGTGTGGGTGTGTGTGTGTGTGTGTGTGAGTATGTCTAAGGTGTAAACCGAGGACTTATAACAAAAGGGAACAATGGTTCCTCGGTTGGCGGTTATTGTTAGCAAATGTCCTCGGTTGAAAAACGTGTACAAATCTAATGGGAGAAGCCTCAAAAAGTTTAAATCCAACAACAAAGGGAACAAAAGAGGGGAACAATAGGAGGTCCTGAGTTTACACCTTAGACAAGATTGTGTGTGTGTGTGTGTGTGTGTGGGTGTGGGTGTGTGTGTGGAAGGGGGGCGTAGGTGGCACTTTCCCCAACTTTAGCACTTTAGAAAATGTCCTGATTTCCCCACCCACTTTTGAACTAAATATTTACATGTAACAGAGTACTTTTGTGTGTAATTGTAACATACCAACAATAAGTAATTAGTTCCGAAAAGAACTGGAGGTACAACTCGACGTTTCGATCAGTGTGCTCTGATCGTCCTCATTGTGAGTGTATTTCATTTTTAAACTGATTCTTTCCTTACCCGGTTATCGTTCGGAAAGAATCACTGGACGAATTTTCATTCATAACATACATACAATAAGTCGTGATCTTTTTCGAGTGTGAACTCAATAAATGTTAAGACGACCTGGTATCCCACCGCTGCTACCACTGAACCATAGACAGTGTGTATTGTCAGGATACTCTTCTGGCCATCCTGGTGATGTTTTGTTCCACGGTACATTGTTAGACACATTTATGAAGGTCTGTAACAGACGTGTTTAAAATGTGCATAAAAAGGTTTGGGCTTGTGAACAGGGCACATGCTAATGCTCGGTTTGCGATTGCAGAAATTAGGTAAACATTGGAGTTGGTGTTTTTTGTGATATTTTTGCGCATACACATTACGTGTGCATATAAAGACATTGCATTGGAGCAGTTGCTGGGCATACCAACAACCAATGAGAATAAGTCTTTCGTTTTTAAATGTGGCATAACGAGCTACACCATGCATTTAGACAAGTACAGAAGGATCAAGGCGCGTTCTGACAGAAAAAACGACTAACCAAATGACCAAACTTCACGGGATGTGAAACGAAACGGAACAGAACGGAACGGAGCGGAACGGAAAGAAACAAAAAAATTCCGCTCCCAGAGGTCACTTTCTCATGATTCGCCCAACGCCCTCACCGTCTTAAGCACCAATGCGCAGAGCGGAGAATGTTGCTGTTTCAAGGTGTATAAACTTACTTGGTTTTGCCATGATAATAAGGAGACTATGTATAAAGCAGACCTTCAGCGAATACACGTATCTTACCTAAAATAAAAATAAAAATACAAATACAAATACAAATACAAATACGAATACAAATACGAATACGACTACGAATACGAATACGAATAGGAATACGAATAGGAATACGCATACGCATACGCATACGCATACACATACACATACACATACGCATACGCATAAGCATAAACATAAAAAAATTGTTCTTTTCATGATGTGCTAACGCGAAATAATAATTACAATTGTCTCCGAATGCAGAATTATTCAGCATAATGTGTCTCCCTAATGACCCAATCGTGCTAATAGTGAGGAGGGTGAGGCGGATGAGGGGGATGAGGGGGATGAGGGGGATGAGGAGGATGAGGAGGATGAGGAGAATGAGGAGGATGAGGAGGATGAGGAGGATGAGGAGGATGGGATGAGGGAATGAGGGAATGAGGAGGATGAGGAAGATGAGGAGGATGAGGGAAATGAGGAGGATGAGGAAGATGAGGAGGATGAGGAGGAGGGGATGAGGGAATGAGGGGAATAAGGAGGATGAGGAAGATGAGGAGGATGAGGAGGATGAGGAGGATGAGGAAGATGAGGAGGATGAGGAAGATGAGGAGGATAGGAGGATGAGGAAGATGAGGAGGATAGGAAGATGAGGAGGATGAGGAGGATGACGACGATGATGATTCCATTACAAATGTAAATTTTCAGTATAACATGTCAAAACGGATGATGGTGATGATGGTGATGATGGTGATGATGGTACATCATTTCGTTCGGGAGTTACGGGGATTTACAATTTCCATTGTTTTATTCCATAATACCGTATGGATAAGTTTGTATGGATTTTATGATTTAAGATACATCTACATTTGGTGCAAATATTTGTGCAAAGTTTCAAATCTTTACGCCATTACATTTGGATGTATTGTTCGTTTTACATTTTCATTGTTTAAGCCCATTAAAACAGAACCGATTGATTTTTTTAAAATGAATTTTAGGTACATGTACATATAATAAATGTTTGTCCCAAGTTACGTGTCTGCACATCATTTCGTTCGCCAGTTACAGGGCACGTTTTCCATTTGTTTTAGTCCATAATAGCGGAATCAGTCACGTTTCATTGATTTTCTTTATGATTTAAGATACATCTTCATATCAGGAATAATGTTTGTGCCAAGTTACAAGTCTGTATGTACATCATTTCGTTTGGGAGTTATTGAATTTTCCATTGTTTAGACCATAGAGCTGGAACTGATAATGTTTTTCTTGTAAGGTTTTAGACACATCTACAAGTTGATACATTAGTCCGTTCAATGAAGCAAAAAGGTGGCCAGGAAAAATAATAAATAATATTAAAATAACTCTAAAAGAATTCTCATTCAAAAAAGGGGTGTTTGGGCAGTAACCCAACCACCTGATAATAATAAAAACAAGAGCTGTTGGGCAGTAACGCAAATACTTTCCCCAATCAACATACCTTGAAAGTAGTTATTTAATTATCTCCGAAATTACTAGTGCTGCCGTATCAAATGTTGCAGAATGATCATTGCAATGTTCACCGTGACCAAGTACGACCCGTCTTTGTCAATCCGCCTGCATTCAACATGTACTCATGATCCCTTAAGACGAAATTATGCAGTATCCACACCTGAATACTATCCTTATATAAGTTACCATCATCGCAGACAACGCTCTAGATGGCTCTAGATTGGTCAATTGTTTGCACTCATTTCCTGATTTTGATTATTATTCGGTTATCTTGCTGTCACGAGAAAGAGGATTTCTTCGAAAGAATTAATGTATTGACACTTGAGATTTATTTTATACTCATTTACCATTACCCAGGTTGTTTGCATCTAACCGGGGCTTGATCCCTGGCTACTTGCCAGATATGGTTTGGCCTCTGACCTGGCCCCATAGAGCAATGGATAATTGGCATAAGTGGACCACCCACCAACACAGGGGCTGGTTGGCTCAGTTGGTAGAGCGCTCGTACAGTAATCGAGAGATCGCGGGTTCGAGTCCGGCATCAGCCAATTTTTCTTTGCTCGCTACCCGTGTATAATATTTCAGGTCAGTTTCTCCATATAAATCTACATTGTGTACAACCACATAAAAGGCTTGTGTCCCGTTAATTGTGTGATTCCCGCTACTGCCGTTACCCGGGTTGTTTGCATCTCAGCCCGACAAGTTAGTTTTATTAGATCACGTTGAAGGAATGCTTCACAGTGTATTCTCTCAGTTGGTGATGTAATTGTACAAGAAAATTTACTGGAACTGTCTGTTACAATGTCGAATGTATCCATGACAGCTCGGCACAATTTGAAAATATCGTTATAAAATGTTCTGTTGAAAACTGTTACATTTTCTTTGATCGAATGAATGAAATAAAGTAATTTCTTTTCTTCAAAGCATACAACACAATCCTATTGGAGGTAAAGTACACATTTCATTTACACATGATTCACATTGAACTGTCAACAAATTCACGATCCCATGATTAACTTGAAGCATGTATGCATTACCAGACATTTTACTACAATTGTGTACACTCAGATCTTAACATTCAAACGTCCTTCTTGGCCTTGGATTTCATAGTCACTTCCTCTTACATTTCAAGGAGCTAAACGTTTTGTCATATTAAAAGAACATAGGCGTACCATAAACATTAATGTTGCGAGCACTTTATCATTTATTTACACAGTTAATGAGAGTTAAATCAATATAACAAACAAACTAATAAGGATAACACGTTTGTCGCGCGGTTTTTTATCGCGGTTAATGACTACGCATATTATATGCAAAACTGTGATCCTAGTTAATGTTTTCTTACCTATAATGTTCCCTTTAAGCGTTTCGCACTGTTTAGCTGCGTTATTTTTTTTTCCTACAATGACTCACTATAATCGTTTGTCATTAATAACGATGTTCTTTTCATCGGGCAAGTTCGGTTGTCGAGAGGTTATGCATTAGTAAACATGACGCCGTGTGTTATTCGTCAGACACATGAAAACACATATTGTTCAGAACTGAGCTACAGCGGTTAATAGCAAAACATTTTCATTGTAAACAAACAGTACATAGCAGTATGTTCTGAATGACAACAATAATGACAAGTTTAAAAGAACTCTCAAATGTCACTACATTAATTATCCCGCCGAAAACCTCTTCTGAACGTGTCTCTCGTGACAATAAGACACCAATTAATTATCAACATATGCAGATAAAAGAATTGACGAATCCGGAACCGCCAGTTTTGTCACTGAATAAGGTTCGTGAGAGAGAGAGAGAGAGCTGAATAAGCGAGAGAGCAGCAGGTACGAGACTCATTCTACCCGTTACTTGCGAAACACACAACAAATGAACAGTCAACATGCCAGACAGTGCATCAACATCCGACGCTGACAATCGGGGCAAAATGTTTGGCAAAATGTATAATTTTACTCGTACTTTTACTGACGATATTTTATGAACCAGTATATAGACCGAATTAACGTTGAATGTAATCAAACAATAATTAGTTAAATGTAATAATTAAAGAAGTGTTAAAGGTTTGTTAAATTTTCAATCGCCTTTACAATCATTCTTAGGCCTATAAAAAGAGTGCAAAATAATATCAGTTACCACAGTAATTACGTCAAGTCTCTACGATACAGGTACATAACTGTGTTTTATGAATTTCAATTAAATGTTACGTTGAGAAGCCGGAATTGGGTTCACATCTTTGCTTGTTATTTGAGTTGCTGTGATATCCCAGTTGGCAACATTTTAGGCCATAGCAATATACTTAATGTAAACAAAGATAGGTCAACACATTAAACTAATCACTGTGGACGATCTGCTTATTACGTTGTTTGGGAATGTTCGATAACACAAATGTCATTGTTATTTGATTGTGAACATACATCACGTTGTACTATTTGCACTTCTGCTCTCTGATTTCTACCAACGCGTCAATATTATGTTTTAATATAAATTGACGTTGTCTTAGTGTTGTTAGCTTAGATATGATTTCAGTGCCAATCCAGCGTTATGTATCCATGAACACTTCGCACGTTTTGAAAACATCGTTTTTGGAATCTGTCTGTTGGAACAAGTAACACTTCCACTTAACTATCAGACAAGCATTTGGGCCTTGAGCTTCACTTCCTCTTATTGTTCCAGGAGGTAAATATTGTGATACATTAAAAGGAGATTGCAGGCTAAAAAGAAACAATACAATAAACCTCAATGACTTTCATAACTCACAACAACCAAAACCATCGAAAAACTCACTGAAATTTGCCAAGGGCAAAATCCATTGAGCATCGTCAAAATCCTTTGCGCATCGATAATTGTTACTTTGACTGCATCAAAAAGAAGCGAAACATCCAATTTCAGGATGAGATCATTTAAGACATGAATGCAGTTAAGAATTTCAGGAACAAAATAATTATTGCTTTTTGGAAATTGATTTGAAATTGATACAGAAAGAAACCCTGATTTGAGTGGATGAGTAAAACAAAGCGTGAATTTGAATGGTTTTTAATGAAAATATTAAACAAAACAAGTTTTGAAATTGGCCAAGAAAATCTATAATAGAAATATGTTTAGATGACTGGACATTGGAATAAAAAGAAGAAATTTGATATAGCGATAACAAAGAAAACGTTTCGAAAAACAAAAGCAATCATAAACTCACTGAATTTTGCCATGGGCGTATTATAATATTATTTAGATGAAATTGATTGCCCATGAACGAAAGCGAAAAAAAATAAAAATAAATATACATCCTCTGCGTGTCGATGGATGTTAATTTGATTGCATTAATCACGAAAAGACACGAAATATCAAATTTCAGGATGAGATAATTGATTTCATGAATGCCAAAAAACAAAATAGAACTAACTTGAACGAAAAGAAACCCTAATTCACGAAAGTTTTGAAATTGGCCTGGAAAACTTATAGTATTAAATACGCATAATGGTCTGAAAGAATTGTTTTTAACATTGGGTTATTATTATGTTTGATAAAACCTCCGCAGTTGATCTGGGCTGCATA
>CM055817.1:38636781-38663214 GCA_029582265.1 Zoroaster sp. YZ-2022 | reverse complement strand
TTGTCAGATTTAGCCGGAGCTTCGCCTGTCATTTATCTTTATTGGATAGGTGCAGAAGCGTATTGTTAATCTTGTTGGTGAAGAGTTGGGATCATCGTTACAACCTCTTTCTCTGCCGTAGGTTTGTAAGCCAACCTCTGTCTTTTTCTATAGATATTTTCATGGCAAATGTGCCGCCGGTGTCGGATCTGGTTCCTCCTATCAGGGTGTTTAAGCGTGAGACCAGGCTTTCTGCTTGTTCTCACCATGTACACTCTGGCTTTGCCGAGATGTAGAACAATGAGCTATGCCAGCAACTTTTTCCACGTACTGCATCTCTTTGGAACTCCTTGCCCAATTGCATGTTCCCTACATCCTATAATCTGAACGGTTTTAGGAGGCCAATTCCTACCCTCAGTCCTCCTGAGTTATTTTCATATTCTATGATTTCTTCTTGTAGCCCTTGCCTAGAGTGGCTTTTGGCCTTATTTGGGGCGAACTTGCGTACAAAAGCAAAATTAAAAACATGCAAGAAGTCAACACTTTTTCTAATGTAGACTCAATAAGTATTTGACGACCCGGTATCCCACCGCTTCTACCACTGACTATAGACAGTGTACGTTGTCAGGATACTCTTCTAGCCATCCTGGTGTTGTTATATGCCACGTTACAGTATTGAACACATATTGAAGTTCTCCACATTGATCTGTACCAGTTATTAATAAAATGTGGATAAAAAAGGTTTTGGCTTGTGAACAGGGCACATTACAATGCTCGGTTTGCAACTTCTTGAAAGTAGGAAAACTGGAGTGGGTGTTAATTTTTTCGCTGGTTGGTTGTTTTGTTATTATTATTATCTTGGAAGTAATAACGTAAGCATACTCATTGAAGCAGTTTTAGTAAACTTAGTTCCAATGTTGATCCTTCTCTCTAAATAGCAAGGTTGAAAATCTTAAATACATAGATGGTTCCTAGTCAAATAATTTTAGTTGTAATATTAAGCTGCTGGGCATTCCATCATCGCACTCAGCCAAAGTCAGTTAAGATTTCTTACTCTCTTTCTCCTGATAATAAGTGTATAGAGTTAAAAGTTATCGATGTAATTATGGGAATAAGGGATAAGACCACTTACTGCAATTATCCAACTCATCCGACAAGTCTAAACAATCTTTCTTTCCATCACAAATACTTTCATTCGAGACGCACTTGTGTTCTTTTCCTCCTGTCCAGCAAGCAAAGCTCACTGTCAGTGCAGTTTTCTGTGAAAATGTAAGACTTCATTACAGGTCAAATAATATTTTATTGATTTATAACATTTTTGAATAAATGTCATTCTGAATTTAAATCAGCCAATATTGAGATTTCTTTGAGTAATACATCAAATGACCATGCCTCCACTATTGAGATGTCGCGTACGTGCAAATGGGATTCTCTCCTGTGTAAATTTTGTATCAATCAAACCTAATACCCTATCTACCTAACGATAATCCAACGGTCGTATACGACTAACAGACAGAACAACTAACGTTCAAATGGACACAATTTCACTGGTTGTGTAGAATTGGTATTTTCTGGACTTTTACTGAGTTTCCGTTAGGGAGTCTCAATTTTGTCCAATCTAGTCGAGCAGAGTAAGGAGAATTTCTGAAGAGGGAAAGATAAACACGCCACTTAAAGCCAAATCCAATTTGGCAGACATAGTCAATACCAGCTAAATAGTACAGATAAACTTTATTTTTCTTATTTTTTTAAAAAAATTGTATTTATTTATTTTATTATTATTATTATTTTGGCTTCACTTATGATCCTACCTTTACTGGACAAACATGATGATCAGGATAGGATAATCTACATGTAGTTGTTCTCCAGACCTATCAGTAACTCGAGTTTGCGTGACTTAAATTTTGTCGTTATGAAGTGGAGTAAGGACGAAGTCTAACTACTCCAACAGTCCTCCAGTTGGTGAAAAATATCGAAAATCAAATCCAGTGAGATGTTGGACATTTTTCGTCTGCATCTAATATTAGCCACTCTGCATGAAATATTGCACGTGTGTTCATTACTTACTACAATACAACTCATCTGTCGCGTCTGAACAGTCAACTTCTCCGTTGCATATAAGTTCCAAACTCAATGCATCCTTCTGTTGGTCCTCCTCAAGCAAGACATCTCGAAATCGGTGCAGTTTCCGTGAAAATATCAGATCTCAGGTACAGCTGGATAAATTGTAATCGATTCAATTGAACTCAATAATCATACTCATTAAAACAATAAGTACCAAATGAGATAATCGTTGGACATACAGACTAACAAAATGCATTTTGTATAATGCAAGCTGAAGGGCACCCTTCTTCAACAGCAAAAGAATGTCACCTATTGTTTCTTGTATGTGACGTCAGCAATGCATCAAGTCTATTTAACGACTTTTATATTGATCTTTCTTCAATATAATCGATTTACAGACGATCTTCCTGGTTACAGTTTTTACATTGAGTGCCATGGTCGAGACGAAGTTAGTGCATCGGATTTGTGTGTTCTGATGGCCGAGTCGTCATAATGTGGGTTTGAATCTGACTGCGACCGTGGTGCTTGCAGTGTCCTTGAGCAAGACACTTTAGCATAATTGCTCTCTCCACCCAGGAGTAAATGGCACCTGTGAGGGCAGAGTTGGTTGTTGTGTTTGATTTAGCCAATATGCGCCGAAATGGCAGCAATTGAGCTGTATATTCCCAGAGAGCTGATTATCATTATCATCATCATCATCATCATCATCATCATCATCATCATCATCATCATCATCATCATCATCATCATCATCATCATCATCATCATCATCATCATCATCATCATCATCATCATTATTATTATATTAATAATAATTAATTGGCCTGTCGTTGAAAAATAATCACACTTTTCAAAATGTGCCCCCATCATACCATTAGACTGGGTGTATTTTCATCTATAGAGGTGTGGACGATGTGGACGGAGCCAGTGGTGCTCCCAGAACCAAGTTTCTCATGACTCACTCAGCAACGGATCTGGGAAACACAAGGGACATACACCCCTCCCAAACATTCGTTGGGTCACCAAACAATCACAATTCACACCTTCCCCGCCTTAGGTGCGGCACAGAGCGGATACGGTTCCTCTTTCAAGGTGTAACTTATTAAGCAAGACCTTCAGCGAAGAGACGCGTCTTTGCCATGCTTGGACCTAGAAATAAATATTAAAAATACGATTTCATTAAAAATACAAATTCTTCTCACGTTCAATATATCAACTCCGCTGTCACAACGGACCCAATGATGACTGACAACTTTACCAACTTAAAATTAGTTTTAGTTAATAATCAAGCATGTATACTAATAGGCCAAGGTTATTATAAATATGGCATTATACATTTAAAGGAAATGCGAAGCATCGTGTAACGTGTACGTGTATGTATATTGAGCCGTAATTGTGTATTACGTCATCATTCCTGCATCCCCTGTACACGTTCATAAGGTTCAGTGTATGGTGTTCTAAAAAGACACATGCACATTGCAGGAAGAGTGTTCACGCGTTGCGCAAGAAGTGTTATCGCGTCGCACTAGAACTGTCACCGTCGCACTAGAAGTGTTGTCGCGTCACACTAGACGTGTTTAGGCGTCGTACTAGACGTGTTTAAGTGTCGCACTAGGAGTGTTTTTGTCTCGTATGAAGAGCTCTATGTAGCTCAATTTTGACTTTTTAATGCATACCGATGAGACTAAACTAAATGTTAAATAGCAAAACCATATATTTAATGGCAAAGCCATATTTTTATGTGCACAGCCATACTTTTATGTGCAAAGCCATAATATTTATTAGCAAAACCAAATATACAAAACCTGCGACCAGTCTGGTCGTCAGCTAGCATGCATATGGTACTAAAAATGAATTTTGAAATATTGCAAATTCGTTTCCAGATATTTACAAACCTAGTCTCAATCCCGATAGCCTTCTAACCACTAAACTACCATGCCACTCTCGAATTTGTCGGTGAATTAATTATAAAGGGGTGGTGTGTGAGTTCCAATAATTTTTCTCTGTCTGCATTTAGACCCTCAGTCGGCAAATCAAAGGTACTAGAAAAAGGGTTGGTCCATAATAAATTGTCATTAGGCAAACCTAGAGCTATGGGTTTGCCGATGAAAATGTATCATATTTCTAAGCACTGAAGATTTGAACATTTCTAGTGCGACGCGTAAACATTTCTAATGCGACGATTGAACACTTCAAGTACGACGCCTTTAAACACTTCTAGTACGACGCAATAACACTTCTAGGCTTCTAACATATTATTTCCAATGGTATGGACTTGGAACTTGCGAATAATTAATTTTTTGACCGATTAATTAAGGCGCGAAAACAAAGGGAAAAAAACATGTTGTTAAACGAATATGTACTGGTAACATGAAGAATTGAAAATGAATTAAAAATACCTACAAAATCAATGAGCATTCCTTTTATTTTTCCATCACAACAAATGATGATGAATCTCCTTTCATAGCAAACAGACAAGTGAAGTGGTGGTCTAATGGATTAGACGCTTGATATCCGTACAGGCGATCCCGGTTCGAATCCCGCCTGCGTTTTTTCTTTTATTGTGTAGCAACACAATTCAAACCGTTTATTTAAGTAGGTTTAATTTAACCTATCTGATAGCAGCATGGTCCAGATGGCGCAGCACGTTGGTCTGACCACTGGAAGTGTGAATCGCGGGGCTTCCAGAGCTGCGACGCACCGGTTCGAAGCCCCAGAACAGACCTAATTAGGACATGGCAGTTGCGGCAGCAGCAACGGTTTGGGGCCGCCATGTCTCTCCCTATTCGATAGTTGGTTACGGTGCGGGAAAGTAAAGGAGGGACTGGGGTCTTGCCGATTCCCCAGAAGGGTGCTAAGGTGGTTATCACGCTGGGTTCGCCTAGAAGATTCAACGCTCCCCAATGCCTGGTCATTACCTCTGACTAACTTTCTGCCGAAATTAGTTTTGAAAAAAAAATATTACTATTATTTTGTTCTAAAATTTACTCACTCACAAACCATGTCACATTACGTGTTGTCCCTTATTAACATACAGCTGTTTTATTGCATTCGCCCACAAATACTGACAAACTACTATACGGCTTACCTCTTGTGATTTTGATGAAATATTTTTTGAAAGCTTACTCACTGTGATTTTGATGATTTTGTTAATGGAAAACATGTCGTGTTTTATTATCTATTGTCACTGAATAGACTGGGAGACGGGGACTTGTCGAAATTATCTTCACTGCTTAGTGAGATGATTTGGCTTATTATGTGTTGATAGTGAACTTACTACTTTTAGGAAAAGTAAAAGGCTTACCCTTTGATTTTGAAGACAACTCAAATTAAAAAAATGTATAAACATAGTTACCCAATGTGAATTTTAAGAATTTTTAAACGACGTGGGTTTTAATAAGTATTTTTAAACTACAAGGCTCACCAAGTTTTGATTTTGACATTAGGGATAAACTAAAAGGATATCTCCTTGTGATGTTGAAGAGAGAGAGAAAATACTAAAAGACTTAACCCTTGTGTATATATATTTTTGTTTTTATCAAAACCACAAGAGATAAGCTTTGTATTTATATATTTTTGTTTTCATCAAAATCACAAGGAGTAAGCCTTGTATTTTTTTATTTTTGTTTCCATCAAAATTTATAAGCATTGTAATATTATATTTATATATTTTTGTTTCCATAAAAATTTACTTCACAAATGAGGCCTATTCCAACTCAAAACATGTAACAAATGTTGAGATTAATCGACCGAGAAGAGGGTGTCAGTTGGGGAGGTTCAGTGGAGCCAGGGGTGTATCGAAGGCATTTTCTTTGGGGGTGTGTGGATCCAATTTGCCGACTGATATCAAAGTTGGTAGGCGCAAAAATATTTTGCTAGTAAATTTACCGACACAACTATAATTTGACAAATTTACTTGGTTTTTCCCAAACATTTTCATCAAAATCACAATGGTAGGTTTTGAATTTATATATTTTCTTCTTTTATCAAATCACAGGTAAGCCTTGTAATGATATATTTTTTGTGATTTTGATGAAAACAAAAATATACCATTACAAGGCTTACCTTCTTGTGATTTTGAGAAAAACAAAAATATATAAATACAAGGTTTACCTTGGTTTAGTTTAGTTTTTTCGCCCTCTCTCGTCAATATCACAAGGAGGTATCCTTTTAGTTTATCCCAAAAGTCAAACCCTAACCCTAACCCTAACCCTAACCCTAAATCTAACCCTAACCCTAACCCTAACCCGAACCCTAACCCTAACCCGAACCCTAACCCTAACCCAAACCCTAACCCTAATCCGAACCCTAAACCTAACCCAAAGCCTAACCCTAACCCCTAACCTTAACACTAACCCTAACCCTAAACCTAACCCTAACCCTATAAACCCTAACCCTAACCCTAACCCTAACCCTAACCCGAACAACCCTAACCCTAACCTTAACCTTAACCCTAAACCTAACCCTTACACCTAACTTTAATCCTAACCCTATAAACCCTAACCCTAACCCTTACCCCTAACTTTAACACTAGGGTTAAGGAGGTATCCTTTTAATTTATCCCAAAAGTCAAACCCTAACCCTAACCCTAACCCTAACCCTAACCCTAACTTAAACCTAACCCTAACCCGAACCCTAAACCTAACCCAAAGCCTAACCCTAACCCTAACCCGAACAACCCTAACCCTAACCCTAACCCTAACCCTAAACCTAACCCTAACCCTAACCCTAACCCTAACCCTAACCCCTAACTTTAACCCTAACCCTATAAACCCTAACCCTAACCCGAACAACCCTAACCCTAACCCTAACCCTAACGCGAACAACCCTAACCCTAACGTTAAACTTAACCCGAAACCTAACCCTAACCCCTAACTTTAATCCTAACCCTATAAACTTTAACCCTAACCCTAACCATAACCATAACCCTAACCCTAACCCTTATCCCTAACTTTAACTCTAGGGTTAAGGAGGTATCCTTTTAATTTATCCCAAAAGTCAAACCCTAACCCTAACCCGAACCCTAACCCTAACTTAAACCTAACCCTAACCCGAACCCTAAACCTAACCCAAAGCCTAACCCTAACCCCTAACCTAAACCCTAACCCTAACCCTAACCCTAACCCTAACCCTAACCCTAACCCTAACCCTAACCCTAACCCTAACCCTAAACCTAACCCTAACCCTAACCCTAACCCCTAACTTTAACCCTAACCCTATAAACCCTAACCCTAACCCGAACAACCCTAACCCTAACCCTAACCCTAACCCTAACCCTAACCCTAACCCTAACCCGAACAACCCTAACCCTAACCTTAGCCTTAACCCGAAACCTAACCCTAACCCCTAACTTTAATCCTAACCCTATAAACCTTAACCCTAACCCTAACCCTAACCCTAACCCTAACCCTTATCCCTAACTTTAACTCTAGGGTTAAGGAGGTATCCTTTTAATTTATCCCAAAAGTCAAACCCTAACCCTAACCCTAACCCTAACCCTAACCCTAAACCTAACCCTAACCCTAACCCTAACCCGAACCCTAACCCTAACCCGAACCCTATCCCTAACACAAACCCTAACCCTAACCCGAACCCTAACCCAAAGCCTAACCCTAACCCCTAACCTTAACCCTAACCCTAACCCGAACAACCCTAACCCTAACCCTAACCCTAAACCTAAGCCACACCCTAACCCTAACCCTAACCCTAACGCTAAACCTAACCCTAACCCTAACCCCTAACTTTAATCCTAACCCTATAAACCTTAACCCTAACCCTAACCCTAACCCTAACCCTTATCCCTAACTTTAACTGTAGGGTTAAGGAGGTATCCTTTTAATTTATCCCAAAAGTCAAACCCTAACCCTAACCCTAACCCTAACCCTAACCCTAACCCTAACCCTAACCCTAACCCTAACCCTAAACCTAACCCTAACCTAACCCTAACCCCTAACTTTAACCTAACCCTATAAACCCTAACCCTAACCCTAACCCTAACCCTAACCCTAACCCTAACCCTAACCCGAACAACCCTAACCCTAACCTTAACCTTAACCCTAACCCTTACACCTAACTTTAATCCTAACCCATTAAACCCTAACCCTAACCCTTACCCCTAACTTTAACTCTAGGAGGTTGAGGAGGTATCATACAATTGTTCCCCAAAGTCAAGCCTGACTAACTAACCCCTAACTGCTTCTAACCTAAACCCGAGCCTAACCTAACCCGAAACCCCTAACCCCCTAACGAACCTAACCCTAATCAGACCCTAAACCTAACCCCAATACTTCTTCCCTTATGTACTCCCCGAGCCCGCAGCCACCACAGGGGCCACAAGCGGAATAAGGGGAGACTCCGGAAGGCACTTTTAAATTACGCGTAGTACACTACGCGATCCGTTTTCTAACGAACTAATACTACAGTGCACCCCAAGTCACCTAACCTTCATGACGGTCTAAGTTTATGAATGGGTCTCCTGAACACTCCTACATTAGGATGATTGATAGTTGGGGTTGTGGTCAGCCAGCTGACACTTTCTTGGCCGTAATAGTTGTACGCTGAGTGAACGGTGCTTAGATTTGTACGCGTGAACGGGCTTTGGTTGTACACAAAACACATTGTGCACAAACGAATAGAGCTGATTTCCACGGTCAGGGGGTGACCTTTGCTGAAGCTCAATGTTAAAGGTTACTATAGTATAGTCAATCTAGAAAGGTTCCATTGAGGATATCATGTTAGTTTCACCGTAATTGGCCCCAACGGTGTTTGATTAATGTAAACAAAAGGTCAAAAGTGCCTTCCGGAATCACCTATTCGCTGCTCGCAGGGCTCTGGCTGGTTGCCCAGATTTCCCACGGTCGGGGTGACCTTTACTGAGCTCGATGTTAGGGTTACTATAGTATGTCAATCTAGAAGGTTCCATTGAGGATATCATATGGTTTCAACATAATTGGCCCAACGGTGTTTGAGTAATTAAACAAAAAGGGTTCAAAAAGTGCCTTCAGGAAGTCACCTATTCCTGCTACGCAGGGTTAAAGCCCTAACCTAACCCGAACAATCCTCCTTCAAACCCTAGAAAACCTAACCCTAACCTGGCCTGGCTTCTTTGCTGGCCTTTCATAAGGCCCTGGCCCTGGCCGGACAGCATTGGCCTGGCCTGCTGGCCTGGCCTGGCCTGGCCTGGCCTGACACAGGCCTGGGCCTAGCTGAAGCGCCGCTGGCACTGCCTGGCCCTGAGCCTTGGCGCTGACCTGGCCCGGAGCCTGGCCTGGCCTGGCCTGGCCTGGCCTGGCCTGGCCTGCCTGTTGGCCTGGCTGGCGGACTGGCCTGGCTGACAGCCGGTGGCCCGGTCCTCGGGCCTGATCAGCTCAGGCCTGAGCGGCCTGGCCTTGGCCCTGGCCTGGCCTGGCCTGGCCTGACCACTGTCCTGGCCTGGCCTGGCCTGGCCCTGGCCTGGCCCTGTTTCAGCCTGGCCTGACACAGCTGGCCTGGCCTGACCCTGGCCTGGCCTGGCCTGGCCTATTTAGCCCTGGCCTGGCCTGGCCTGGCCTGGCTGGACCTGGGCTGGCCTATTTACCTGGGCCTGACTGAGAGCGCCTATTTCAGCGCCAACGCGGCCTGGCGGACCTGGCCTGGCCTGACCTGGGCCTGGCCTGGCCTGGCCTATTCTCTGGGCCTGGCCTAACGCTAGCCCTGGCCCTGGCCCTGTTTCCTGGCCTGGCGCTGGCCTGGCCTGGCCCTGACAGCCAGCGCTGGCCGACGGCTCGGCCGGCGGACACGGCCTAGCCCTGACCTAAAGCCCTAACCCTAAACCTAACATGTCCTAATCTGCCTATAAGGCCTAAACTAACCCTAAGCCTAACCCGCTAACGCTAACCTAACCTAAGCCTAAACCCCTAAGTTTAGCCTAACCTATTTTTTTGAACCCTAAACCTTCTATTTCAACCTAAATCTAACTTCTTGAACAACCTAACCTAACATAACCTTAAAGCAGCGAAACCTAACCCCTAACTTCTTTAACAATCCTAACCATATAAATGTTAACCCTAACCCTAACCCTAACCCTAACCCTAACCCTTACCCCTAACTTTAACTCTAGGGTTAAGGAGGTATCCTTTTAATGGGGGTCATGCCTATGTTCCCTCAGCCCTATGTTCCCTCAGCCCTATGTTCCCTCAATGCCTAACATTTTTTTGTTATCCAAATTAATTTCTGTTCCCTCAACCCCTATGTTTCCTCATCCCAAAATAGACCCTATGTTCCTCAGCTATTTTGGGATGAAGACATTTTGAGCAATATAAGGTCTAACTGAGATGAGGAACTTATGGGGCTATTATAAATGTCCCCTGAGATGAGAGACATGAGGGCTGAGAGGGAACAAAGGGCTGAGGAACATAAAGGCTGAGGAACTTGAGTACGGTCCCCTTTTAATTTATCCCAAAGTCAAACCTAACCCTAACCCTATTACCCCCTAGCCTGGGCCCCTAACCCTAACCCTAGCAGACCTAACCCTATTGCCCAAAGTCCTAACCCTTCTTTCTTCACAAATTTAAACCTAACCCAAGCTGGCCCTGGCCCTGGCAGCACTTACCCTAACACTAACCCTGGCAGACTAACCTGGCCTAACCTAACCTAACCTTTCCTTCCCCACAACCCTTAACTTCTTCTTCGAGACAACCTAGCTGGCTTAACCTTCCTAACTAACGCTAAACCTAACTTTCTATTTTTTAACCCCCCCCATAAAGCCTAACCATACCCCTAATTTCTTCTTGAACAACCTAACCCTAACCTGAACAATAACCCGTAACTTCTTCTTCCCTAACCCCTAATTTTAACCTAACCCCAACCCTTCCCTTGCTTCTTATACCCTAACTGCTCTAATTTCTTCTTCCCTAACCTATTGCCACCCTTACCCTAACCCCGAGGTGTGTGGATCAATTTGCAGACTGATATCAAAGTTGGGTTAGGCGCAAGGAAAATATTTGCTAGTAAATTTACCAAACACACAACTATAATATGACAAATTGCTAACGGTTTTTCCCCAAACTTGTTTTCATCAAAATCCTGCAAAGGGTGGGTCATGTATTTATATATTTTTCTATTTGCAAAAAATCTGAAAATTTAAGCCTGTGTAATGATATATTTTTGTGGTTTTGATGAAAACAAAAGTATCAATACAAGAGTTCTATGGTTTAGTTTAGTTTTTTCGCCCTACTCTAAGTCAATATCACAGGGAGGTATCCTTTTGGTTTTGTCCCAAGAAGGTCAAACCTAAGCACTGTAACACTAACCTAACCCTGACACTTTCAAATCTAACCCTAATTTAAACCTTGAACCCCCTTCTAAACTGAACCTAAGCCAAACTTTAAGCCTGGCCCATTTCTTCCCGCTGGCTTGTAAGCCTAACCTAACTAGCCTAGGCCTATAAGAGCCTGGGGCCTTATGAGCACAACCAGGCACAATTGGCAATCTTTCCTTCAACCCCTAGCCTGGCATTAAACCTAACCTAACACTAACATTTCTTTGGCTATTTCTTTAACCCTGGCACCATTTCACTAAACCTAGCCCTAACCCTAGCCCTATTTAACCCTATTCTTCTTCTTGAGACCTAAACCTAACCCAAAAGCCCTGTAGCCTATTTTACATGACAAGCGCAACCCCTTAGGCGAACAGCCTAGCCTGACACAAACCTATTACCCTAACCTAACTAGCAACCCTAGCTTCTTCTTCAACCCTTCTTTAAAACCCCACAGCCCTATAAGACCCAGCACATTAACCCTAGCCACAACCTTATTTCTTAACTATCTTCTTGGCCTGTGCCCTAAACCCTAAGCTGGGCCCATTACAACCTAACACTGGCCTGGCCTGTACAACACAAACCTGGCCTGGCACTGGCACGGCCTGGCCTGGCACAACACCCAACTATTTCTTTGGCAGCTGGCCTATTCACGGGCCAGCTGGGCATAAGTCACTGGCCAGCCCTGGCCTGTGGGCCCCTGGGCCCTGGCCTAACCTGGCCCCTTTCTTTAACCCTGGCCTGGCCTGGCTAACACAACTGGCCTGTTGGCCTCCTGGCCAACTGTAACCTGCGGCAGCAACTGGCCAACAACCTGAGCCTGGACAGCTGGCCCTGTTGCGGCAACCTGGCCTGGGCCTATGGCCCGGCCTGGCCTGGGCTGGGCTGAGATAAACCCTGGCAAAGCCGGACTCCTATCTTCGGTATGCCTATTTCAACGTGACTAGCCTTTCCTTGAGACCTATTTCTTTCTTCCGTCTGGCACAACTCTGGCCCTGGCCTAACTGGGCCCCTGGGCCCTATTCCCTTCCCTTTCCCTATTTCCTGGCCCAGCACTGGCCCTAGCCTTAACATGCCCTGGCCTGGCCTGGGCCTTCAACCTGAAGCCTGGCTGGCCTATTTCTTCCCCTTCCTATTTTCTTCAGCCTGGCCACAACAACACAACCCTGACACTCTGGCCAACACTGGCCCGGGCAGGCTGGGGCCCTGAGCCTGTTCAGCCTAGGCCTCGGCCTGGGGCAAGCCTGGCCTGTACAGGGCCCTGGCCTAATCTATAAGCCTTCTTAACGCTATTCAACCTAAACCTAAACCTAAGGCCCACAAGCTTTGACTAGAACCTGGACTAACCTAACCCTAACCTAAATCTAACTAGCCGG
The DNA here is from genome assembly GCA_029582265.1 of Zoroaster sp. YZ-2022. Taxonomy (NCBI): domain Eukaryota; kingdom Metazoa; phylum Echinodermata; class Asteroidea; order Forcipulatida; family Zoroasteridae; genus Zoroaster; species Zoroaster sp. YZ-2022. The sequence continues at coordinate 38,650,500 of CM055817.1, read as the reverse complement.
CTAACCCTGGCAACTTCTTCTTGGCCCGAGAGCCTCCCCTAACCCTAACTAGTCCTGTGCCCTATAAATGGTACCCTGGCCTTTATTTCAACACTAACTTTAACTCTGGGGTTAAGGGGTTGTCAGCATCCTTTGTTTATCCCAAAAGTCAAACCCTAACTAACCTATTTAACCTTCCCTTCTTGGACCTAGCAATTACAACCCTAACCCAAACCTTGAACCCTAGAGCCTGGCCCAGAAGCCTGGCCCTTCCTGGCCTTAACCCTAACCTAACCCGAGACAGCCTTCTTCTTCCCTAACCTAACCTAAAGCCTAAGCGCCCAACTAAACTAACCCCTAAGCCTTCTTCCCTAGCCTTAGCCTAATCAACTAACCCTGTGCCACACCTAAACCTAACCTAATTTGCCGACTGATATCAAATTTGGTGGGCGCAAAAATATTTGGTAGCAATTTACCTACACAAACTCTAATGTGACCAGACAAATTTACTTGGTTTTTCACCAAACATGTTCATCAAAATCACAAGGGATAAGCTTTGTATTCATATTTTTTTTTCATCAAAATCATAAGGAGTAAGCCTTGTATTTTTTTTATTTTTCCATCAAAATTTACAAACATTGTAAATGATATTTTGTTTTATCAAAATTACAGAGGTAGCTTTGTATTTATATACCTTTGTTTTCTAAAAATCACAAGGGCAAGCATTTTATTTATATATTTTGTTTCCATCAAAATTTAGCTTCAAATGGAATATTCAACTCAAAACATCTAACAAATATTGATTAATCGAGAGGGGTGTCAGTTGGGGAGGTTCAGTGGAGCCAGGGGTGTGGAAGGCATTTTTTGGGGGTGTGGTCATTTGCCGACTGATATCAGAGTTGGTGGGCGCAAAAATATTTTGCTAATAAATCATTGCACACAACTCTAATATGACAATTTACTTGGTTTTCCTAAACATTTTCATCAAAATCACAAAGGGGTAGGCCTTGTATTTTATATATTTTCTTTTTATCAAAATCACAAGGGGTAAACCTTCAATGATATATTTTTGTGATTTTGATGAGAAAATATATCAATACAAGGCTTACCACTTCTTAAAACCCACGTCTTCATAATCACACACGGAGTAAGCCTTTTGTCTTCAAAATCAGGAGTAAGCCTTATGGTCATCTCACTAAGCGTCAGTGATTATAATTTCGAAGTCCCCGTCTCCCAATCTATTCAGTGGCAGTAGATAATAAAGCACGACATGTTTTCCCCATTAATATATATATATATATATATATTTTCATCAAAATAACAAGAAGGTAAGCCAAATGTAGTAGTTTGTCAGTATTTGTGGGCGAATGCAATAAAACAGCTGTATGTTAATAAGGGACAACACGTTAAGGGACATGGTTTGTGAGTGAGTCAATTTTAAAATAAAATAATAGTAATAAAAATTATTATATATATATATATATACTTTTTCAAAACTAATTTCTGCAGAAAGTTAGTCAGAAGTAATGACCAGGCATTGGGGAGCGTTGAATCTTCTAGGCGAACCCAGCGTGATAACCATCTTAGCACCCCGTTCTGGGGGAATCGGCAGACCCCCGGTCCCTCCATTACTTCCCGCACCATAACCAACTATCGAATAGGGGAGAGACATGGCGACCCCCAAACCGTTGCTGCTGCCACAGCTGCCATGTCCCTGAATTAGGTCTATTGGGCAGTGTTTAAATAAATACATAAATAAAGCATACAGTATAGTGTAATGCCAATGAGTGCATTGTGTTAGGCTGTTAAAACCAACAAAACTGCGATTATATGAGATCATCGATTACAATAAAACACTCCACTCTGTATCTATAGTTGCTTATACGGATAGGATTTGTAAATCTGTGATCCTTTAATACATGCTAAGATATGTTCCCTTTAAGTGTCTTGCACTGTTAGTTTGCGTTATATATTTTTTTGTTTCTATAATGACTCACAATTATCCTTTGTCAGTAATTAAGAAGATATGTCCATGGGGCACGTTCCTTGTGTGTGTTATTTAGTAAGACACTTGAAAGCATAGTGTTTAGATAATATATATAATGAGCATAAAGAAATCTCAATTAATGTCAATACATTAATTCTTTCGAAAAAAACCTCTTCCTCGTGACAGCAAGAATAATAATCAAAAATCAGGAAATGAGTGCAAACAATTGATCAATGTAGAGCCATCTAGAGGCGTTGTCTGCGGTCAGATGATGGTAACTTATATAAGGATAGTATTCAGGTGTGGATGCATAATTTCGTCTTAAGGGATCATGAGTACATGTTGAATGCAGGCGGATTGACAAAGACAGGTCGTACTTGGTCACGGTGAACATTGCAATGATCATTCTGCAACATTTGATACGGCAGCACTAGTAATTTCAGGTATGTTGATTGGGGAAGAAATATTTGCGTTACTGCCTAAACACCTTTTTTTGAATGAGAATTCTTTTAGAGTTATTTTTATAATATTATTTATTATTTTCCTGGCCAACTTTTTGCTTCATTGAACGGACCAATGTATCAACTTGAAAATTGGCACAAACATTGGTCTCAATATGTAGATATATCTAAAACCTTAAAGAAAAACATTATCAGTTCCAGCTCTATGAATCTAAACAATGGAAAATTAATAACTCCCAAACGAAATGATGTACATACAGACTTGTAACTTGGCACAAACATTATTCCTGATATGAAGATGTCTTAAATCATAAGAAAATCAATGAAACGTGACTGGTTCCGCTATTATGGACTTTAAAAAAACGGAAAACGTGCCCTGTAACTGGCGAACGAAATGATGTGCAGACATGTACCTTGGGACAAACATTTATTATGATATGTACATGTACCTAAAATTCTTTAAAAAAAATCAATAGGTTCTGTTTTAATGGGCTTAATGAAAATGTAAAACGCACAATACATCCAAATGTAATGGCGTAAAGATTTGAAACTTTGCACAAATATTTGCACCAAATGTAGATGTATCTTAAATCATAAAATCAATACAAACTTATCCATACGGTATTATGGAATAAAACAATGGAAATTGTAAATCCCCGTAACTCCCGAACGAAATGATGTACCATCATCACCATCATCACCATCATCACCATCATCACCATCATCCGTTTTGACATGTTATACTGAAAATTTACAATTGTAATGGAATCATCATCGTCGTCATCCTCCTCATCCTCCTCATCCTCCTCATCCTCCTCATCTTCCTATCCTCCTCATCTTCCTCATCCTCCTATCCTCGTCATCTTCCTCATCCTCATCTTCCTCATCCTCCTCATCCTCCTCATCTTCCTCATCCTCCTCGTTTTCCTCATCCTCCTCATCTTCCTCATCCTCCTCATCCCCCTCATCCCCTCCTCCTCGTCCTCCTCATCCTCCTCACCCTCCTCATCCCCCTCATCCTCCTCATCCTCATCCCCCTCATCCCCTCATCCGCCTCACCCTCCTCACCATTAGCACGACTGGGTCATTAGGGAGACACGTTATGCTGAATAAATTCTGCATTCGGAGACAATTGTAATTATTATTTCGCGTTAGCACATCATGAAAAGAACTGCGTATGCGTATGCGCATTCGTATTCGTATTCGTATTCGTATTCGTATTCGTATTCGTATTCGTATTCGTATTCGTATTCGTATTCGTATTTGTTTTTGTATTTGTATTTGTATTTGTATTTGTATTTGTATTTGTATTTGTATTTTTTTTTTTTATTTTGGGTAAGATACGTGTATTCGCTGACGGTCTGCTTATACATAGTTTCCTTATTATCATGGCAAAATCAAGTAAGTTTATACACCTTGAGAAACAACATTCTCCGCTCTGCGCATTGGTGCCTAAGACGGGTGAGGGCGTTAGGCGAGTCATGAAAGTGACCTCTGGGGCGGTTTTTTTTTCGTTCCGTTTCGTTCCGTTCCGTTCCGTTCCGTTTCGTTTCGTTTCGTTTCACATCCCGTAAATTTTGATGCTCAATGCAATATATTTATATGCACACATGTGTATGCATAAAAATAACACAGCAAACACCCTCCAATTTTTACCTAATTTCTGCAACCCAAACCGAGCATTTGAATGTGCCCTGTTCACAAGCCCAAACCTTTTATACATTTTAAACACGTCTGTTACAGACCTTCATAAATGTGTCTAACAATGTACCGTGGAACAAAACATCACCAGGATGGCCAGAAAAGTATCCTGACAATACACACTGTCTATGGTTCAGTGGTAGCAGCGGTGGGATACCAGGTCGTCTTAACATTTATTGAGTTCACACTCGAAAAAGATTACGACTTATTGTATGTTATGTATGAAAATTCGTCCAGTGATTCTTTCCGAACGATAACTGGGTAAGGAAACCATCAGTTTAAAAATGAAATACACTCACAATGAGGACGATCAGAGCACACTGATCGAAACGTCGAGTTGTACCTCCAGTTCTTTTCAGAACTAATTACTACTCAATTGAGAATTTCACATGGTGTAACCACAATAATTAGTCTTACTTACACTGACACGGTGATGAAGAGTGTGAGTATATAGCGCCCTCTATTGTTGGTATGTTACAATTACACACAAAAGTACTCTGTTACATGTAAATATTTGGTTCAAAAGTGGGTGGGATGATTCAGGACATTTTCTAAAGTGCTAAAGTTGGGGAAAGTGCCACCTACCCCTCCCCCCCCACCCACACACAGACACACACACACAGACCGTTGTTGCTATCACTATGTGGACATTCCTTTGTTCTCATGTACTTAAGCACAGTAATTTCTTAAAATCGTTCCCATTTCACACAGAAGAGTGTTTTTTGAGCGGTTTTCGTTCTATTTTTCCTTTTAATAATATCCTTCGATTTAAGTCAACGGAACCTGCTTAGACAAATCACTAATTTCAGAGATATTCGTACTTTCAAAGTCCAAAAACACTGTGTGGACGTGTGTAAGTCCACACAGTGCACAGAGTTCCTACACTATGTGGACATCCTTTCTTCCGAAGTCCACATAGTGTATGCTACGCCTGTGCACACACACACACACTCACACAGTCTTGTGTATGGTGTAAACCGAGGACACCGTTTGACACCGTATTGTTCCCCTCTTTTGTTCCCTTTGTTGTTGGACTTAAACTTTTTGAGGCTTCTCCCATTAGATTTGTACACGTTTGCAAACCGAGGACACTTGCGCAAACCGAGGACATATTGTTCCCTTTTGTTATATGTCCTCGGTTTACACCATAAACACGTACACACACACACACACACACACCCTCACGCACATTGATTTGTGGGGTATTCCTTTGTTCGTTCTATTATCCCTTTTCCTTATAATTCTCCTGTGGGGTACAAGATTTTCTATAGTTACCTTGTGGGGTCCAATTGTTCTATTGTGTTTTGGACCCCACAACGAATAAATATTACGTTCACACCCTCACCACGTGTGTAAACACCGGCATTCAGGGGACTTCCTTTGTCAAATTCCTTTGTCCAAAATACAGGGACGGATTGTTCTCCATTGTGAAACAACCGGGGACCATTGTCCCTTTGTTATACGTCCCCGGTTTGAATGCGCTCACACACACGCATTGATTTGTGGGGTATTCGCTTTGTTCGTTCTATTATCCTTTTCCTTATAATTCTCCTGTGGGTACACAAGATTTTCTATAGTTACCTTGTGGGGTCCAATTGTTCTATTGTGTTTGGACCCCACAACGAATGTTGTGTTCGTTCACACACACATACACACACACACACACTCTGAAAATAGCTGGTTACACGGCACTGAAAATGATGTAGAAACTGGGCTCTGAGCTTGGATGAGAGAAATCCGTCATGGGTATTTTCAACAATAAATAATTTGTCCCTCAGTCTGAATTGAACAATTCCACGTTAGATTAAAAATTTCGTTTTCCGAATGAATACATTTTCACTATTAACAAAACAGAAACTTTGAAATGGTTGTTTAGTGCATTGTATCTTGACTTAGAGGTGGGCAGACAATTTGCCAATAAATTATTACCAATTTTGTACCTTCTCTCCTAAGACTGATTGTATTAACTTACACCTTCTCCTTGTGCATGGCATTCATACTGCACACAAACAGTATTCCTAAAATCCAATCCATTCTGCAGTTTTTATTCGAAGCATCAAGACAAAAATCTCTCATCGATAAACTTAAATCACGGGTCGATCTCCTGCCATACAGTAGCGCCTTCTCGTCATTAAAAAGGCGCACACAGTTCATTGATTCTGATACATCCAGTTATAGGGCTACGTGACAACATTCAAGCGCGCGCTTTATACCAAGACATCATTGATCAACCACACCAAAGCAAATAAGCAGAGGGATACGTATCAATACACAGCATCAATTATTGAAATGATAATGTTACAACAATAATTGGAATTGACCAGGTTGTCTGCTACCATCATCAACTTCTCATCAAGTGAGTAATTAGATTGAAATTCAGTCAGTTTGTATCGAATTTAATGAGTAATTAAATGCCTCTTTAAAGCAATGATGTGTTTAGATCCAACCTGCTTGCTGTGTTGACACCAGAGGCCAATTTCATACAGCTGCTCAGCAGGTGGTGAAATGGTTACCAAAACAAAATTACTTAACATATATTGTTTGCTACCAGCTAAACTTTCAAATACAATGTGTGCATTTTGCCTGGAAGTCTGTTTTAAAATGCTTAACACAAAATATTTGCTGAGCACAATTCTCTACTAAACAGCTCTGTGAAATTGGCTCCTGGATACTCTTGTGTTATCAAATACAATGATTTAAATAGTTTCATTAAGGTGGCTTTCTATCCTGTTGGTAAGTTGATACGTTATACGCGTGCGCATTGGTATAGTACAAGCAATATTTTGGCTACTTTCCAAAGATGGCTTAACTGTGTATAATCTAACCTAAATTACATAATACGTTTAAAAGCCATGATTCTTGAGGCAGAAATTGACTTTAATAAGAAATTGACTTTGTTTAATAATAATTTGGGTCTTTACAACACATACGTTAAAGGCAGTCTCAAGCTTTCTAATTTCATGCGCAAAATTCCTAAAAATGGGTGTTCAATGCATTTTCAATGGGCTTCAGATGATCGTTGGAGCCAGCACGTGCGAATTGAAGTGGCCGTGGTTTATGTTGGAATTACATCACTTAACAAAGGGATAAATACTGTTGCGTACTGAAATGTATACACTGGCCTAGATAACAGGGCATCTAAACAATGTAGATGTCTATATACATACTTAAAGTCAACAACTCTGTATAAATTGTTTAATTAAGACAATCAATCCAATCATTGTTATTTGTGAATCAAATAACTATTTGTTTATTTTGTAATCTTATTGTGTCTATTTGTCGTGAGCATCTTTACTTAATTAGTGGACAGACTAATACATTAGTGCAACACTACCCTACCTCTGTCTGTGACACAGTGGCGTAACCAAAGGTTATTCTCCTCCCCACACGTCAGTAAATTCACAAACGTGTTGGTAATAAGGGCCCCAGAGGTTCTGTGCTGTGTGATGCAACCTGGGACATATTGTTTTAATATACAATCATGACAAATTATAGTGTCCTAATCTATGTCAGGGGATACAGAAAATTGATATGGGGAACATATTGGAGGGTGTAATATGATTATATTGGTCATCTCCCTCTAAAATGTTATTATTTACACTCCCCTACCCCCCCCCCCCATTTGAACCCTTAGTGATTGGCTAATTGGTAATGATGGAGTGCCATGGTCGAGCGGATTAGTGCATCGGATTTTATGTTCTGGTGGCCGAGTCGTCAGAATGTGGGTTCGAATCCTGACTGCGACTGTGGTGCTTGTGTCCTTGAGCAAGACACTTTACCATAATTGCTTCTCTTCACCCAGGAGTAAATGGGTACCTGTGAGGGCAGAATTGGTTGTTGTGTTTGATTATTATTATGGACAATTATAAATTGTTCTTGCATAATACACTTTGTATCATTATGTTATGCAGTTTTAAATAAGTACAGGCCTACTCAATAGGTATGAATGCCAAAAATAAACGAGTCAATATGCATTTATATGCGGATAATATGCTTATTTATTTCACGTACTCGAATTACATACACTGATAATCATTAGGAGTCGCTATGAATTCAATCTCAAAACTTGTTCGGAGTGCACCCCACTAAAATATGCAACAGGCTGTTTCATGCCCTCAATATTTTCTGAAATTAAAGAAGGAATGTGTAAAAATGGTCCAATTTCATGACCTGGGTGTCCTTGACTTCCAATTTTGAGTATTATGGATATACTAAAATATACTAAAATTTGTAAGCAACTAACATAGATTCGGTGTCTGACAACCACATAACATTTATAGTTTATTTAATCTATGTGCTGTTAAAGGTATTCTTTTAAGTTTGTGGATACGTATGATTAAACGTACTTTTAAAATTGTATAACTTTGAATAAATATAAACAGCCACATTTTGGTCGTGCATGAAAACAGGAATTGCTTCCTGTTACATCTCATTCTGTCACCAACCTCCTCTCATTCCAAATCATCCATACCTTTCATATTTTGTGTAAAAACCTTGCTAGGTATGAGTAGTTTTTCTACCTGAAAAAAAAAGGATATTTCTATCGGCCGTTTTGTAAGATTTTAGATAGATGAAAACTCTACACTTGAATAGAAATAGAGCAAATTGGCTTGGCTGGTGACAATGGCTGCTTTGTATAAATGACGCCCTCTTTAGGCCACACACGGAGCTTCCACAACGATTTTGTAAAAGCTATTGTGTACAATAACACGTAACTGTTCACGGAATCTAATTTCAACCTCTTGTTGTGCAAAATTCAAAAATGGTTAATAAAACACGTGCAAATTTCCGTGCTGAAATAATTACAAAATATACTAAACATTTTTAAGCAACTAAAATTACTAGTTTACTTAATCCATGTGCTGTTAAAGGTGTTCTTTTAAGTTTCTGGATACGTATGGTTAAATGTACTTTTAAAATTATGTAAATTTACGATAACGTTGAATAAAATAATATAAACAGCGAAATTTATGTCGTGCATAAAGGTTACATCTCATTCTGTCACCAATCTCTAACATTTTCAAAATGGTTAATAAAACACGTGCAAATTTCTGTGCTCAAATAATTACAAAATATACTAATATTTTTAAGCAACTAAACATAGATTCGGTGTCTGACAAGTGGAACACTCAACATCCGTGTGTTGTTAAATGTGTTATTTAAAATGTTTGTACTTTTTAAATGTACTTTTAAAATTACTTAAATTTACAACTTTAAATAAATATAAACACCGACATTTTGGTCTTGCATGAAAAGTTTTTTTTTAGAATGTGTGGAAATGTATGCATATTCTTCTATACATATTTTTTCGTGCTTCCCTGCTGCTTCTATAACCTTATTTCATTCCATGTCAATCATAAACATAACACGTGCAAATTTCCGTGCTCATATAATTACAAAATATGCTAAAATTTGTACGCAACTAACATAGACTCGATGTCTGACAAATTCAAAACCTAATATTTCTTGTTAATACATGTGCTCTTAAAGGTGTTCTTTTAAGTTTGTGGATACATATGATTAAATGTGCTTTAAAATGACATAAATTTACAATAACTTTTTCAGAAAGTGTGGAAATGTAAACGAATTATTCTGTACATGCTGAAGGTGCTGTAATGTTGTGGCTTAAAGTCAGTTTATATACAAACAGGAATTACTTCCTGTTACATCTCATTCTGTCACCAACCTCCTCTTATTCCAAATCATCCATACTTTTCCCATTTTGTGTAAAAAATATTGCTAAGTATGAGTAGTTTTTCTACATGAAAAAACGAGATTTCCATCAACCGTTTTGTAAGATTTTAAACAGATGAAAACTTTACACTTGAATGGAAATGGAGCATTTATGCCTGGCTGGTGAAAATCGCTGCTTTGTGTAAACAGCGCCCTCTTTGGAAAAACACACGGAGCCTCCATTGCTATTCGTATAATATAACGTAACTGTTCCCAAAAAATCTAATTTCAACCTCTTTTCAGGGCAAAATTCACAATGGTTAATAAAACACATGCAAATTTTCGTGCTCGAATGACAAAATATACTAACATTACTTTGTAAGCAACTAATTAACATAGATTCGGTGTCTGATGACAAAAACATGTCTTGTTTACTTAATCCGTGTGCTGGAAAAGGTGTTATTTTAGGTTTGTGGATACGTAGAATAAAATGTACTTTTAAAATTACGTAAATTTACAATACCTTGAATAATTCAATAAATATAAATATCGAAATTTTGGTCGTACATAATTTTTGTTATGTGTTGAAATGTAAAACGAATTATTTCGTACCTACCACTATACATGAACTTGATTCTCATTCAATCGAAAAATCAATGCAATAATTTCACTACATTTACATTGTACTTTCATCAGTATATTTGCCTCCCGTTATTTCCTTGTTTTGTGGATGTTTATGTTTTGAAACTCTCTTGCTTAAAGTGTCTAATGATTTCTTATTTTTTGGAACTGATTTGGATTTAGTGCTGTTTGATCGCTGTTCCGATATAGACGTAAAAAGGGTGTATAGATACGGGTTCAGGGAGGAGTTTATGGGTAGGATGCAGACAGCAATCCACGCATACATGTCTGGACCGATTACTACCACCCCAGTCTGAGAAAGAATCCCCATGATGATGACCGGCATCCAGCATGCAAAATCAGTGCCGACTATGAATGCCATTTTGACCGCCATTCTGATTTCCCGATCACGGCGAGTAGCCACGCGGACCTTATTCGATGAGCGCTTGACTTCGACAAAATTGCCACATAGCAGACGAACACTACCAGGGAAACAGAAGAGGTTGACGCCAAGAAAGAGGATAACTGAGAAAATCCAGGCTGGCTTCTGACCTGTACCTACTGGGATCAATAAAATCTGGCTCCCAATAGCGCCCTCTTTGAACTCGAAAGCGGTTGGTTTGGTGAAAAGTGGTAGTCCAATGCACACATCCGATAAACCGTAGATATCCGAATCTGACCCACTACCAAAGACCGTTGGTCCAATACTCAAACCAAGTGATATTGACCAAATCATGATGAGGACTAAAATAGTCGATTTTCTGCTTGGTTGCCATGAGCTGAAGGGGTACACGATGCCCCAGAAACAATTTACACTTATAAGTGTGACGATAAACACAGATGCCTCACATGACAAGACAGACAACACGCCAGCTAGTTTGCATATCACGTTTGACCGCCATTGCTTGGCGGTTTGTGAATACGTCTCACCAAAATACATATCTGCCACCGCAATAATGAGCATATAAACCCCCATCATGAAGTCAGACATGGCTAGATTTAGAACCATAATTGAGTGAATTATTTTCTTGTTATGATTTCTATTTTGTGTCCCGTGGCACTCCTTGCTCTTTGAACGATGACCACAGCATTGCCGATGAGGGCGCTTGGTCAAGAACCCACATGGATACGCGGAGAATGTGTTCCGCATGAGAGACTGCCACAGAGGTTCAGTGGAGGTTGTAACTCAGTCGTCTCACACTGTGATATCATGAAGTTAGATAAAGATGATACAAACTCACAACAGAGTCTGTAGTCGTCCACGTACCTGAAATTTCAATAGAAAACGAACTCATCATAAATGGATTTCACTCTTGCCATACCTCATCTTCACTATGATGATCATCATCGTCCTCTTCGTCGTCGTCGCAGTGATCCTCATAATCTTGATTGTCGTCCCTTAATTTTCATCATTATGTTAATCTTCATCATTATCTTAATCATCATCATCATCTTAACTTTCGTCATCTTAATCATCATCTTCATCATCATCATCAGTCATCAATCATCACAAACTGCTATCAATAAGTCTATGCATGCTTCTTTGATACTTACAATTCCTGCAATCTCACTAAGTCAGACACCGCACCACTCTCCACATGGACAGGGTCATCACTTGCTTCACCTCTGATCAGAACTCTAGAGTAAGATCATGATCAAATGGAGCCATTCAAAAAAAATTCCTTGAAACGAAACTTTAGCTATAAAAGACCTGTCACTGAATACGGCAAATATTGTGGATTTCATTTTTATATTTGAATATAATGCAGCAATTCAAAATAAAGATTCTTTCCTTTTTCATAACTAATGTTAAAACTCAGTGTATAATTTAAATACAAATAAACAAAACAAAAACAATCAAAAACGAACAAACAAACAAACAAAAACCAATTATAATTAATAAATGAAAAATGTTAAAACACCGATTTACTTTATTATTTTTTCTTACAGTGTGTTTAGATTACTGAGTCCACTAAATGCCCTCTTTTGTAGTTTTAGGAGAGGAATATCTTTTGCAAACCTGAAACATGAAATGAAAGAAAAAATACATATTCAAATGTTATGTAATGTCTATTAAAATGTTTATGGTGTAATTAAATATTAATGAAATATGTCTGTTGAATACCTTCCCATGATATTACAATGGGTATGATTACGTTTAAACTATGGGTGTCCCCATGATTTCAATGAAGTTTGTGTAAATCCACAAAAAGAGGTTCACTCACATGATTTTCAAATTCTTGAGTTCAGAGAAAGAGTTCGCCTCAAGATCCTTTATTTGGTTCCTCGATATGTCCCTTCAATACAAAAATCAAATATATGAAGATAAGTAGGATTTGAAGCTTTGTATATGGTTTAAGATCAGTAAGAGGAAGGTTTGTACATGGTGTAAGATCAGTAAGAGGAAGGTTTGTATATGGTGTAAGATCAGTAAGAGGAAGCTTTGTATATGGTGTAAGATCAGTAAGAGGAAGGTTTGTATATGGTGTAAGATCAGTAAGAGGAAGGTTTGTACATGGTGTAAGATCAGTAAGAGGAAGGTTTGTATATGATGTAAGATCAGTAAGTGGAAGGTTTGTACATGGTGTAAGATCAGTAAGAGGAAGGTTTGTATATGGTGTAAGATCAGTAAGAGGAAGGTTTGTATATGGTGTAAGATCAGTAAGAGGAATGTTTGTACATGGTGTAAGATCAGTAAGAGGAAGGTTTGTATATGGTGTAAGATCAGTAAGAGGAAGGTTTGTATATTGTGTAAGATCAATAAGAAGAAGGTTTGTATATGGTGTAAGATCAGTAAGAGGAAGGTTTGTATATGGTGTAAGATCAGTAAGCGGAAGGTTTGTATATGATGTAAGATCAGTAAGCGGAAGGTTTGTATATGGTGTAAGATCAGTAAGAGGAAGGTTTGTATATGGATCAGTAAGATCAGTGAGAGGAAGGTTTGTATGTGGTGTAAGATCAGTAAGCGGAAGGTTTGTATATGGTGTAAGATCAGTGAGAGGAAGGTTTGTATATGGTGTAAGATCAGTATAAGAGGAAGGTTTGTATGTGGTGTAAGATCAGTAAGAGGAAGGTTTGTATATGGTGTAAGATCAGTAAGAGGAAGGTTTGTATGTGGTGTAAGATCAGTAAGAGGAAGGAATGTATATGGTGTAAGATCAGTAAGAGGAAGGTTTGTATATGGTGTAAGATCAGTAAGAGGAAGGTTTGTACATGGTGTAAGATCAGTAAGAGGAAGGTTTGTATATGGTGTAAGATCAGTAAGAGGAAGGTTTGTATATGGTGTAAGATCAGTAA
>CM055817.1:38514281-38634281 GCA_029582265.1 Zoroaster sp. YZ-2022 | reverse complement strand
TGATCCCTGGCTACTCGGCAGATATGGTTTGGCCTCTGACCTGGCCCCATAGAGCAATAGATAATTGGCATAAGTGGACCGCCCACCAACAACATTTGTATTACGTTTACTATTAATACAATTGTATCAATTTGTTTCGCGACTCTCTTTACTTCAAAATAAACATAATGTTTTAACCCCATGTCATATTTTTCATGTTATTCATAACTTAAGCCTTACTACTTAAATAATATTTTATTTTATTATCATTTTCATAGTTTGACAACTCGACACTAAAATCATTATACTCAGGATCACATATTTGACTCTTCGAGTATACAAATCGGATAGGGGCCTATATTAACACTGTGATTACGTTTTTCAGAGTTTCGAAATGCAATAAATAATATTCTATGCGTGCAGCGTCATTTTGAATGTTAAATTGATTAAACTGTTAATCCCGATGATCATAACGTTACGCTGTAATGTAATCTGGACCCTTTGTAATAACTCGCTATTTACTAGTTTTGTATTTGTTTTACTTACAAAAATGTTAGATTGCTAAGACTGTCGAAGGTCCCAGGAAGTAGTTGATTGATTTCATTACCAGCCAACGACCTATGTTAAACAAGGAGGAAAAGTAAAAAAAAACAATAGATGCGTAGATATATTAAACGTGTATTATTATCATTTTAAAAATACACAGTACCAGGGATGATGACAATATAGGTTAAAATCAGTATACCCAGGATCAAATATTTGACTCCTCGAGATGTCCCTTCAATATAAAAATCTAAGTATATTAAGACGGTGTTCGATTTTTACAGAGTTTCGGAATACAATAAATAGGATTTGTTTGTGCCGCGTCATTTTAAATGTTAAATTTATTTAATTGGTAATCCTGATCACAATGATATACTGTAATGTAATATTGACCCTTTGTAATAACTCGTTATTTACAAGTTTTGTATTTGTTTTACTTACAAAAATGTTAGGTTGCTAAGACTGTCGAAGGTCCCAGGAAGTAGTTGATTGATTTCATTACCAGCCAACGACCTATGTTAAACGAGGAGGAAAAGTATTTAAAAAGATAGATGCGTAGATATATTAAACTTGTATTATTATCATTTTAAAAATACACAGTACCAGGCATGATGACAATATAGGTTAAAATCAATATACCCAGGATCAAATATTTGACTCCTCGAGATGTCCCTTCAATATAAAAAATCTAAGTATATTAAGACGGTGTTCGATTTTTACCGAGTTTCGGAATACAATAAATAGGATTTTTTTGTGCCGCGTCATTTTAAATGTTAAATTTATTTAATTGGTAATCCTGATCACAATGACATACTGTAATGTAATATTGATCCTTTGTAATAACTCGTTATTTACAAGTTTTGTATTTGTTTTACTTACAAAAACGTTAGGTTGCTAAGACCGTCGAAGGTCCCAGGAAGTAGTTGAGTGATTTTATTACCAGCCAACGACCTATATTATACAAGCAGGAAACGTAAGCGTAGATATCTTAAACGGTGTAAAACGGTGCTGTATAAAATGGCTGGCAAATGCCGCCATGCAGTATATTTAACGGTGTGGTAAAGATGGATAGATGGATGGATGGATGGATGGATGGATGGATGGATGGATGGATGGATGGATGGATGGAAATATAAATAGATGGATAGATGGATTGATAAATAGATGGATGGATGGATGGATGGATGGATGGATGGATGGATGGATGGATGGATGAATGGATGGATGGATGGATGGGTGAATGGATGGATGGATGGATGGATGGGTGAGTGGGTGGGTGGGTGGGTGAGTGGGTGGGGTTTAAATCATTTGTAAAATGATATACTGTACTAACAATACATCTGACAGAAACATTTTAAGGGATATTTGATATCATCATCGACTTTACACCAATTATAGTTTCATGTAAATCAATGATCATTTAATTCAATAATTCTCAATAACCATCATCAAGCTTATACCAATTACACTGTTCTTGTAAATCAATGATCATTTAATTCAATAATTCTCAATAACCATCATCAAGCTTATACCAATTACACTGTTCTTGTAAATCAGTGATCATTTAATTCAATAATTCTCAATAACCATCATCAAGCTTATACCAATTACACTGTTCTTGTAAATCAGTGATCATTTTTGTTTTTTCGACAGTGTCAATAGCGTAAAGGGACTTTAATTAAATAATTATCGATAGAAACGGTATTATAAACTCACAGTGCATTAAGTAACAGGAATCCTTTGAATAGACCAGCATTGAGGACACTGATATTTGCTCCTGATCCTGAAAGTGTACTAAGCATTGATAACAATATCATTATGATGCAGACTCATACGCTTGAATTTATATTGAAATCAATACACCATTGAGTCTTTAACGGTTGACAATTTAACCCTTTTAGTCCCGCACCCGGGATATCCCGGGTCACGTTACACTTCCTCACGGTCCCGCTCCCGGGATATCCCGGGTTGCGCGGTCGCTGTACTTTTGCGTCCACTGCGCTGGTACCATAAGCGCTATGAAATAAAAAATACAGCTGTATGGACCTGATGATTTGCGCCCTCTTTTGATATATTTGTTGAGATTGTTTGCCGCTAGCATCCGGGACTTTCAGTAGGTTTTGTGTGCAAGATGGATGCCTCGTCAGCCGAATGACGGAATGCCCTACGCGCGCTGAGATTTCCTTCCAGAATTTGACGTTTTCCTCTTCGGTGTTGTCCTTTTCTGACACATGTAGGTTTCGCAAAGATAAAATTGATTACTCAGGAGTGTAGATAAATTATTGATTTGAAGAAATTATAATTTTTGGGGTGTTTTTATCATGATATTTTACGATTTTTCATGTCTGTACTGATGATGCATGTAACGTAACGTTAACGTTTACATTTGTGTAAAGAATGCACTCATTCCCAATGATTTACATCCTCTCCTCCTACTTGTACATAGTCTTTGGCACTATAAGGTTTACATTTGAGTGCAGTTACCTTTGGAAATTATAAAAATTTAAAACAAATAAACATTTGGGAGGAATCTTATCAAACAAAAATCACGAAGACGTGCCGATTAAGAGTACAGTTGTAATCAAAGCAAAAGTAAACAAACTTTCAATATGGCGGCCGCCATAGATGTAAAGTTTGTTGTTCATGTTTATGAAGGCTAATGCTTATAATCATTCTAGTTATGTACATTGAGGCATTTTGTGATCTTCATTTTCCAGTCAAGCCATTTATTATTTGTTTAATGTATATGTATATATTCCTTTTTAGGTTATCCCAGAATAAAAAAACAACAATAAAATAGACAGAAACTTATTATATTGTACAACTTCCGGTTTAACAGGAAGTCAGAGGTCATCAAGGTCACTGAGGTCAAAAAAGGTCAGGAAATTATTGACAATCACTTGGTAAACAATGTGTCCATATATTGTTGCAAAATAAAGAAGGCATTTTTTTAATGATTTTTCAAACATAAACACACACATTGTTGTGTCTTTAAAGAAAGTATGTGGGATAATGAGGGTAATTGTGTACAAAGACATATGTTTTTAAAATTAGTATTTGCAAAAGCAAGCTTGTGTTGAATTTATCTAGCGAACATATTTGAAAGGTAACTAGTAACATTGCTGTTTTAGTTTAACCATTTGTAGTCAACGACATCTTAAAGCTAAACCTCCCCTTAAAAGTTATTTTCTTTTAAAACGTGACATTCCGAAACTTCTGACCAAGAATAAATGATTTATCAGTCGTTATTTAGGTTTTCAACACGAGTATGTAAACTGAAAAATCGAATTGGCCTAAAATGGTATACATGACGTATGTTTAATAATAATAATAATAATAATAATAATAATAATAAGACGATTCTTATATAGCGCAGATCACCGTGAGGTCCCTATGCGCTTGGAAAAAAAGACAAGAAAGGAGAAAACAAGTTTGCATTTCAAGTCTTCTCCACACAGTCAGAAGTTCACAAAAGACACTGAAAAAATCAGAAAATGAAAGAAGCTGAGAAGGCAGAAAATCAAAAATAAAATAAAAAGATTAATCTGGATACAGCATTAATCGTTTACTTACCAAGGCAAATTCCGTCCAAAATTTCCTTGCTTTTCAGATGGCGCTTTTGCAGCAGCAATTATTTAAGGTTAAGACTACGTGATTACATAACAAGCTTTTGTGAAACATGCACTAGGCAAAATGTGCCTTTGTCATGGGTTTTGCAGTCCACTGTGTCTAACAATGCTCGTGTAAGGCTTAAAAGGGTCGGTGAAACATGTGCTTCACTTTAGTCCTGACTGCTCTCGTAGACAAAGGTCACGGCGAAACAACACAGCCATTTTCAGCAAAGCAGTGAGTCAAGGAAACGTATGTATCTTGTTTGCTGGTCTTTTCAATATTTACCCCGGCAGTTAAAGTGTTTGAAAGACAGACAATGAATGGAAAAGTAGCATTTGTTGGTAATTCATTTATTAGGCGTCTTCGTGATGATATAAGTCCAGCACAAGTTGGGAATTGAAGGGATTGATATCCGTTGTGTTTGCAAAGGTGGCTGGTGCGCAGAGCACATTTCTGCAAATATACCGAAAATTGTTGCGCATGCCCCGCAAATAATTATCTTGCAATGTGGCACAAATGATTTGTGTAAAACGGATGATCCTATTTCTGTTAGTTTTAAGCTGCTCGATACCGCTATTAAGGTCAAGGAATTAACGGGAGCCGAATGGGTTTTCTATGTCAAATCCTGCATAGGAGCCGGGGGCGATATTGTCCAGAAAAACCTAGATGAGTTTAATGCTGGGGTTGATGTAGCTAATGATTTTCGGAAAGTTAATTGCAAGAAACACAAAGGGATAACATTTTGGAAGCAATACAAATTCTACAAGTCCCTTCGTGGAGCTGTGTTATTTGGCCTAAAAAACAAGCCAACGTCGGTGTAAAAACCGATCGAGTAGGGCAACAGTAAGTCGTTCGGCAACCTGTTACTGGTACAGCAGGGTTATTAAAAATAATAATAATACAATTTTTTTTTTTTTATTAAGTGTTGTTTCATTCTAGACATGCAATCGATTCCACGTTACAAAGATACCCAAGCCTGTTACCGGGGAGCCCTTACAGTTTTATTACTCAGTTCCAGGTTGGCGTAAGGGCACTGTTTGGCCATTTGAGCTCTAAAATGGTTTGAATGTTATTACTGTTTGTCTGGGTTATTGGTTCATTATATTTTGATTAATCTGGTGCAAGGATGGCCCATTCAGCTGTTAGCTGCTGTATGGAGTTGCTATCAGGCGAGATCACCATTACAATATATGTTGCAAACGATGACCCATTGAGCTGTTAGCTCCTGTATGGTGTTGCTGTTGGTGATGCTTACCGTTCTCGTGTTCTGTATGGCACATATGCAAAGGTGAGCTCGCCTGATAGCATCACCATATAGCGGCTAACAGCTAAATGGGCCATCAATCAACCAGGATCAGCAAAATTGGGGTAAAATTATTACAGTAATGAAAGGTCTGGGTGAATTGCAATTGTTCACAATCAAGGAACACAGTGATAGGGTTAGGTTGCAAAATGGCCCATTCAGTGGTTGACCGCTGTATGGCGTTGCTGTTCGGGGATGCTCGCCGTGCCCAGGATCAGTATTGCTAGTACTAAGGAATCATGCCGTGAACATAGTCGGTTGCCCTACAAAGGGCAACGAGTCCACATAAAGCAGTTAGTTAAAACAGAGGGCAGTCGGGTTCGCCATATTTGTTTTTCTATAACCGGTTACAGAAGCTAAAATTATCAAGAGTACAATGTCTGCGCTCTAGTTTGTTGTTTGTTGCAGGATGGGAAGAGCAAAGCGTAAGGCGTCCTTGTCGGATACGGTGAGGCGTAGTACACGCAAAAAAGCAAAAGACAGTTCAAGTACAAAGGAGCCTGAGCCAGTCGCTCAGGAGAAAGAAGCTCCGCCAGCAGTACTACCAGAAGAGGTATAGATACAAGAGTCGGTGACGTCGTCGGTAGTGAGCGCCATAACGGAGCAAGTTAGCTTGGCTGTGCAAGCAGAACTGGCAAGTGCATTCCATACAACCCAGCGGGCAACCGGCAGTGGCGCTCAGGTTCATGAGGCCCAGTCCATCGCATCCGTCGGTTCCCATACGGTGCGTACAGCAGCTTCAACATGGACACCCCAGAATACAAGTGGAGAAGTGTCATCTCCAGGGTTGGAGCAAGGACAACACAACGGCGCGCTAATATCAGCCAGCATTCGATCTGGTGCAGGGACAAATCTTGGGGAGTCTGTACCCTTGTCTGCACCTTTACCGTTAGACTTTGCAGTTAATAAGGATATCAGGGAGAAAATTTGGGCAAACCAATATGTCGAATTTGGCCTGCTGCTTAATCCCTCTTAAGCAGTACAAAGCAACATTGCAGTCCAGAATGTCCCAGGCGGGAACAGCGCATTGTGCGTAGTGCCATCGAACAAAAAGGTTCCAAAAACCATACATGAATGGAATTCGGCCTTTGCCATTTTTTCAACTGTTTACACTAGAAAGTACCCAATTGAGGCTGGTAAGCTGCTAAAGTACGGATAATTAATTCGCCAGATATCATTTGAGGGGGGTAACTTCAATGTGTACGATGTCACGTTCAGAAAACTTAGGCAAACCACGCCTCTCCAGTGGGATCACTTTCACACTGAGCTGTACCTAAAAGCACTTAAAGGGCTCAATGCAGTAGGAGGGGCTAAACCGTATTATCTAACGGGGACACTGAGTAAACCGTCATACCCATCAGCAAGGAATAAACTTCAGCCAGGGTTTTGTTTCCGTTTCTTGCGTGGATTGGCTTGCGGAGGGATCATGCGGCTACAAGCATAAATTTACTAAATGTATGGGTGACCACCAACCTTTTAAGTGCGAAAAAAGTTTTCAGTCTTCATTTCTATACAAGGGAACATTTCCAAGAGCAGCCGCCGGAAAATGCGCTGCCGTCTTCCCAAATGGGGGAGTGTTTACACAACCTAAAGGCAGACCAGGAAAGGGACATACCTCCTTTAACCCAAGACAAACCAACGACGCCAGTAAATAAAGATGTACTTCGAATTATGTTGAGGGGCTATGATACCGAAAAGTATAAATTTTTAGTTGATGGTTTTACATTCGGTTTTCACTTAGGTTTTACGGGCACACAGGAAATTAGGACAACCAAGAATTTAAAATCAGCTCTTGAAAATCTGAAGGTGGTTTCCGAAAAACTAGCGCTTGAACTTGAACAAGGCAGACTTGCAGGGCCCTTCCAAGACTTGCCCATGAAGAATTTTTGTGCATGTCTAATTGGATAAGTTCCTAAAAAACAACCTGGGGCATTTCGAATCATTCATCATTTGTCGTATCCAGAAAACGGCTCGGTTAATAATGGTATACCAGATTGCTATGCAACAGTCAAGTACGCGTTAACAGATGACGCAATTAAAATTTTAAAGTCATAGGATCAGTGGGCCCAGGGTGTGTGCTCTCTAAACTTGACATAAAGTCTGGTTTCAAAATTATTCCATTTTATCCAAGTGACCACAACCTGCTAGGGTTTTCTTGGGAAAACCAATATTTTTATGATGAAACTCTACCAATGGGATGCCGCTCAAGTTGTGCTATATTCGAAGAATTTAGCACAGCGATTGAATGGATAGCGCAGAAAGAGTTAAAGCCCGCCGGCTTGGTTCATATTATTGACGATTTTTTTTGGATTATTTCGACAAGTTATCAACATGGCATACAACATTTGGTAGGATTTCAAACATTATGTAATAAACTGGGTGTTCCCCTAGCACAAGAGAAAACCGAAGGACCAACAACCTGCCTTACTTTTGCTGGGATCGAGCTAGATAGCAATGACTGCTCGGTTACCGGCAGACAAATTGAAGAAAGCCATTGATATAATAAGTTGGGCATTAGACAAGAAAAAAGTTGCTTTACAGGAACTGCAATCAATTATCGTTTTTCTTATTTTTACCTGTAAGGTAGTAGTTCCTGGTCGAGCATTTTTGAGGCGATTAATAAACTTAACCATAGGTATCAAGTCCCCAAGGCACTTTATCAGGTTAACAGCTCAAGCAAAATTAGATTTACAGGCGTGGTTATTGTTTCTGAGGCAATTTAATGGAAAAACATTTTTTGTCAGACCAGTGGCTAACAAACCAAACCCTATACTTATACACAGATGCCGCGGGTTCATTAGGATACGGCGGAGTTTTTGGTACCCAATGGTTTTATGGGAAATGGCCAGCATCATGGGCAAATGAAAATATAACACTAAAAGAATGTTATCCAATAGTAGCCGCGGTGCGTGTCTGGGGACATCACTGGTCTAATCAAAGAATTCTCCTCCACACAGACAATGAGGCTTTAGTTAACATTATTAACTCAAATACAACTAAAGAATTGATGGTTATGACTCTCGTACGTAAGCTAGTAGTGAAAAGCATGCTGTTTAATATTCAATTTAAAGCTGTATACATATCCCTGGATGTATAAATACGCTAGCTGATAAACTTTCTCGTCTGCAGGTGGAGGCGTTCAAAAAGTAGCCCCACGCATGACAGAGCAACCATAGTCACTACCAGTAGCAATTCAACCTCGGAGCTGGTTCCAGGGCTTACTTTCAAAATCGATGGCAGTTTCAACGTGGAAAACGTACCAAAGAGCGCAGACCATTTTTATTCAATTTATCAAGAAACATGGTTTCAGCGCTTCATTGCCACTGCCACCAATCCTAGTAGCTCTATTTGTCACTTACTTATTTAAAGCTAACTATGCATCCAGTACCATTTGTACGTTTATGTCGGCTATCAATTTCATCCACAGACTATATAACATGACAGAGCCTGGTCAAGCGTTTATCGTACAAAAAGCTGTACAAGGAGTAGAACGAGCCAAACCGAAGTTTGATGTTAGATTGCCTATAACTATTCACATACTACATAAGATGGTAGATGCATTAGAACATTGTTCACAATCAGTTTACCAAAAGTCGTTGTACAAAAGCATGTTTTTGTTGGCGTTCGCAGCGTTTCTACGCGTGGGAGAAATTACGGTATCCAATAAGAATACAGAAAACGTGTTGAAACTAGATTGTGTCCATTTTGGATCGGATGGCCAAAGTTTAAAGATGAAGTTTCGTTTTGTTTAAGCACTCGAAAGGTAGACATGTTTGCATTAATATTACAAGTACAAACGGTGTTTACTGTACAGTGAAAGCCCAAACTCACTGCTTTTACCACAGGAGAGCTTTTGAATCGCCTTTTTTGTATTGTTGGTCAAGTGGTGAGCCAATTAAGAGAGAGCAGTTTGCTAAAATGCTACAATCAACTGTTAGATTTATTGGGTTAGATGACAATGCTTACACTGGGCATAGTTTCCGTATAGGGGCGGCGTGTCATGCGCTCTCTCAGGGCTATTCTGATGCGCAAATTAGAGAAATGGGCAGATGGCGGTCTTTTTTAATTTTTTATATAAAAGCAACTGTGAACAATAGCCACATCAGTAAATGACTAAAGAGGTCATCTGATAGGCCAATCAAATGGTTCACTGCAGACCAGAGTGAAAAAAATGAGAAAAAGAGAAAGAGAAA
This sequence comes from Zoroaster sp. YZ-2022, assembly GCA_029582265.1. Lineage (NCBI taxonomy): Eukaryota > Metazoa > Echinodermata > Asteroidea > Forcipulatida > Zoroasteridae > Zoroaster > Zoroaster sp. YZ-2022. The sequence continues at coordinate 38,624,651 of CM055817.1, read as the reverse complement.
AATTATGTATATATATATATATAAACATATTATGCAAAGGTGACATACATGAATACATGAATGAACTTAATTGAACTAAACTAATTAGAGAAATGACACCTGGCAAGGCATGGAGGGGAGCCCTACAAACTAATCCTACCTAATTGCAAAACCTGATCCTACTGCACTGTTCTCCCGCAGTTTAAGGAACAAGTCCAGCCGGAACAGTATTCACAAGTGCTCTAGTAGGACAGGGTCTGACGCATTTAAAGCCTATATTAGGCTGTAAGGCCAGTTGTCAGTTTAAATGTAGAGAATAGTGCTGGAGATTACAGAATTATTAATCTTTGGGGTTTGAGGTGTCTTGTTGTTTTCGTGGGGAGCCGCCCTATACAGATGAGAATTCGGCTGCATCGGTCGACTGATGGCGGATTTGCCCCACGAAAAATGCATGAAGAATGATAAATTATCTTTTAGTTGATCACACGATTATATTAGGTATGTTATTCTCAAAAACATTTAGAAAGAAAATTAGCAAAGAAAATTTTAAAAGCAAAGAAAATTAGAAACTTTTGGTGAGCAATTGAATAAACTTGTTCAATCGTGAGTAAAGTAATCTCGTTGTATTTCTAAATTACTAAATTAATTTAATGGGCAATTTGAGTTATTACTTATCTTAACAATATTATGTGAAATGTTAAAATAAAAGTTACAAGTTAATTATTATGACCATATAGAAACTGAATCAGTTGGTCAGCGCACATAGTGCAGGTGTGATGAGTTTAGATTACTGGCTGACCAACTGATTTCAAACACAGATATATTTTAATGTTTCTTTGTTAAATCAATTATGCGAAAGTTAAATCAGTGGACTCGCAAACCCAAAATGTTGGACAAAAACAACAGCGTCTTATTTCAGTCCGAGACTCGTAAATCCATAAATTAAATTAACTGTGAAAACATTGATTGAACAGATGTGTTTTAACTCGGGTTTTAAATTGATCAATAGTTTCAGCCAGTTTAACATTTGCTGGCAAACTGTTCCAAAGTTGCACATCAGCACTTTGAAATGAGCGAGAACCATAGGATGTAGTTGTAATTGCTGGGGCTGACAGAAGATATTTGTTTTTAGAACGTAGGTTTCTAGCTGGTTGATACTGTTGAACTAAATCCTGGAGATAAGCAGGGGCTGTACCATGAAGACACTGATAAGTTAACAATAAAATCTTAAAATCAATACGAGACCTAATTGGAAGCCAGTGTAAATTCTGCAGTAGTAGTAGGCCTCCATCCGTCTCGAAAGACGATGGACTTATAAAAGAAGGGGGGCGCTGATTTGCTTGGATAGTTAGGGGCATTTGCGGTTGTGACTTGCAAGGCCTATCCGGGAGTGACAGTCACGATGGCAGCCTCGACAGATGAACGTCGAAGCAGCAGTTGGTGGCTGCTTCCTTCGACAGCGTTTCTCCTGATATTCCTCCTCACGTCTGAGATCACCACGAGTGGTTCCAGACGTGACTGTTCGCTTCCAGCTCTGCCTGTTAGCTGCTAAGGGCTCCCAGTTGGAAGGGGTGATGGAACATGACTGCAGATCCCTTTTGCAGACATCCTTGAAGCGAAGGCATGGTCGTTCTGTTGCTCTCTTCCCAGTAAGTAGCTCGCCATAAAGCAGGTCCTTTGGGATCCTCCCATCATCCATTCTTTGCATATGACCCAACCAGCGGAGTCTCCTTTGGCTGAGTATAGCAAAGATGGATTGGATGCCAGCCCTCCTCAAGACTTCAAAATTGGTTACCTTGTCCATCCAAGAGATGTTAAGGATGCGACGAAGAAGGCGAAGATGAAATGACTGGAGTCGTTTCTCTTGCTTTGAATAGGAGGGCCAGGACTCGCTGCCGTATAGCAGAGTGCTGAGGACGCATGCCGAGTACACATGGACTTTAGTATTGATGGTAAGCTTTGAGTTTTTCCATACTCTTTTTATCAGCATGCCAAAGGTGGTTGATGCTTTGCCAACTCTTACTTCCAAACGAAATTACATCACAAAGTATCCTGGAGGCATCCTAGATCACACCATTGGCATCAGCTGGACCTCGTTCTAACAAGGAGAAAAGACCTTGGAAGTTTTTTGCTTACACGTACCTACCACAGTGCTGACTGTGACACGGACCATTCACTGGTTTGTAGCAGAGTCAAATTACAATCAAGGAAACAACACTTTGCTAAATACAGTAAGACACCTCGCATCAACACCAGCATGACTACCAGCCATGTCAAACAGCAAGAGTATGTGTCCTCACTCAAAGAAAAGCTTGCTGCGGACAAGGTGTCTCCACGTCAAACTCTTGACGAAACATGGACCCATCTTAAGACGTCAATCTATGAAGCTGCCCTTTCCACCTTTGGAAGGAAATCAACACCTCCCAATGACTGGTTTGACTTGAATGCTGATATAATGCTCCCTGTCATTGATGCAAAGAGGGCTGCTCATCTCAGATTCAAGACCAAATCTACCAGGAAGTCACTGCAAGATCTCCGTGCAGCTCGCAGTGCAGTCCAGCGAACAGCTAGGCGCTGTGCCAACGACTTCTGGCAGCAACTCTGCCAGAGTATTCAGATGGCATCAGACACTGGTAACATCCGTGGAATGTATGAGGGCATCAAAAAAGCCATTGGCACACGTATCAAGAAAACTGCTCCATTGAAATCCAGGACGGGATCCATTATAATTGACAAAGGCGAACAGATGGAACGATGGGTTGATCACTACTTGGATCTATACTCAAGAGAAAACAAAGTTTCACAGACCGCTTTAGATGCCCTTCACGCTTTCCCCGCCATGACAGAGCTAGATGTTGAGCCCACACTGCAAGAGCTTGGTAAGGTCATCGACAGCCTAGCTAGCGGAAAGGCTCCAGGGAAAGACGGCATCCCAGCTGAAATTCTCAAATGCGGAAAGGACACCCTGCTTCCTGACCTCCATCGTCTACTTATACAGTGCTGGAATGAGGGAGCTGTGACCCAAGACATGCGTGACTCCAACATTGTCACAATATACAAGAACAAGGGCGACAGATCGGATTGCAATAACTACCGTGGCATCTCTTTGTTGAGCATTGTGGGAAAAGTCTTTGCACGTGTCATCCTCAAGAGGCTACAAGTTCTTGCCGACCAAGTTTACCCAGAGGAGCAATGTGGTTTTCGTCCAAAAAGATCTACAGTAGACATGATCTTCTCTTTGAGGCAACTTCAGGAAAAGTGCAGAGAGCAACAACAACCCCTATATACAGCTTTTGTTGACCTTACCAAGGCATTTGATCTAGTCAGTAGAGATGGGCTCTTCAAGTGCCTGGAAATTATAGGTTGTCCTCCGAAGCTGCTGAGCTTGATTCGCTCATTCCACGAAGGGATGAAAGGCTCCATTCAGTTCGACGGATCATCATCGGAAGCTTTCAAAATCAGCAGTGGAGTCAAGCAGGGCTGTGTACTTGCACCTACTTTGTTTGGGATCTTCTTTTCCTTGCAGTATAGGGGTGACAAGCCTAGCTGCAGTGTTTTGAATCCGTTGTAATTTACTAATTTGAAGGTCAGGTAAACCGTACAATAAACTGTTACAAGAATCAATACGGCACATAACTAAAGAATGGATCAGTTTTTCAGCAGATTTCTGATCTAAATTGTCTTATATTACTAATTTGATGAAGGGCAAATGAAGCAGCACGACAAACATTATTAATAATATGATTATTCATGGAAAGGTGAGCATCAAAGGTCACTCCAAGGTTGCGAGCTCTAGGAACTGAAAAAATGGAGATATTATACAAGGCAATATTTCTAATTGGAGAGCAAGATCTATGGTGACTGTTGACATGAATAATCTCAGTTTTACTATCATTGAGTTTCAGACCATTTTTTGTTGACCAAACTCTGATGTCTTTCAAGCAATTTTGTACATTTAGAATGCTAGAAGATTTTTAATTTTGCTTGAATATGATGTATATTTGAGTGTCATCAGCATACATCATGCAGCCGATTCCATGATGGTTAATGACATCTTTCAATGGAGAAGAATATAAGGTGAATATGAGGGGTCCAACAATTGACCCTTGTGGAACACCTTGACCTGGAAAATGCGATGAAGATTCATTTTTGCCGATCACCACAGATTGAGATCTGTTTATGAGGTAGGACTTGACCCAGTTCAACACACTGCCACAAATGCCGAATCTCTCCTGAAGGCGGTGAATGAGGGTATTATGACTGATGGTGTCGAAAGCAGCCGAATAGTCCAAGAGTACCAAGATGGCCTCCTGTCCTTTGTCGAGGGCCAGAAGTAGATCATTATAAACCCGTAGCAAGGCTGTCTCGCAACTATGATTTTTTTCTGTAAGCTGATTGAGTAGCCGCATATAGATGATTATTGGACAAATGATCCTGAATTTGTAGAACCGCCAGTCGTTCTATTGTCTTTCCTAAAACTTTATATAAGCAATTGGTCGATAGTTTTTAAACTCGTCAGGGTCAAGTTTGGGGTTTTTCAAGAGCGGAGAAATGTGAGCATGTTTGAGTGGGTCAGGGAAGTAACCTGTCTCCAATGACATGCTAACGATGCGGGTCAGTATTGGAGCCAGTTCATTTGAAACAGGATCGAGACTGCACGTTGTTGACTTCGATTTTGCAATAAGTGTCATCAGCTGCTCTTCTCGAACTGGTAAGAAACAGTCGAATATTTCCCCTATAGTACGTATAGCTATTCCAGGAATGTCACGATGGGGGATTTCTTTCAGATCTCTGACTATGCTTACAATTTTGTCAGAGAAATATTTTAGAAAGCGTTCGGTGAGCGGCATGATGTTGTCTTTATCTGAAGGAAGAACCTTAGTTGTTGTTGGAGTGCAGAGCCGATCAATGCTCTGGAAAAACTGCCGTGAGTCGCAGATGACCTGAATGGTAGTTCGTTTTTTTTCTCGGATAGTAAGCGACTGTATTTTCGACACTCAGCTCTGAAGATTTGGTGATCACTTACCAAATTAGAAGATCGCCACCGACGTTCTAGTCGCCTAAGACTTTGTTTGACAATACGCAAGTCCCTGCAGTACCAAGGTGCGTGTGGTCGGCAAGTTATCGATCTCTTTATAACTGTGGAGTGTTTGTCCAATAGACCAGTAAGGACAGATTCATAATGTGTGACAAGTTGATTTAGATCAAAGCAAGCTAGGGAATTGAGATCGGACTCCATAATGTCATTGCGAAAGACTTCAATGTCTATTTCATGAAGTTTGCGAAATTGGATTTCCATTTTGACAGCATCTGGTTTGCCTATGCTAAGGGAGCATTTCAATGCAGCGTGGTCTGATGACAGGTAGTGCGTTGCAGAAACATCAAAAACAAATTCATCAGGTACACGCGTGAAAATAAGATCCAGCGTGTGACCTTGTTGATGAGTGGGGAAGTTTATATGTTGCTTCAGATTTAATGCATTGACAAAATCAAGAAATTTCTGGGCCTCACGATTACTTTCATCGTTAATATGAAAGTTAAAGTCACCTGCAATGAGAAGGTAATTCTGTTCAGTCAATAACTTCTCAATGAAAGAAGCAAATTCACGAAGGAATATAGGACCAGTCAATCGACGATCTTTTGTAATCTGGGGTCTATAGACGATAACCAAGCGAAGCGATTTTTGCTTACGAGCTGAAATTAGGAGGTTAACATACTCAAATGACTCAAGTATTCCAAACTCCTTTGAACAAATGTCAAAGCTCTTGCGAATAGAGATTCCGACGCCATCACCTGATCTGTCCCTCCGAGGAACATGGAGAAATTGGTGCGTAGGCAAAGTAGCATTTAAATCTGCAAGTAATAACTTTATCTTTAAAATTCCAAAGTGTTCAAATATAGGTCAAATTGTAAATTATATATATTAAGTTATATCTTACAGCTCCTTCGTGATTTTCACGATGTTTGAAACGGTTGTTTCGTTCCATCCGTCCTTACAAATCACCTTTAGATCGCTGTCTTCATCGTATTGGCAACTACATTCATTAGGGCATCGCTGATCTATATTAAGAAAGAGAAAACTATATAATTTTAACCATACTGCTGCCATTTTTGTCAGATTCCCTGACTCAAGACATTTATCATAACACTAATTTTGGGTACGTTTAAGGGGCCAGCCTATATTACACCATCCTCAGTTTGTTTTCATGCACAAGAAAACAAAAATACTACCTAAGCGATGATAAAGAACCTTTTTGTTTAAAGGATTTATTTCTCACTGTTGAAACTTTGTTGAAGCTTTTTAAGGCATTGGGTATGAAAAGCTGCTAACAGAACACCTTATCACATGACTCAAAATTGTCCAGTTCAGAGTTTAAAAGTTGACAAAAACTCCAAAACACAAATTGAATGTAATCAATAAATTAGTATTTTTAACTAAAACGTGGCAATTCAATAGAACCTGTTCAAAATAAACAGTTGCCATGGCAACTATTCATTTTTGCGTGAGGGGGTCCCAAAGAAAAGTTAGGAAAAGTCAAAAAAGTCAGCGTGATCAGACAAAGCGTTCTGGAGATATTGGGGCATATTGTGCCTCCGAGGCCTGATAGGGTTAAACTGGTTTTGCTACGATGTAGTAGTGAAAACGAGGTAGACTCTGGAGACGAGGTTGAGCTTATTATGCCGGTCAAAAGTGAATGAGCGCCGTCAAGAAGTGAAAAACAGACTTACCGCATTCTTTCTCGTCATCTCCTTGAGGGCAGTCATCATGTCCATCGCAAACCTTAGATAGATACTTACATTCACTGGATTTCTTACAGCGATAAAACTTGGGACAAGTGATATTTTCTATGTAAATAAGGAGGAAAGAAAGTTTCAAACACAGAATATGTAATTGTCACCATAATGTTTCCCAACGAAGAGTTTCTCAGCACGGGGCGCTAGAAACACAGAATTATGATACAAACATCCTAAAAATCAGACAGAAGTTGTTTTGTTGACAAAGATTTTCCAGATTGGACATGGCCAATTGATGTTCATATTTGAAAACTGGGTTCCAGTCCGATAGAAAAATATAAACGAATTGGGATAATATGATTTACAGCAACCCTGTGACCAGGACTAAACGTACATAAGTGTATGATCTGGAAATAAAATAGATCTGGAAAATTAATCGATGAGCATGGGCCCTTAATTTTAATGCCCCAAACGTGGTGTCTTACCGCAAGTCTCTTCGTCTAATCCGTTTCCTTTGCAATCTATAAACCCATCACATCTAGCACTGTCTTGTAAACATGACCCGTCACCGCAGTCTAGACCTTCGAGACAATGATTTTCATCTGCATATACACAATGGGAGTTATTATCGGACCTGACGACCACTAATCTCCGGAATAAATAACTGGTAGATGTTACTTATCAAACACCAAGGGTTTATCACGAAAAACCATCTGAACAAATACTGTTCCTATAACGACAGTGTCGAACTTTTTCCTAACTATAATTTAAGACGTACTATAAGCCGCAACTGAATTTCCGCTTTGCATTAGTAAATGCATATATTAAAGGCAGATTTGTGTATATTATAAAAAAAACAGCAAAATTTATTGGCACTATTAAGGAATTATCAAAGCACAATCTTAGTAATTTGATCTACTGGAGTTCCATATTTCCTAATACAAAGTTTTACGTTTGATTCCTTATTTAACGGTATTCCTTAGTACATTTCTTTCAAGATGTTAAACACAAAACACAATCTTATTTCTGACCTATATAAGATGTTATGCTCGATTCCTTATTTAACGGTATTTTATAGTACATTTCTTTCACATAAGATATAACTTACCGTCGTTAACGCGTGTCACTCTGAGATGAAAACCACTATACTCCACAGTCGAATCACCAGTAAATGAAAACCCAACCTCGTAAGCCTCCAATAATATTGAACGCACTTTTGTCGCTCCGTGCAACACAAACTCCTTTTTTTCATAGCCGTACGAATTGATTTGTACCGTGTCGAGCTCTGTCTCCGTTACGAAAGAAACAACTTCGATGGATATATTGTAAGCTATGGATCTGCAAGAAAGGTAGACTCGCCACAAGCATTCAACGTTTGGTGGATAGTTCGAAGGGTAGAGGGGAGACGTCAGATTGAACGTATCGTAAGTCTTTTCCAAATCGATTGTACCTTCACTGCATAATCCTGAAACAAAATATTAACTTTATTCAATATTTAAGATTAATAAAGACTAAGTAAAGAGCGTCCGACCGTATTTTTAAAAAGAACAAATGCATGTCCGTCGATACATATTAACTCAGCAACGTATTTATCATTTGTTCAGTTCAGTAAAGTTCACTTCAGTTCAGACCTTAGAATTAAATGCAATAATGTAGCTAAATTCAAATTAATTTCTCTTTGCTGGTTTACACATTCCTTTTTTTATAAGTGATATTATAAACATAAATTACGATAGTAAGTTGCATTTATTTATTACCCAATGTCTGACTTTTAGTACCTGATTGTAAAATTATCCAATTTTCCCAGGTGTTCTTATTTAACAGATATTTAGTTTAGGTTTTCAAATAATTTATTTGAATTCCATGATCTCGAGTTCAGCGAACGTTAAAAGTAACTCTGCAATCTATATGCTTTATTTTAAGGGTTTTATTAAGGGACCTTAGCCAATCTCGCCCACTAACTCCACCCGGAACAATCTAAATTTTCACCCGCAAAAATTCTCACCCTCACTATTTGTTTTACTATAAGTCTCCTACCAGACCTTTAGAAAAAACCTTAACAATAGAAGAAGCTGGCCACGTTATAGTTTGATGTAACCGCTTACAATGGAAAGGCTTAATTGGCAATTCAAAAGGTCTAAGCCCCACATGAACACTCTTTTGTCAATGGATTAGGAAGTTAACAATGGCAGTTTTTTTAAGGACTGCAGCTTCATTGCTGCTTTCCCGGCGAGTCTCACGATAATACTGGGAGAGTGACCCAGTGGTTTTTGCGGGCGAGATTGGCAACGGTCCCTAAGTTAAAAATGTATAATTTCATAGGCCATTTAACTGTAATATTGTTGTAAATCGGCGGTAAAGCTGTTATCGTCAATAATTTAATAATAATACAAGTCAGATGGAGTTTTACAGGTACTGTTTTGAAATGAACTTACCATCTATGTCATAAGCCGATAATACAATACTTAGACTATAAAATGATCCAGACGGCCCGTTAAATTCAACCACTATCCATACTCCCGAATCAACAGACAACACCTCCTTCGTGGACAGCAGATTCCCGTTGAATACTGCAATCGGGTCTCCGTCAGTGGGATTGAATCCATTTCCAACTTTCAAGGTAACACCATAACTGGAAAATTCGATAATGTCTATTCGGATTCGACTTCCTGGTGGCTCTGTGATTTTCCAAACACAGTCGATAGGCCAATTAGTATTCGGGTATTCGATTAAAGGCGGTTCTGCCGTTCCAGAATAAACAGCGAAGTGGGAGATGTAATCTCCGTCTGCTTGTAAGGTTGATTTCCCCAGAATTGTAAGAGCTTCTCCAAATTGCAGATGATTATTTGAAGTGCCGCATATGTCTGGGTAACAAATCAGAGGAAGTAACAATACTCATACAACATTAAGATAACGCACAGCTAAAAGGTGATACATGTATCATGTAATAATGTGATGATTAGAGTATAATGTTGGCGGTAACACCGTGTAATAATCTCTCTTGACGCGTCGGTCAGTTTGCTCTGACGGTCTTCAAAAGAGTGCCAGACTCTGGTGAGATAAGCTGCTTAAGTATAGTGTTGAAAGGGATTCTGCTGCAGGGATTAGGAAGTCAGAGGCAGATTGTTAGGAAAGATATAGGGAAGGCAATCACATTTATGTATTTATTTATTTATTTGTATTAGATAAAAGAGATGTCTATCATTTGTTTAGTTCAGTTCAGTTTATTTTCCACTAACTCAATACAATATACAAAAAATATGTATTGTTAAAGAAATAAGACAAATGTGATAAGGTGGTAGAATTCTCCAAAATGTGTAGTGGATACCCAAAAAGCTAGTGTCTTTAGAGAATACAGGTGTTTATGGGTAAAACTAAAATTAGTAAAAAATTAGTAAAAAAATTAATATTGAAACTCACCACAGCCTAATTCATCCTTGTAATCTGAGCAATCCAAGGCGCCATTGCACACAGCTCTTTTTGGTAAACACTTGCTATCCGGCTTACAGAGTACCTGCTCAACATTGCAAACACCTAAAAAACAAAGGTTTAAAGCATGCAGATTAAACAATAGGGTTTAGGTTTAGGTAATCTGGAGGTTACTGGTTGAAATTAGTAAATTAGTCTTAGTTTTATTACATACATGCCCTGGGTTACATAATGATCCACTTTACGTTTTTCGTTATGGTTCGGTGACAATTGTTCGTGTAACATTGTGGACTGGATAACATTATGATCCACTTGTTACCTTCATCATCCGCAGATCGGAATATCATTCTCAACGAGGGCGCACTGAAGTACAATGGGGATGAAAATGACATTGCAATGTTGTTCCCACTGAAGTAGAAGGACGTTTCGTTCAGCGGTGTCGTGTCCAACGTAAATTCATCTATAAGAGTCGTCTCGTTATCATTACTACCAATCACCCGCCCAAATGATAACTCCTGATGATTTGAAATACTGATATGGACAACATCTACGTAGATGGATGTGTTCAAAGGGCTTGTAACAAACCAACGGCATTCAAAGATCCGAAATGTAGGTATATCGAGAGTGAAGGGAACTGGTTGGATTATGTTGATATTGGTTTGACCACAAATGTCTCCTGTAAAACAAAGCAGTGTACGATCAGAAAAACTTGTAGGACTTATGGCATGGTAATATTTGCACGAGCCCGTGCCAGGTTTGTTTCGCGTCAGGGTTAAATCTAACTTAATAGTACATTATAAGCTCACAGACAACATTGCAAGAGTGCATCATTAAGATGATAATACATTTAATCAATTCTAAAGGAGTGTACACTACCCGATTACTGAATTATAATCTGAATTGGATATGAAGTTGGTGACGGTACGAAACATCCTATTAAATTATTCCGTCTTACATGCTGTCATTTTAAAGTTTAAAACAGATAACGACTGTGATTGATTTTTCATATTATAATAAATATGAACATATGTGAATACAATTTTCACAATATTTTAGTTTAATGACAAAATTATATGAGCTAAACTATCTACAAGCTTTTTTATGTACATCTCTCTTGATTCTTATATTAATTACTGATGCATTGGCAGACATTTTTACCAATGTTGAACACTTCATTTAATATTCATAAATGCCCAAGACAGTTTAGAAAATTTGATTGGACCAAACTTTATCACGTGGGGTTTATTAACGGATGGTAAAGACATCACTTATCAAAATCAGAGCAGCACATAATGTGCCAGCTGTTTTGTGCGACGCGCGACGCGGATTTGAACCAATCAGAGTGACGAAAATAGTTTTGCAGCACGCGCCTCACTCATGAACATGTTCTTTGGAAGTGATTCGTGTGTCCACAAAACGTGAATTTGTTAATTTTGGCTTTATTCAACAGAAATTACGCAATTTTTACATTTTGAAATCGATACGGGAATTTATGAATGGGAATAACAGTTTGTTGTGTGGTCTTTACCTCAGGTTATTGACCGGTTTTGGGCTTGGTCACAGGCGATAAAGACCGAGCAGAAGGCGTGGTATTATTGCCCGTGACCACGCACAAAACCGGTCATTAACCTACTGTATAGACAGTGTGACAAACGTTTAATCCCTTATTCATACATACCTGAGCCGCCATCGGGAACTGCAGACAAATTACATGTCATGGAAAGTCCTTGAACATCACCGTAATAGCAATCATACAAGATGATCATTTGTAGTGAGTCAGTGGGGGAAAGCATATCAGCTGGAAGCGGAGTGGAGACATAACCACCGAAATCTCTTGCGAAGTAATCTGTAGTCAGCCATAACAAATAGTTAGATGGCTCAGTGACGTTGTACTGACACAGTGCTCTGAACAACATCCCATATGACACTTTGACATCCCAGCAGTAGTATTTGCTGTGAGCGACGAGCCAGAATCCTTGGCTTTCGAGCGGTTCAAAAGTCGTCGTTGAAATAATAGCAGATGAGTTGGAGCCAGTTAGTGTCACATTGTAGCATGTTTCATGTATTCCTACATGGAAAAATATGTTGTAATTATGTCCAGCCTGGTTCCATTTTAGTGTCTCGGACCCGAGCCAGGGTGCACCCCACTAAATAGTGAGACATTCATGCCCCGAGCTGTTTATCATAATGTATATGTCCTCAAACAAAGATTTGAGGCCCATATATTTGATGGAATGTGTAAAAATGGCCCACTATCATAACCTGTGGTCATTGACTTCCAACTGTGAGTATTTTGGATACACTAGGCCCTGAAAAAAGTGGTCCTAATTTGATTTCAAGCGTAAGTCTATTTTCCCAAAATGGCTGCTTTTCAGTGAGGAAGTTTTCACTCCTGTAGAGGGTGGTTTCCATTGGGATGAGAATAACTCAACGGAAACTTGGACTATCCACAATAAATTGAGAAGAAAATAAAAAGTTATACTGTATATCGATCAATATTCTTTCTTTTTAGGACTTGTGAGTATTATTTTAAATGATTTTTGAATATTTTGTATTCAGCACTGTTTACTATGGGAGTTTAGTGGGGTGCACCCGTCACGATGTATTGTACATAGGAATCCACCCTTGATATTCGGTGTACACCACAAGAGAAATTCTAAAGAAAAGGGACAATAGGACGATGTTGGTAACCCACAAGAGGGATCCGTAAGGTTGTGAGTGTGAGTTTGTGTTACATAGGCTATGTGGACCTGAGAACAAAAGATAGCCACACTATATGCAGGAGGATCTTGAGACGTTATGTGTACTTACATACGTCCACACAAGGTTTTCACGAATTAGAAAATCTCAGTTTTCTCAAAATGGAAGCATTTTAGTATATGTCGTCATTAATCTCAAAATGAAGTAGAATTTTCTAGGAAAATACTGAAAAAATAATCCGCTCCAAAATGAATATTCAGTAGTGCAAACGGTATTCACACGAGAACAAAAAGAATGTTCACATAGGGTACCGTATGTTACACAAACATGGGTGTGTGTGTACTTTCGACACGACATCCTAATACACGAATTAGGATGAAATTATAAACAAATATAATGGTTTGCTACATGGACCAATCAACGGGTGATAAAGAATGTTTTGATTTATTTATTTATTGCCCTCCACCGAGGTTTGAAGATTGATCATCCTCGTTTATATTCTGATTGGTGTTACATTAAAATTCCATTTGGTAAATTATGAAATATCAATGTTGTTGTAAACAAATGAATACACAAACAAATTTACCTTCCCGCATCTGTTTAACCTCAAGAATGAATCCTTTTGTCTCTATATAATAATCTGATCTGAAAATCATAAACAGTTCATTTTGTGTCGAAGCGGTTTTCAGTGGATATTGACCTCTGAAAAACAATCATAAAAACATGTTTTCAACAATATTAGTGGAAACAAGTAAATTGTTCGCATATTGCTGTGAAACACCTAAAAACAGCAAAACTCACCCTGTAAGGTTCAAATATGGATTCTGAAACATGCGTCCGTTTCCAAAATACAGATAATCGGAGTTTTTATCCAGATGAAAGTCAGGGAAAGAAATGATCACATGGTATCCCACTTCTGCCACCACCAGCCACAGACACTGAGTGTTTGCAAGGTACGATAGTGGCCAGTATGGCGTTGAAATCATTGTTGTATCATCACCGTTGATTTCAACCAGACCATTTCTGCACAGTCCTTGAAACAAAATAAATATATAGACCTTTATCATGCTGAGGGCATCTTGCCGATTCTCTGTAACACAAGAACGAGTATATACGCTAATTATCAAATCATAAAAGAGACCAGACTATTTTCCCTTCCAGACTCAGCTCAAAATAAAACATACTTCACGAAAAAGGAACATTTATATAGTCATATAATACTATGAATCAGAATGCTTGCAGCTATTCCGTCCTAAGTTGCGTTTCCATTGTTCATTATCTTCCTATACCTATTTGCAACCACGGGTAGCGAGCAAAGACAATAGGCTGATGCCGGAATCGAACTCGAACCCGTGACCTCTCGAATACCGTACGACCGCACTACCAACTGAGCTAACCAGCCTCTATGTTGGTGGGCGGTCCACTTAGGTCAATTATCTATTGCTCTATGTGGCCAGGTCAGAGGCCAAACCATATCTGCCGAGTAGCCAGGGATCAAGCCCCGGTCAGATGCAAACAACCTGGGTAACGGCAGTAGCGGGGATCACACAACGGGACACAAGCCTTTTACGTGGTAGTACAAAAAGTAGATTTATAGGGAGAAACTGACCTAAATATTATATAAACGGGTATCGAGTAAAGACAAATTGGTTGATGCCGGACTCGAACCCGCGACCTCTCGAATACCGTACGAGTGTTCCACCAATATAAAAATATATATATATATATATATATATATATATATATATATATATATATATATATATATATATATATACTGAGACAACACCTTGTATCTCGGGGTCATAGCAAACGTGTAGGGTCCAACTAGCAATCAGCAGGGCCCACTGTACCCCCACGTAGCACCCTCTTGGCTACCCCGGAAAACACGAAAACCCCTCTTGTTAATACCCGGGGTAGCCAAGAGGGTGCTACAGGGGTACTCTGGGCCAAAACAGGAAGTTCAAATTCAACATATTCTAACGCAAAATTGATATGTTTTTCAATATGAAATAGAGATTGTTAAAATAAAAGATGATACAGCTTTGCAAAATATGATATTGACATCATCTATGATAAATTGATTGAACCGGAAGTTCACATGAACACCGTGTGTTTGTTCCAACAAACACTTGAGCTCTAGTTCTTCTTCGCAGTGAGACTTATCCAGAAATAAATTATCATACTTGCCAAGCTTTCATTTTTGTACACAGTTTTGGAATTGTCAAAGCTTGTTCTAAGAGTGAATTCTAACAGACAAGGTTTAGTGGAGTAACATCAACCCTTACGATGTCACTTAACACTTAACACAAAAATACAAGGATTACAGCAGGGAAAAAAAACAGAATAACAACATTATATCAATGCTTCATTAAAAAGATAATTTTTTTAGGTTTTTCTTAAATTAGATAAGAGAAGCCGATGATTCCATAGAAGTGGTACTGCGTGAGGAAAAGACCAATCACCCCAAGAATGATTAGATGTAGGCTATAGAATGAAGATTTAGCAAGCACGAACCTAATGTGGGCCTTTTAACGTAGGATGGCGTTAATATCATATTTCGGTAGTTATTAACAAAATAATGGTCCATTTTCTGCTGTCGCGAACTTTCAGCGTGGTCTAAAAAAAAAAAAAAAAAAAGGAAAAAGGGAAAAAGAGAATAATTCTATTGAGATGCACAGTTCAAATATATCAGAAAATTAAATTTTCCTTGAAATCCATACTTGGTTGCTATTTAATTGTCAATACAAAAGTCAACTGCAATATTTTTGAAACAAGTTCAATGCTCACCAACACCTCTGACTCGGGCGGCCAATTTATTATTACGTCTGAGTGAGCACAACACAGACCTAAATCTTTATGTCATTATTTTTTTCTCACCTGTTCTCTATTTCCACTTTTCTGTTTTACAAAAACTCCTCAAATGTATGGCATTGACCCTTTTTGTCATCATATCCCTTTGTGGGATCTTCTATTCATCATAGCTTTACCACACAACCAGTTCTATTGTGTAGTACCAATTCTTCCCTTGTTTACTTCCCACACCATTGGCTTTGCTAGATTGGTGCCTATTTTGTTGGATACCTTGTCATGATCCTTTTCATTCCCTTTTCCCTATAAATGGATGTGTTTTATGTTTTTATTTTGTCTATGCCTCTGATGAAGGTCCAGTTTGGATCGAAAGCTAAGGCCTGGATCAAAGATTATAGAGGCAGTTAGGTAAAAATGAGAAGCTGTGGGGGAATAGGATAATATACAAGCTGTAGAGAGAGCGGGTTAAAATACAGACCTGAAAAGATAAAAAGTTAATACAAATACCTCAGGAAAGAACAGATTAAAACAAATACCTGAAAAGAGAACGGGTTAATACAAATACCTGAAAAGGGAACAGGTTAATACAAAAAGCTGTGGAGAGAACGGGTTAAAACAAATACATGAAGAAAGAATGGGTTAATACATAAATCTGTGGAGAGAACGGGTTAAAACAAAAAGCTGTGGAGAGAACAGGTTAAAACAAATACCTAAAAAGAGAACGGGTTAAAACAAAAAGCTGTGGAGAGAACTGGTTAAAACAAATACCTGAAAAAAGAATGGGTTAATACAAAAAGCTGTGGAGAGAACGGGTTAAAACAAATACCTAAAAAGAGAACGGGTTAAAACAAATACCTGAAAAGAAAAGGGAATAAAACAAATACCTGAAGACATCGGGTTAATACAAAGAGCCGTGGAGAGAACGGGTTAAAACAAATGAAAAGAGAACAGGTTGATACAGAATCCTGAAGAGAACAGGTTAATACAAATAGCTGTGGAGAGTAGAGGTTGGATAAATAAATAGGGAGCAAAATGGATATGAGACAAACATATAAAATAAGAAACATGTAACTCAAGGGGATTACCACGGAGGGATACAACAACAGTAAGTAGTGACTTACTACGACAGTAAGACTAATTGTGGTGACACCATGTGAAATTCTCAATTGAGTAGTAATTAGTTCTGAAAAGAACTGGAGGTACAACTCGACGTTTCGATCAGTGTGCTCTGATCGTCCTCAGGAGCTACAGGCAGGAAATCCAGATGACCTGAAGATATATAAATTAAATCGGGTGGGTGGCCTTAGCTTTCGATCCAAACTGGACATTCATCAGAGGCTTTGACAAAGTACAAACATAAAAAACACATCCATTTATAGGAAAAGGGAAAGCAAAGAATCATGGGGCGGGATCCAAAAAGGCGGGAAAATAGTAGCCAATTAAAGAAAAGCATCCGTCTAGAAAAACCAATAGGAGTATCAGAAGTGAACAAAGGAGGAATTATTGAGCCACACAATAAGTAGATGTGGCAGCTTGTAGAGTAAAGCTAGGGTAAAAATGGGACAATACACAAAGGGAAACGACAGCAAGGGGAGGGTTTACACCATACAAATTGAAGAGTTGGTGTGTGGGTGTAAATAGCTAAATTAAAATTGTCCTATAAGAGACAGTTGGAAAAAGATGTAATAATATACAAGATAATATAACATAAGGTAATATATAATTATATTCGAGTCCGGCATCAGCCAATTTTTCTTTGCTCGCTACCCGTTGATAAAATCCAGCAGTGATATAGGTGAATAGTAATGACATTGGTAAAGGTAGCTGGGTTATTTGATACATGTGTTGATGTTGAGGCCATATGGTTGAAGTGTTCTGAGTTGATGTATCCAGTGTGACTCCCTAAGTTTGCGATGTGTATCATTGCTAGTGCAGGCTTCAATTACAATGAGTTCAACAATGAGTTCAACATTAGGGTAAAATGGATTGCCACAGGGTAGGGTTTTTTAGGTTTCACAGAGGAAACATGGTTGGCAAAGCGGAGACACAATTTGGTCTTTGTCTCCCTACATATTGTATACCACATCTTTTACATGAGATTACATATATAACATTGGCTGTGTCACACTGGGATTTAGTTCTGATTGTGTAGGTGAGACCAGTACTGTGACTTTTCACCTTCTGAGCAGGTTTGAGATACAAACAGGTTTTGCATATATATTTATTTTATTTATTTATTTGGACTTACACTTTTACAACAGTGGCACTCGGCCAAAAGGCGGTGCGTCCGACACACATACACATAAATAATACAAAACACATTTAAAAGCAAATTAACAAGATACAAAAATGTGTGATGATACACTCTCAGTTTTGACGTCGTAGGTGTTGTCCAGAACAAGGGATGCACGCGCGACACCAAATCTGAGGGTGTACCATCAATCATATAGCTATCAATGACCATTGGAACCCAAGTTGATTTAAAATGAGTTCTAGAAAATATAGTAAAAATATAAAACATATATAAACAAAATTACAGCAACGAAGTATGCAAGAAGAGATTATTTACATTGTAGTCCGAATAATATCGGATCTCAATTTCCACGCACGCTTAACATATGATTTACAGAAAGTATCAAATAATGAATGAATTATATCGGCATTTTCTATATTACAGAATATACTTGAGGTGCTCCCAAGTGTGAGATGATATTTAACATCTAAGCTGCCGGATATAAAAAGCTCCCATATATCATAATATTCATTTGACATGAGATAGTTTTCTAACTTTGTATATTCTTCGGATCTAATATTATTAAGAGCATGACATGTAAACAAGAAGTGTCTAACATCTTCAATACCGGAGTTACATAGGTTGCACGTACCGTCATTATCTGCCGTCCAATTTCTAATTCTGCGATTGAGTGGATCAGAGGCTTTGACAAAGTACAAACATAAAAACACAAACAAAGGATCGTGGGCGGGATTCAAAAAAGCGGGGAAATAGTAACCAATTAAAGATAAGCATTAGTCTAGAAAAGTCAATATGAGTATCAGAAGTGAACAAAGGAGGGATTAGTGAGCCACACAATAAGTAGACGTGGCAGATTGTAGTAAAGCTAGGGTAAAGGAGGGATATATATATATATATATATATATATATATATATATATATATATATATAAATGTGGGGATGCTGCGTAGCACTGTAGAACTTAGAAAATGTGAATAGTAAAGGTGAAACAGTGCTCACCGGATAGTTATACGAGCTTTCGGTGCGATGCACCTTCATCAGGAATTAAGGCTTGTTGTGATGAACCGCGGTAGAACAAACGCGGTGAACTCCACGTTCATCCCGTCAGGGTGGAGCGCCAGTTTGAACATCACACGCTGTTCTAAAGATCGGCGCTGAGTATCTGACGATGCCGTGGAAACAACGCAGACGCTCATGTCCTTTGTGGAGTGTGATGGCGCGCTGAAGTGTTGGGCGACAGCCAGACCAGGTTGTTTCAACCGAACGCTACGGAGATGCTCCGTGAAACGGTCGGCCAGACGGCGCTTAGTTTCGCCAATGTACAGCATGCCACAGCGAGTACACGAGATACAATAAACAAGATTAGCAGTGGTGCAATTGTAGTTGCCGCGGATGTTGAAATGGCCACGGGGACCAGTGATGGAGGATGTCACAACAACATGTGTGCAAGTTTTACATTTTGGACGCTTGCAGGGAACAGTTTTGAAGGGGCAGTTGTTTGTGCTGCTGGTTAGCGTTGACCGCACAATGTGGTTGCTGATGGAGCGATCCCGTCTGAACGAACAGAGGGGGCTGGTAGACTGAGTAAAGATGGCGCTGGTCGCTGGATATACCTGCAGAGTCTTGAAATGTTTGAGGAGGATATTCCTGACAGCCATGTTGAGCGGGTGGTAGGTAAGGACAAGAGGGATACGATCTTGCTGCTTGGGAGGGGCTTGCTTCATGGCGGCAATGCGGGTGACTGATGATACTCTGCGAAGAGCTGCAACAGTAACATAAGGTGGGTATCCACGTTGTTTGAAGAAACCCTTCATTTCTATACCACGGTGATTAAACTCAACGTCCTCGGTGAGCACTGTTTCACCTTTACTATTCACATTTTATATATATATATATATATATATATATATATATATATATATATATTTTTTGTTGTTGAATATTTACCGCAGTCAAATTCATCAGAAAGATCATTGCAGTCATTTATGCCATCACACACGGAAGAGGTGAAGACGCAGTCTGTCCCAGAACGACAGGCATATTGACTTTCTGCACAATCTCCTGATATTGAGAAGAATAAAACAAATTATAGGGCGGCCGGCTATGTTGCTTGTTTAAAACAATTAATGAAATGCTGCTATAGATTTGTGCAAAAATACTTGTTAATAATAATATAAACCAGTATTGTTTGAACTATATACAAATCGGTTAACTCCACCATTAATTATACTACGTATCCCCTCCATCAATTTTTAAGGTAAACAACAAACACATTCTCAATTAGAACGTTTGCAATAATTCAAACGTCCACATTTTTCTCCTAAATGTGAGTTAATGTTAGAAATAATTCATTAAAAACTAAGTACATAACATTGATGGCAGAATGTTATAAAGAAATGAATCTTCATGAAACCTCACCACAGCCGAATTCATCCTCTTTCCCAGGGCATTCTCCGAATCCGTTGCAAACTGCTGTTTCATTTACACATCTTGGTCCAGAGATGCAGGACAATTCATTTTGTGCACATACTGGTGGTAGGAAAATATTGATACACCTTTGCTTTTTCTTCAATACAAAATCCAATAACAATCTGTATCATTTGGCCTTATATGGAAATTGAACCAGTAATCGAAACCAAAATGCTAATCGAAGTATTGCAATCGGTAATTTTAAATATAATAATTTTAAGAACTTAATTTCATAGGCTATTTAACTGTAATATTCTAGTAATTCAGCTGTAAAGCTGTTATGTTCAAATAGTTAATACAAAAAACGTTAATAATATAATAATATAAGTCAGAGTTTGAAATGACCTACCAGTTATGTTATAAGCCGTCAATGCAATTCTGAGTCGTAAGAATAATCCATATCGCCTGGTCGGTTCCAGCACTATCCAGACTCCTGAATCAACATACAACGTCTTCGCGTACTGGAAATCCCAGGAAAATACGACAGTCGGCTCTCCGTCAGTAAGATTGATTCCATTTACAACTTTCAAAATATAAATATAATCATAACTGAAAAATTCAAGAATCTCTATTCGAATTCGACTTCCCAGCGGCCCAGTGAATTTCCAAACACACACGATGGGCATATTAGTATTTTCGACGAAAGAAACATTAGTCGGTTCTGACGTTCCGGAATAAACGGCAAAGTGGGTGCTTTCATTTCCGTCTTGGTAGGTAGTTTCACCCAGAATTGTAAGCGCTTCTCCAAATTGCAGATGATTATTTGAAGTACCGCATATGTCTGGGCAACAAACCAGAGGAAGTAACACAGCTTAATATTCACATAAGGTTACGATAACACTGCCTAGATGTGGTACGTTAATTATCCTGTAATATATAGTTATTTAAAAGTCTGTGTCACATACAAACCACAACAACGAAAGTGCAGTCACAAGCAGAAGAGGGGAGAACGGAAAAGATAGTTAGGAGAGGTAGGGGAGGGCAAATAATTACAATGTGTTTCTAATGGAAGTTTAGTTCAGTTCAGTTTATTTCCAACTCAATCAATACAACATATAAACATTAATACAACATGCAGACAAGAGTGATTGTAGTTGGTGGAGGTCTCCATAAAGCAAACTTCTCAATCAATACAACATACAAAAACATGTATCTGTAAAGAACTCAGACAAGAGTGATTATAGTTGGTGGAGGTCTCTATAAAGCAAGCTTGTCAATCAATACAACATACAAAAACATGTATCTGTAAAGAACTCAGACAAGAGTGATTATAGTTGGTGGAGGTCTCTATAAAGCAAGCTTGTCAATCAATACAACATACAAAAACATGTATCTGTAAAGAACTCAGACAAGAGTGATTATAGTTGGTGGAGGTCTCTATAAAGCAAGCTTGTCAATCAATACAACATACAAAAACATGTATCTGTAAAGAACTCAGACAAGAGTGATTATAGTTGGTGGATGTCTCCATAAAGCAAGCTTGTCAATCAATACAACATAGAAAAACATGTATATGTAAAGAACTCAGACAAGAGTGATTATAGTTGGTGGATGTCTCCATAAAGCAAGCTTGTCAATCAATACAACATACAAAAACATGTATCTGTAAAGAACTCAGACAAGAGTGATTATAGTTGGTGGAGGTCTCTATAAAGCAAGCTTGTCAATCAATACAACATACAAAAACATGTATCTGTAAAGAACTCAGACAAGAGTGATTATAGTTGGTGGAGGTCTCTATAAAGCAAGCTTGTCAATCAATACAACATACAAAAACATGTATCTGTAAAGAACTCAGACAAGAGTGATTATAGTTGGTGGATGTCTCCATAAAGCAAGCTTGTCAATCAATACAACATAGAAAAACATGTATATGTAAAGAACTCAGACAAGAGTGATTATAGTTGGTGGATGTCTCCATAAAGCAAGCTTGTCAATCAATACAACATAGAAAAACATGTATCTGTAAAGAACTCAGACAAGAGTGATTATAGTTGGTGGATGTCTCCATAAAGCAAGCTTGTCAATCAATACAACATAGAAAAACATGTATATGTAAAGAACTCAGACAAGAGTGATTATAGTTGGTGGATGTCTCCATAAAGCAAGCTTGTCAATCAATACAACATACAAAAACATGTATATGTAAAGAACTCATACAAGAGTGATTATAGTTGGTGCAGGTCTCCATAAAGCAAGCTTGTCAATCAATACAACATACAAAAACATGTATCTGTAAAGAACTCATACAAGAGTGATTATAGTTGGTGCAGGTCTCTATAAAGCAAGCTTGTCAATCAATACAACATAGAAAAACATGTATATGTAAAGAACTCAGACAAGAGTGATTATAGTTGGTGGAGGTCTCTATAAAGCAAGCTTGTCATTCAATACAACATACAAAAACATGTATCAGTAAAGAACTCAGACAAGAGTGATTATAGTTGGTGGATGTCTCCATAAAGCAAGCTTGTCAATCAATACAACATAGAAAAACATGTATATGTAAAGAACTCAGACAAGAGTGATTATAGTTGGTGGATGTCTCCATAAAGCAAGCTTGTCAATCAATACAACATACAAAAACATGTATATGTAAAGAACTCATACAAGAGTGATTATAGTTGGTGCAGGTCTCCATAAAGCAAGCTTGTCAATCAATACAACATACAAAAACATGTATCTGTAAAGAACTCATACAAGAGTGATTATAGTTGGTGCAGGTCTCTATAAAGCAAGCTTGTCAATCAATACAACATAGAAAAACATGTATATGTAAAGAACTCAGACAAGAGTGATTATAGTTGGTGGAGGTCTCTATAAAGCAAGCTTGTCAATCAATACAACATACAAAAACATGTATCAGTAAAGAACTCAGACAAGAGTGATTATAGTTGGTGGATGTCTCCATAAAGCAAGCTTGTCAATCAATACAACATACAAAAACATGTATCTGTAAAGAACTCAGACAAGAGTGATTATAGTTGGTGCAGGTCTCCATAAAGCAAGCTTGTCAATCAATACAACATACAAAAACATGTATATGTAAAGAACTCAGACAAGAGTGATTATAGTTGGTGCAGGTCTCCATAAAGCAAGCTTGTCAATCAATACAACATACAAAAACATGTATCTGTAAAGAACTCATACAAGAGTGATTATAGTTGGTGCAGGTCTCTATAAAGCAAGCTTGTCAATCAATACAACATACAAAAACATGTATCTGTAAAGAACTCATACAAGAGCGATTATAGTTGGTGCAGGTCTCTATAAAGCAAGCTTGTCAATCAATACAACATAGAAAAACGTGTATATGTAAAGAACTCAGAGAAGAGTGATTATAGTTGGTGGATCTCTATAAAGCAAGCTTGTCAATCAATACAACACACAAAAACATGTATATGTAAAGAACTCAGACAAGAGTGATTATAGTTGGTGGAGGTCTCCATAAAGCAAGCTTGTCAATCAATACAACATACAAAAACATGTATCTGTAAAGAACTCAGACAAGAGTGATTATAGTTGGTGCAGGTCTCCATAAAGCAAGCTTGTCAATCAATACAACATACAAAAACATGTATATGTAAAGAACTCAGACAAGAGTGATTATAGTTGGTGGAGGTCTCCATAAAGCAAGCTTGTCAATCAATACAACATACAAAAACATGTATCTGTAAAGAACTCAGACAAGAGTGATTATAGTTGGTGGAGGTCTCTATAAAGCAAGCTTGTCAATCAATACAACATACAAAAACATGTATCTGTAAAGAACTCAGACAAGAGTGATTATAGTTGGTGGAGGTCTCTATAAAGCAAGCTTGTCAATCAATACAACATACAAAAACATGTATCTGTAAAGAACTCAGACAAGAGTGATTATAGTTGATGGAGGTCTCTATAAAGCAAGCTTGTCAATCAATACAACATAGAAAAACGTGTATATGTAAAGAACTCAGAGAAGAGTGATTATAGTTGGTGGATCTCTATAAAGCAAGCTTGTCTATCAATACAACATAGAAAAACGTGTATATGTAAAGAACTCAGACAAGAGTGATTATAGTTGGTGGATCTCTATAAAGCAAGCTTGTCAATCAATACAACATACAAAAACATGTATATGTAAAGAACTCAGACAAGAGTGATTATAGTTGGTGGATCTCTATAAAGCAAGCTTGTCAATCAATACAACATACAAAAACATGTATCTGTAAAGAACTCAGACAAGAGTGATTATAGTTGGTGCAGGTCTCCATAAAGCAAGCTTGTCAATCAATACAACATACAAAAACATGTATCTGTAAAGAACTCGGACAAGAGTGATTGTAGTTGGTGGAGGTCTCTATAAAGCAAGCTTGTCAATCAATACAACATACAAAAACATGTATCTGTAAAGAACTCAGACAAGAGTGATTATAGCTGGTGGAGGTCTCTATATAAAGCAAGCTTGTCAATCAATACAACATACAAAAACATGTATCTGTAAAGAACTCAGACAAGAGTGATTATAGCTGGTGGAGGTCTCTATATAAAGCAAGCTTGTCAATCAATACAACATACAAAAACATGTATATGTAAAGAACTCAGACAAGAGTGATTATAGTTGGTGGATGTCTCTATAAAGCAAGCTTGTCAATCAATACAACATACAAAAACATGTATCTGTAAAGAACTCAGACAAGAGTGATTATAGTTGGTGGAGGTCTCTATAAAGCAAGCTTGTCAATCAATACAACATACAAAAACATGTATCTGTAAAGAACTCAGACAAGAGTGATTGTAGTTGGTGCAGGTCTCCATAAAGCAAGCTTGTCAATCAATACAACATACAAAAACATGTATCTGTAAAGAACTCAGACAAGAGTGATTATAGTTGGTGGAGGTCTCTATAAAGCAAGCTTGTCAATCAATACAACATATAAAAACATGTATCTGTAAAGAACTCAGACAAGAGTGATTATAGTTGGTGGATGTCTCCATAAAGCAAGCTTGTCTAGAGGAGACAAAACAAGTACACTGAGAGAATTGTAGGATATAACTCAAATTATAAAAGGGTCTACGAAGTGTTTTTGTCTTAATTGTTATTGTTATTTTATCAGTCAATATGAATAAAAAACAAATTTAAGTTTGTTTTGTATCTTGAGTGGATTTGTTTTATTTTAATTAAATTTAAAAGAAATTGTTTCAAATCTTGCACGACACGAGGTGGCGCTGTTCGTGACATAAACCTGGGCAGGGAGCCTTACGCTCGGCGGCATGGTCTGGTGCCCAGAGGCGGTACGGGTACCAATCTAACCATGAGTGAATCGAGTCATCACATGTGCTGTACATAATATACAATCACTTCCAACTAGATTCCCCGAGAGATCAAAGCAAACAAAGGTTTTCATCGTTTGCTAGCATGCCTTTTTAATTAACCCGTACTTGTTGGTCATCATTGTTGCCACTAGGTAATAAAACAGTTATGAACTGTTAGGAATGTGTGTACGCGTGTACATCAGTAAAACTTGTAGCTTTGCATGGTGAAGAGGATATGTAAAGACTGTTGACGTTAAAAACTTCGTGAAACTTCAATAGTAAAGCATGACACAGAGTGCCACGTAACATGGGATATAGTGCTAATTCTCCCAGGTGTACGTCACAGATTTTATGTTAATAAGGACGAAATGGAAGGAACGCAGCGCCCCCCTAAATTTAGAATGTATCTTCTCCAATACGCATACTTTATTGTTTACACTGTTAAAACGGTCTATTTCACAGTGCCTTTAAGTGCACAACAACTTAAACATAAATGTTGGCACTTACCACAGCTTGTTTCATCCGTGTAATCTGAGCAATCCACGGCGCCATTGCAACCAGTCGTTATTGGTAGACACTTTCTATCCGGCTTACAGAGTATCTGCTCAACACTGCAAACACCTAAAGAGGTTTTGCAGCATGCAAATGCAATATTTGTATTTATTTATTTTATTATTTTTTTTTTAACTCAGATTTTGAGAATGAGAAATAGGGCCAGTTAAGATGGTAGAGCGCTATTACCGTAAGCTGGAGGTAACTTGTTCAAATCCTGTAATTTTGTCTTAGTTTATAGTTTACTGGTGATTTATTTTTGGTTATATTTTTTACTCAGTTGCAACTTCATGATCAGGGTATGATTTCTGTTGTTTTCCCCTATAGCATACAGTCCCTGCGATTGTTATTCAGTTTTCATGGCGTTCAGTCATGTATTTCAAATTAATAATAATAATAATAATAATAATAATAATAATAATAATAATAATAATAATAATAATAATAATAATAATAATAATAATAATAATAATAATAATAATAATAATAATAATAATAATAATAATAATAATAATAATAATAATAATAATAATAATAATAATAATAATAATAATAATAATAATAATAATAATAATAATAATAATAATAATAATAATAATAATAATAATAATAATAATAATAATAATAATAATAATAATAATAATAATAATAATAATAATAATAATAATAATAATAATAATAATAATAATAATAATAATAATAATAATAATAATAATAATAATAATAATAATAATAATAATAATAATAATAATAATAATAATAATAATAATAATAATAATAATAATAATAATAATAATAATAATAATAATAATAATAATAATAATAATAATAATAATAATAATAATAATAATAATAATAATAATAATAATAATAATAATAATAATAATAATAATAATAATAATAATAATAATAATAATAATAATAATAATAATAATAATAATAATAATAATAATAATAATAATAATAATAATAATAATAATAATAATAATAATAATAATAATAATAATAATATACGATCCGGTTGCAAGACACGTCATCGGATTAGCTCCAGAAAATCGCCCTTTTCACCGTTTTTGAAGAGATTTTACAACTTTTGGAATTAAGGTACTGTTTTAGATTGTTTATAGATCACAGTGGTTGTTGCCTTTTTGACTGATAAGAGCTGAAATAGCTTCCATCACATTGGTTTTGGATTTGCACAGGCTAGAGCTAGGCGAAGAACGCCGACGCCATTTGCCCATAGACCATGGCGTACACCTTGCATAGAAATTCTTTGAAAAGACCAAACACAATAAAGTTCCGCCCAGATTTCAAAGTTGAGCCTGAAGAAGTGTATTACGCAACACACAAAGAACTGGAAGAGCGTGATGCAATCAAGTGTATTGCAGAGCTCAACACAGGCTGGTACAACGTATCCCTTAACAATGAGGCTAACTGTGAAAGAATCGCACTGCATGGAATAACAATCAACGGAATTCTTATCAATTGTGAGAGGGCCAACGTGCAGAATTCAGTAAAAGCACCTTACGAGATGGCTGACCAAACTGTCACTTCAGCTCTGTCTGCATATGGGACAGTTGCAAATATAAGACGCCAAACTCATGATTTCGATGACAGTGTAGAAACTGGAGTTCGAAGCATTCTCGTGATAAGTATTAAGAAACCGATTCCAAGTTTCTTAAAGATTGGTGACTTTAATCTACCAGTTAGACATCGTGGTCAGATTAAAACCTGCCGTTTATGTAAACAACCAGGCCATATTGCACGGAACTGCAACTTACAAGGAAGATGCTTTGTTTGCGGAGAAGAGGGACACCGGGCGAATCAACACGAAATACAAAAACAAGGCACAGGTGATGAAGATTCCGATGTAGACAGTGCAGAAGAAATCGAGGTTGATTCAGATGGGGAAAATGACGGGAAAAAGGACGACAAATCTTCAGATAAATTTGAAGATGCTGAAGATGATCTGCAAGAGGTTACAGCTCGTGTCCCTTCAAAAGAGAAGGAGACGAATGATGATGAAGGGAAAGGAGAAAATGAAGACGGAAGAGAGGAAGAACAAGATAAAGGTCCGCAAAAGTCAACAGAATCTAAAGAAGTCAACAACTCACATCAGCGGAAAGGAGAGAAAGATAGAGGCACACCGGTGAGGAAAAAAAGAAAGAGTCATCTCGACACTAGTGATAGAGCAGGCCCGTCCTCGAGATCAGATGAGCCCCAACCCGAGACAACCACCAAAAACTGGGCAAATGCAGTTAAAGGTGGGAAAAGAAGCCGCCAAGGAAAACGACAAGCAAAACTGATAACGGAGAAGTACCAAGTACAGACGAAGACATTATGGACTCACAAGATTCCTTTGAACTTGTACCATATACACGTCAAGGGATACAACACTTCAGGAAGAAAAGGGGGTCCGGCCTTCAGAATATAACAAGCAGACGGGTGGTACCATACATCAGTCACAAAGGAAGAGGAGGTGGCAGAGGAAAGAAAAATATGACGGGAGAACAAGAATAAGTGAGATTTTTCTGTCCTTACTATGATTGCCTTTCTTTTAATTTTGTTTTGTATGATGCTTAGAATAACTACTTTAAACGTCAATGGGCTCCGTAACAATCAAAAAAGAGAATTTCTTTTTAATCTTTTAAATCGGGAAAAACATGATATCATTTGTTTACAAGAAACTCATAGTACTCTAGAAGATGAAGATTATTGGAAACAACAGTGGGAGGGGAGATTTTTTCAGCCATGGTGAAAATTTCTCGAGAGGAGTAGCTATTCTAGCATCAAATAAAAGCGGAATTAAACTCACTAACAAAGATAATGACAAAGAGGGGCGTTTAGTTAAAGCGGATTTTCTTTGAAAGGCACAAATATCGGTGTTGTGTCTATATATGCTCCTAATTTTATGTATCCTAGGAAAAGTTTTTAAATCGTTGGCCAACTTTTATATGAAGATCATAACTGGATAGTTAATGGTGACTTTAATTGTCAACTTGACATTGATGGTAATGATAATAGTATTCCTGAATTAAATAACCTTATTTTAGAAAAAAGATATGTATGATGTTTGGAGAACTTGGTATCCAGATGAGCAGGGTTATACATTTTATCATAAGGGTCTCAAAAGAAGCAGTAGGATTGATTATTCCTTTGTCACAAGCAACTTGCTATTTATCATACCTGAAGCCAGTGTCAGTTCTGTAGGTTTATCTGATCACTGTGCTCTTAGTTTTAGACTTCAAAACAAGAAGTCACACGGGGACCAGGCAGATGGTTTTGTAATAATATTTTGAAAGATGATCAATGCAAAGATCGTATTAAATTCTTCTGGGATTATTGGAAATCAAAAAAAAGTACCTTTGACAGCATTCTCTGTTGGTGGGATGTGGGTAAAATGAATTTAAAAGAGATTATTAAAGATTACGATTCGGAAGTGTATTACAAAGAAAAAAAGCATAAATGTCATCTTCAGAAAACTCTTAGAAATCTTATGAATAAACCTACTCCCGACCCCAACGCAATCTTTGAAGTTGAGAACAAAATTAAAAATTATGTGATGAAAGATTTTGACGAATCTAGAAATAGAATGCACATAATAAAAATGGCAGAAGAAAAACCAAGTAAACTCTTCCTTGGAATGGAAAAGCAGAGATCTAACGATAATATTATTCATAATTTAAAAGATGAGAATGGTACAATTTACACTGACGCCATTTCCATGTGTAAATATGTTAATTTGTTTTACCAAAATTTGTATTCAGCTGAGAATATTGACAGTGAAGCTGCTGAAGATATATTGAACACCATTAAACAAGTAAATTTACCTGATGATGAAATTGAAGACTTAGAAAGTTTCATTACAGAAAACGAAGTTTTTCAAGCCATCAATCAAATGAATACTTGTAAATCGCCAGGTTTAGATGGTTTAACTACTGAGTTTTATACCTTTTTTTGGCCGCTCATAAAAGACGATTTTTTAGAAATTATCAATGAATGTAATAAGACCTTTTCTCTCCCAACTACTATGAATACCGCCTTGATTCGTCTTATTTTTAAGAATAGAGGGGAAAGATGTGATCTTAAAAATTGGAGGCCCATTAGCCTTCTTAATGTTGATTATAAAATTATCTCCAAAGTTATTACCAATCGTTTAAAGAGAATTATGCCGTTTATTATAGGAAATGATCAATCCTGTGGTGTGAAAGACAGAAATATTCATGATAATTTAATGCTACTCAGAGATGTTATTTATTACGTTAATAATGAAGAAGAACAAGCTGCTCTTATCAGTATTGACCAGGAAAAGGCCTTTGATAGAATTGAATGGAAATATATGTTTGACATAATGGGGGCTATGGGAATTCCTAAAATTTTGATTAATTGGGTTAAAATTCTTTACAGTAATCCTAACAGTACAGTTCTAGTTAATAATTTCATTACTGAACCTTTTCAAGTGACTCGAGGTATTAGGCAAGGATGCCCTCTGTCACCACTTTTATATGCTATTTGTGCAGAAGGTTTAGGAAATCTTATAAGAAATAATATGAAAGGCATTTCCTTCTAATACTGATTGCTCCTTGAAACTGATTCAACACGCTGATGACGCTACTATTTTTATTTCTGATAATAACGATTTTAGTATTCTTGAAAATTGTTAAAATTTATAGCAAAGGATCGGGTTCTAGAATTAATATACACAAATCGCAGGGCTTTGGATTGGTAAGTGGAAGGATAGACAAGATAAACCGGGGGTTTTCATGGACTAACGATCACTTAAAAATTCTGGGTATCTTCTTTAGGAATCACGACAACACAAAAAGAAATTGGGAACCGAGAATAAGCAAAATGAAAGCTGTTCTTGAGAAATGGAAGGAGGAATTTAACTATGAAAGGAAAAGCTGTTATTTTCAACAGTTTCATTGGTGCAAGTTTATCTTACCACGGTTCAATCATTCACTGCCCCAATAATTATGTTAATGAAATGGAAGAGTATCAAGTGGTCTTTCTTCTGGGATGGTAAACCAGATAAAATAAAAAGAAAAGACGATTACTGGGCCCATAGACAGGGGAGGTATTGGAATTGTTGATATTCCGCTTAAATTACAGACTTTAAAACTAAATGTGTTGAAGAAATACCATACTACATCCAGGAAATGGAGACACCTCTTTGATTACTGTTTATGTATCGCTAGTGGAAAGAATGAACTTGGTTGGTACATATTAGATAATCCTAATGCTATTAGTCCAAATACCCAAGTTTTTATAAGGAATTAATTCTTGCCTTCAAGAAATCTGGAATTAATTACAATAAAGTTTTTCTTGTGTTAATGAAACCCACGAGCTTCCTTTGGAAAAAATGGTACTGTTACCAAGGACAATGGAAAAGAATTAGACAGCAAAATTTTAAGGCCTATGGGCTTTAAAAAGTTGAAGCATGTTCTTAAACATGGTAAAATTTTGTCTCATCAGACACTAGCAAATGGATGTAACATATTACCTTTAAATGCAGGAAGGATAGTCGCCAGTTTGGAAAGAAACATTAACAATGATTACATTACTGAAAACCGAGAGGGCCCAGCAAACCACTTTCTGAACAATCTCACTTTCAAAGATAAGAAAGGAGACATCAATAAGAGATTTCTGGATATGAATGTAAAACTATCTACAGTTGTTTGATTACTAACCAATTTAAGCCTCCTGCTGTAGTCCAATATTGGATTAATTATTTTCACATAACTGACCCTGATATCAATATTTGGAAAATGGACGTTGTCCTCTTATGGAAGCTGAAGAGAGGAACTTGTGGTTTAAAGTTAAGCATAAAATTCTTCCCACCAAAAACAAACTTTATAGATTAGGAATTACCAGCAATAATGTTTGCCTACTCTGCAACAGGTCTACTGAAACCATCGAACATCTTTTTATCGAATGCGAGGAATGTTATGACGCCTGGCTCTTTGTAGAAAACATTGTTAAAAAATACTTAAGGAACACCCATTTTATATATTCGACAGTAATAGAATCCTCGGCATTAACATTACGAACAATATGGTTTTACTTTTAATTGGTAAATTGCATAAAATTATCTGGAATGTTCGTTGTGAAGTGGCAAAAAAAGATTGCAGTGCTCATATTGATATACTTAAAGTGTATAAAAGAAACCTGAAGAAATTCATTCTTATGGAAAATAACAGATTGGGTATAGATGCTTTTAACCTGATTTATGCAAAAAATTGTGCTCTGTGCTATTATGACAAAGACAAACTTAAATTCACCTTTTGATTATAAGTCTTGCTTATTTTAGTTTTCGTGTGATCTTTTTACTGTTTATATATTTAACTTACAAATTGTCTCCCTTATTTAATATTTTGCGTATGTACTTGTTTTTGTTCTAACTCACCTATTGTTATAAACTGTGTTTTGTTTTGATTGAAATAAATGGAGTTGTATGACTCCAAAGGAATGGAAAAAAAATAATAATAATAATAATAATAATAATAATAATAATGATAATAATAATAATAATGATAATGATAATGATAATGATAATGATAATAATAATAATAATAATAATAATAATAATAATAATAATAATAATAATAATAATAATAATAATAATAATAATAATAATAATAATAATAATAATAATAATAATAATAATAATAATAATAATAATAATAATAATAATAATGTGGACTTATATGGCGCACGTATCCACCAAACTGGTGCTCAAGGCGCGTTATATTATTACCCCTGTTCATCAGGCGCATAAATCATTCCTGAAACCATCTCAGCTCCCTGGGGAGTATACAGCTCAATTTCTGCCATTTCAGCGCGTATGGGCTAATGAAACACAACAACCAACTTTGCCCTCACAGGTACCCATTTACCCCTGAGTGGATCACTTTGGGGATAACATTATGGTAATGATAACATTAACATCCACTTTTGGTAGACGTAATGTTCTGGATAACATTGGGGACCTTAGTTCTGGGTAACATATTTAATATCCATTATTTTGATAACATAAAATGGTCCGGATTACTTAATGAACCACTTTAAGTTTTCTGTTATGGTTTGGTTACAATTGTTGATGTAACGTTATTTGTCTGGATAACATTATGATCCACTTTTTACCTTCATCGTCTTCAGTTCGTAAGATCATTCTCAATGAGTGCGCAATTCCGTCATACACGGGGGATGAAAATGATATTGTAATGTTATTCCCAATAAAGTAGAAGGACGTTCCGTTCGGCGGTGTCCTGTCCAACGTGAATTCATCTATAAGTGTTGTCTCGTTATCATTGCTACCAATCACCCACCCAAATGATAACATCTGATGTGATGATATACTGATATGATCAACATCTACGTAGATGAATGTGCCCAAGGGGCTTGTAACAAACCAACGGCATTCAAAGATCCGACATGTAGGTATGTCGAGAGTAAAGGGAACTGGTTGGGTTACGTTGATGTTGGTTTGACCACAAATGTCTCCTGTAAAATAAGGCAATATATTATAAAATACCGCAAGCAATGGACTAGGGGAGGAAGAGTCTCACGTGATCTGAGGCTTAATGCGTATTGAAGGCCATACCATTAATTTGGCAGAGTAAAAAAAGCGAAACGGTTAATAAAATTTCAGACCTTTTAGACCATGGGCCGATGAGGGTTTTGTGTTCGTTCGTGTTCTGAATCGCGCTAGGGATTAAAAACATGTATATTATGTGACGTGGTATGTCAAAACCAGGCAGAATTGGGCAGAGCTACGAACGGAGGAACAGCTGCAAAATGCCTTGGGGGTGATTTTTTGCGATTTGGAGATTTTGGAAATGAGCATAAATCACAACAAAAATGTTAAAACAAAACATCCTTTTTTTGGTAAAAATACAGTAAACTAGACTTTTTTTTTGCATGTCCATAATTAAATAAAATCTTACTATCTTTGGTAAATAATGCAATTTCATAACTGAAAAAAGTTTAAAAATCAACCAGTTTCTTTGCTCCTGCATGCCCGTTGCTAAGGTAACATTGTTGACCTACTTGTTTTGTTTAAACTCAAACCTTAAAGGGCTATTTCTCAAACTTTAAAGGGCTGTTATCTCAGTTTCGATGTTTCGGGCAGTCCGATTTCAAATCTTAATAACTTCGCTATGGAATATCCGATTTGAAAAAAGAAAGCGGCATTGTAAAGTGCAAGGTCTATATTTTACTAATATTTCAATAACTCAAAATTTACCTCATGCCCAATTGTGCCTAGTTTTGACATACGGCGTCACATATACCAACAAATATTGACAAAAAAGTGAATGTTCCCCTTGCAAAGGTGGCATGTACATTTGGAGAAAACAAATCATAGAAAAAAGAGAACATAGGCCTATTTTATTTTTGTGTGTCTTTGGTCATCTGTTTGGAGGGGTTATTTAGCTCCCACTCGCCCTGTGTACAATTACCCTAGTTGATGCTGTTTTTTTTTAAATTATGTACAATTTTATGTTGGAGTTATGAATGTTTTTAAATTGTACACATAAGAAAAAGTGAAAATTCATCTTTATTAGCCAGATACAAATTGTCAGCTGTATTCCAATCAATTTTGCAAAGGAAATCTTTCTCAGTGTGGCAAAAGAACAGTATAAAAATACAAAACTTAAATCATTATCTAAAAATAAAACCCTAGGTGCATATTATCCTACTATGCACTTATGAAGTGTTTTTAGAATAACAATATCGGTCATTTGAATTTGGTAGCAGCCAGTTATATTAGTGATCCATTTTAGTTTTTGAAGTTAATGTGAATCTTACAAATCTTAAGTGGGACCTATACAACCCAAAACAAAGAAATTACCATCTGTTGTATTTGCTAATCTGATGCCATTGTATGTAGGATTGGCGGCCATATTGGATTTATGGCAGCCATCTTGGATTTTATAGTAGCTTTTGTGAGACCATCGCTTCCTCGCTTGTTAATTCATGCATAAATGGCACCATCTTTGATTTTTGGCAGCCATCTTGGTTTCTGAACAGTATCACATGAACTTAAAGTTTGTTTGACTTAGGATTTCAAAAAATTGACCTTAGATACCACCAAAGAGACAAACATATTTATTTTTTGATACAGTCTCTTGCACAGAAATTTTCACGAGGGTCACCCCCGCTAGTTTTATTCAGCACCCTTCAATATTGTGTAGAAACCACCTTCAAACCTAGGTCCCCTGTAATGTAATTGATTCAGAAAATATTGTTACCAAGCCGGTATAATTCACGTACGTGCACACTAGCCATTTCAACAGTGCATACGTGCTTACACACATGTACTCGTCGTGATACGCGTATTTATGAACCACGATGTTACTAAAATAATTATAATCTAAAATCTGGATTACAATTTGTGAATTTGGTGACGGTACCAAACATGCTACTAAATTATTCCGTCTCACAAATTTAAAATGGAACACGGCAGTGATGAATATAACAAATCTGAATACATTTTCACAATGTTTTATATGATCTAAAATATCAAAATGTTGGTTTCTATACATCTCTCTTGATTCTTAAAAAGTAGTGACAGACATTTGTACCAATGTTGTACACTTATTCATTTAATATTCATTCGAACACATGACTTCCTGGATTATACTAGTGAAGTCGTCTGAACCTCTTGATCACTGCGCTTGCCTGATGACGACAGGCCGGCTAGATTCCTAAGGCTAGATTCCTATTACATTGATGAAATTCTTGCGTCGGGTGATAAAGAATGTTTTGATTTATTTATTTATTGCCCTCCACCGAGGTTTGAAGATTGATTCAAACCTGATTAGTTTTAGATTATAATTCCAATTTAGGAAATGCCAATGTCATACCTTTTCTTGAAATATTTGTTACATTGTTACTTTAAACACATAAATCCACAAACAAATTTACCGTCCCACAT
Source organism: Zoroaster sp. YZ-2022 (assembly GCA_029582265.1). Lineage (NCBI taxonomy): Eukaryota > Metazoa > Echinodermata > Asteroidea > Forcipulatida > Zoroasteridae > Zoroaster > Zoroaster sp. YZ-2022. The sequence continues at coordinate 38,588,490 of CM055817.1, read as the reverse complement.
CTGTTTAACCTCAAGATTGAATCCTTGTGTCTGTATACTGTAATCTGATCTGAAAATCATAAACAGTTCGTGTTGTATCGAGGCGCACTTCAGTGGATGTTGAACACTGAAAAATAATCATAAATACATGTTTTAAATAATATTATTTCAAACAAGCAAATTGTCCGCATATTGTTGAAAAATACATAAAAACAGCAAAACGTACCCAGTAAGGCTCAAATATGGATTCTGAAACATGCGTCCGTTTCCAATATCCAGATAATCGTAGCGTAGTTCCAGATCAAACTCAATTAAAGTAATAACCACATGGTATCCCACTTCTGCCACCACCAACCACAGACACTGAGTGTTTGGAGGGTACGATAGCGGCCAGTATGGCGTTGCAATCATTGTTGTACCATTACCGTTGATTTCAATCAGACCATCTCTACACAGTCCTTGAAACAAAAACAAATAAAACATACTTTACGAAAAAGGAACATTTATATAGTCGTATAATACTATGAATCAGAATGCTTCCAGCTATTCCGTCCTAAGTTGCGTTTCCATTGTTCATTATCTTCCTATACCAATTTCCAACCACGGGTAGCGAGCAAAGAAAATTGGCAAATACCGGAATCGAACCCGAACCCGCGGCCTCTCGAATACCGTACGAGCGCTCTACCAACTGAGCTAACAGCCTCTATGTTGGTGGGCGGTCCACCTATGCCAATTATCGACTGCTCTATGGGGCCAGGTCAGAGGCCAAACCATATGCCGAGTAGCCAGGGATCAAGCAAACAACCTGGGTAACGGCAGTAGCGGGGATCACACAACGGGACACAAGCCTTTTACGTGGTTGTACACAAAGTAGATTTATAGGGAGAAACTGATATTATATAATATTATATTATATTATATTATATAATATTATTATATAATAATATTATATAATTATATAAAATATTGGTTGATGCCGGACTCAAACCCGCGACCTCTCGAATACCGTAAGAGCGCTCTACTAATATATATATATATATATATATATATATATATATATATATATATATATATATATATATATATATATATATATATATTTATATTAACCCGCTTCAGACGGTCGTCTGAACTGAGACAACACCTTGTATCTCGGGGTCATAGCAAACGTAGGGTCCAACTAGCAATCAACAGGGCCCGCTGTACCCCCACGTAGCACCCTCTTGGCTACCCCGGATAACACGAAAACCCCTCTTGTTAATACCCGGGGTAGCCAAGAGGGTGCTACGGGGGTATTCTGGGCCCAAACAGGAAGTTCAAATTCAACACATTCTAACGCAAAATTGATATGTTTTTCAATATGAAATAGAGATTGTTAAAATATGATATTGACATCATCGATGATAAATTGATTGAACCGGAAGTTCACACGAACACCGTGTGTTTGTTCCAAGAAACACTTGAGCTGGATAGTTCTTCTTACTTGCCAAGCTTTCATTTTTGTACATAGTTTTGGAATTGTAAAAGTTGTTCTAAGAGCGAATTCTAATAGACAGGGGTCCGACAATGGATTCAGTAGAGTAACATCAACCCTTACACTTAACACAAACATACAAGGATACACTTAACACTTAACACAAACATACAAGGATACAGCAGAAAAAACAGAAAATAACAACATTATATAAATGATTCATTAAAAAGATGTTTTTTTTAGGTTTTCTTAAATTAGATAAGAGAAGCCGATGATTCCATACAAGTGGTACTGTGTGAGAAAAAGACCGATCACCCCAAGAATGATTAGATGTAGGCTATAGAATGAAGATTTAGCAAGCACTAACCTAATGTGGGCCTTTTAACGTAGGAGGGCATTAATATCATATTCCGGTAGTTATTAACAAAATAATGCTCCAGGAAAAAGAGAATAATTCTATTGAGATGCACAGTTCAAATAAATCAGAAAATTTAATTTTCTTTGAAATCCATACTTGGTTGCTATTTAATTGTCAATACAAAAGTCAACTGCAATATTTTTGAAACAAGTTCAATGCTCACCAACACCTCTGACTCGGGCGGCCATTTTATTAGGCCTATTACATCTCAGTGAGCACAACACAGACCCAAATCTTTATGTCATTATTTCTTTCTGACCTGTTCTCTATTTCCACTTTTCTCTTTTATAGAAACTCCTCAAATGTATGGCATTGACCCTTTTTGTCGTCATATCCCTTTGTGAGATCTTCTATTCATCATAGCTTTACCACACATTGTGTAGCTCGCTAATCCTTCCATTGTTTACTTCCCACATACACCATTGCCTTTGCTAAATTGGTGCCTATTTTTAATTGGGTACTATTTTCCCGCTTTTTGGATACCTTCTCATGATCCTTTGCATTCCCTTTTCCCTATAAATGGATGTGTTTTATGTTTTAATTTTGTCTATGCCTCTGATGAAGGTCCGGTTTGGATCGAAAGCTAAGGCCTCTATTTTATAGAGGCAGTTAGGTAGAAATGAGAAGCTGTGGGGGAATAGGATAATATACAAGCTGCAGAGAGAGCGGGTTAAAAAGGAGAGAACGGGTTAAAACAAATACCTGAAAAGAGAACGGGTTAAAACAAATACATGAAAAGAGAACAGGTTGATACAAATACCTAAAGAGAGTATAGGTTAATACAAACAGCTGTGGATAGTAGAGGTTGGATAAATAAATAGGGAGCAAAATGGATATGAGACAAACATGTAAAATAAGAAACATGTAACTCAAGGGGATCACCACGGAGGGATACAACAACAGTAACATTTTAGTTTGCTTCGGTTGGATGACTAGATCGCGTGATCGAAACTTTCCTGCTGCCAAAACAAGGTGTATCTGTTATTACCTAATACGCATTGCTTAATCCATTCACAAAAGTTAATGATGCATGTCACTATAAATACGGCGTCCCTAACAACCAAAAATCAGTTCAGGCCTACTCACGTATTGCTTGGTGTCAAGTAATTGAATCGAAGAGCTTAGTACTCGCCCTCCACCACTACTACTCAAATATGTCAAGAGATCAAGAGCAATCAGCGTCAGCAAGTGTTTTCAATCCTGAAGCCTTGTTCGACAAGTTTAAGGAAAATTGTAATCATAAATTTGAGAGCCTACAGAATCCCAAAGAGGAAATTGGTCTTAAAGAACTTAAGAACAAACTTGAGGAGAAAGAACTCAACAGACCTGGCAATTCAGCCCAGTTTGAATTCTGTGGCCAATTAGAAATCTTGTTAGATCAAATTAAGATATGTCTACTTAAGAAAGGTGAAATACAAGAAGCAATTGATGCCATTCAAGAAGCAGAAGAACTGGTCGCCGATAGAAAGAAAAAGATAAGAATTGCGGACAGCAGCAAAGCCGGCTGGACCACACTGCAGCACCTCGAGAAAGAGGGAAAAGAGATTATCTCGGCAGAGCAACTCAAGAGAATTCAAGCAGCCGAAGAAGCCGCCATGAAAGATCTAGAGGGACGAAAGAGACAGAGGAGAGGACCAACCGATGATTTGTTCAAGTATTTCCCGTCTGGAGGGAAGAAAGAGACAGAGGAGAGGACCAACCGATGATTTGTTCAAGCATTTTCCGTCTGGAGGGAAGAAAGAGACAGAGGAGAGGGCCAACCGATGATTTGTTCAAGCATTTCCCGTCTGGTGCTGATCGTAGTCTTTTTCGAGGTAATTAAAGCTCATATCCCCTTTGTTTTCTTTGTCATTGTTCATGAAGCAATCAAGTGCTGGCCCTCTCCCATGCTTTATATAATAAATAAATAAATAATAAATAAGATTTTCAAAAAAGTTGTTGTCTCATTGTGTGATCATTAGGTCATCCATTAGAAATAAACTGTTGTTCATGCGTATGAGCATGAAAATTTAGTTTGCTTTGGTTGGATGACTAGATCACGTGATCGAATCTTTCCCGCTGCCAAAATAAGGCGTATTTGTTATTACCTAATACGCATTGCTTAATCCATTTACAAAAGTTAATGATGCATGTCACTATAAATACGGCGTCCCGAACAACCAAAAAATCACCCCCCCCCCCACCCCAAAGGCAAAGGAACCCTTATTTTTCCATGGTGGCCTTCTTCTGTGTTCTGGCCATTACTGTGGTCCTGCTACAAACCTTGGATAACAGGATTCGTATCTTTCGAAGGTTCTTCCACTCTAGAACAAGGAAGGAATAAAAAATCACTGTTGGGATCTCGTGAATTTAACGGTTCAGTCTGTGCTGTCAATATCGATTTCACAATTAATGCATAAAATTAATTAAATAAAGTCTAATTTTCTTTACTACAACAGATCATATATTTTGGACTGAATCTTGGACTGAATTTCCCAACCAGTTTGAAGAAGTCAAGAGACACATTTTTCAAGATCCTCTCTTCGCTAAAGCTGATGGAGCAATAGTCGGGTATTTGTATAAATGTAGGCAATTTTTCGTATGGCTCAATAAACTCAAAATTGTTATCAAACTTCCAATTCAAGATGAAATCATTGCAGCATTTCTGGTCCATGTAAAATCAAATACTAATTCAGAAACAAAGGTGTTTCAGAGGACTTAATAATGCAACATGGAAGTTGAAAACAACTACTGCCAAAAATAGATATGTAAAAAGAAATATTGAAAACAGATTAGCAGTATCAGAAACATTACTCACTGACTGAGACTAAATAAAGTGATGTACAAGAACAAAATATGGACAAGTCTAAACTAATATTATTATTACATAAAGAAGTGAAGATGAAAATATGCAACGTTATAAACAAAGTAGAACAATTACTAGGAATTTATTGGTTTGTTTAATGTAAATGTAATAGGATCTTTTGGTTTTCTGTCAATAATTAACTGAACAGGGATGACAGGAAAACACTCGAAGGACCTAGAGGGTCAGCTAATGGAGAAATAATACAATTGTAATTGAACAAAAATGTATTAATTCAGAAAGTGTATGTAAGATGAGATACTGGGGAGATACCCGAATGACCTAGAGGGTCAGGTAGAGGAGAGAAATACAATTAACATTAAATAAAATGTATTTCGTCAGTATGTTTGTGTACTATTATGAATGAGATACCGGAGAGATATCCAAAGGACCTAGATGGTCAGATAGAGAGGAACAAATACAATTAAAATTAAATAAAAAATGTATTAATTCAGAACCTGTGTGTACAATTAAGAATGAGATACTGGGGAGATACTCAAAGGACCTAGAGGGTCATGGTCATTTTAATATAAATGAAAATTATGGAAAACTGTATTTGAAATTGCTTAAAGAAACGTGTTTAATAGTCCCTCACTAAAAATCTATGATTATAATATTATGATGTAATGACGAAATATTAGAACTACTGAATCACAAAATGTTTATGACTATAGAGAAGATATTCAAGCAATGAAGTGCTGGCCCTCTCCCATGCTTTATAATAAACAATATAATAAATAAATATATAATAAATAAGATTTTCAAAAAAGTTGTTGTCTCATTGTGTGATCATTAGGTCATCCATTAGAAATAAACTGTTTTTCATGCGTATGAGCGCAGCGAAGGAGCATGAAAGAGTGACTTGCTACGACAGGTAAAGATCTGTTGCAACCGCTGAGCTACAGGCAGGAAATCCTGATAACCTGAAGATATGTAAATTGAATCGGGAGGGTGGCCTTAGCTTTCGATCCAAACCGGACCTTCATCAGAGGCTTTGACAAAGTACAAACATAAAAAACACATCCATTTATAGGGAAAAGGGAAAGCAAAGGAGCGGGATCCAAAAAGGCGGGAAAATAGTGGCCAATTAAAGATAAGCATCAGTCTAGAAAAGCCAATAGGAGTATCAGAAGTGAACAAAGGAGGGATTATAGAGCCACACAATAAGTAGTTGTGGCAGGTTGTGGTAAAGCTAGGGTAAAGGAGGGATTATTGAGCCACACAATAGGTAGAGGTGGCAGCTTGCGCTAGGGTAAAATAGGACATTACACAAAGGGATACGACAACAGAAGGGGGGGGGTTAGACCATACAAATTCAGGAGTTGGTGTGTGGGTGTAAATAGCTATATTAAAATTGTCCTATAAGAGACAGTTGGAAAAAATGCAATAATATACAAGATAAGATAACATAAAGGTAAAACAAAATATATCAAGGCAGTTGATAAAATCCAGCAGTGATATAGGTGAATAGTAATGACATTGGTAAAGGTAGCTGGGTTATTTGATACCTGTGTTGATGTTGAGGCCATATGGTTGAAGTGTTTTGAGTTGATGTATCCAGTGTGACTCCCTAAGTTTGCGATGTCTATCATTGCTAATGCAGGCTTCAATTACAATGAGTTCAACATCATTAATGCTATGATTACGGTTATTAAAATGGATTGCCACAGGGTAGGTTTTTTTGTTTTCACAGAGGAAACATGGTTGGCAAAGCGGAGACACAATTTAGTCTTTGTCTCCCCTACATATTGTATACCACATCTTTTACATGAGATTATAACATTGGGTGTGTCACACTGGGATTTAGTTCTGATTGTGTAGGTGAGACCAGTACTGTGACTTTTCACATTCTGAGCAGGTTTGAGATACAATTCGAGCAGGTACAATTAGAGCACCCCTTTGGTGATGCATGATCAGTGACGTTAAGGTCACTGTTGGTGCTAGGGAGCCTAGCCCCAACTAATATATCACCGAGGTTACGGGGGCGACAGAAAGCAATCAAATGGGGCTCAGGGATGGCTGATCGTAACCTATCGGAGGATGTATAATAATAGTCATGTTATCATTTACGATAGATAAAAGTCTGGGTAATCTGGGGTGATAAGTATAGTGACCAGGGGAACTCTGTTGGGAAGGGTTTCCTTGTTACCCCGGGTAGCCAAGAGGGTGCTATGGGGGTACGGAGGCCCCTGCTGATAGCTAGTTGGACCCTGCGTTTGCTATGACCCCGGGATACAAGGTGTTGCCCCAGTTCAAATGACCGTTTCCTGTATAAGGTATCAGTGGAACAGATACGTCTTAGACGGAGGGCTTGTCTGTAGGCAATGGCTTCTTTGCAGTGCTTGGGGTGGCAGCTGTCAGAAAGGAGGTATTGATGAGTGTCAGTGGGTTTACAATAGACATCAGTCGAGATGCCCTGGGGATTTGTTGATGGTGACGTCTAGGAAGTTCACTTTATAGGGAGAGTAGTTAGCAGTGAATTTGATGTTGGCATGGAATGAATTAATGTAGTTGATGAATTCATCTAGGCTATCTTGGCAACCACACCAGATGGAGAAGATATCGTCAATAAATCTACACCATACTAGAGGACGGTGGGGGCATATATAAATATATAGAGAGAGAGAGAGAGAGAGAGAGAGAGAGAGAGAGAGAGAGAGAGAGAGAGAGAGAGAGAGAGAGAGAGAGAGAGAGAGAGAGAGAGAGAGAGAGAGAGAGAGAGAGAGAGAGAGAGAGAGAGAGAGAGAGAGAGAGAGATAATTGGCATAAGTGGACCGCCCACCAACATAGGGGCTGGTTAGCTCAGTTGGTAGAGCGCTTGTACGGTAATCGAGAGGTCGCGGGTTCGAGTCCGGCATCAGCCAATTGTTCTTTGCTCGCTACCCGTTTATAATATTTCAGGTCAGTTTCTCCATATAAATCTACTTTGTGTACAACCACGTAAAAGGCTTGTGTCCCGTTAATTGTGTGATCCCCGCTACTACCGTTACCCGGGTTGTTTGTATCTGACCGGGGCTTGATCCTGGCTGCTCGGCAGATATGGTTTGGCCTCTGACCTGGCCCCATAGAGCAATATATAATTGGCATAAGTGGACCACCCACCAACATAGGGGCTGGTTAGCTCAGTTGGTAGAGCGCTCGTACGGTTATCGAGAGGTCGTATATATATATATATATATATATATATATATATATATATATATATACTTAAATGTAGCGGTCTATCTTGAAGTAGAGTGCTCAATGCCACATAGACAGAGCGTAATATACTTGTAGCAAAACTAGTGGAACGCTGGTAGTTGTAACTCCGAGTTTCACGCGTTATGCGATCATCAGACAACATCAGACATGTTGTCTGATGATCGCATAACGCGTGAAACTCGGAGTTACAAACTACCAGCGTTCCACTAGTTTTACTATATATATATATATATATATATATATATATATATATATATATATATATATATATATATATATATATATATATATATATATATTTTAATATTTACCGCAGTCAAATTCATCAGAAAGATCATTGCAGTCATTTATGCCATCACACACGGAAGAGGTGAAGACGCAGTCTGTCCCAGAACGACAGGCATATTGACTTTCTGCACAATCTCCTGATATTGAGAAGAATAAAACAAATTATAGGGGGCCGGCTATGTTGCTTGTTTAAAACAATTAATGAAATGTTGCTATAGATTTGTGCAAAAATGCTTGTTAAAAATAATTTAAACCAGTATTGTTTGAACTATATACAAATCGGTTAACTCCACCATTAATTACACTACGTATCCCCTCCATCAATTTTTAAGGTAAACAATAAACACATTCTCTATTGCAATAATTCAAACGTCCACATTTTCTCCTAAATGTGAGTTAATGTTACAAATAATTCATTAAAATCTAAGTACATAACATTGACGGCAGAATGTTATAAATAAATTAATCTTCATGAAACCTCACCACAGCCGAATTCATCCTCTTTCCCAGGGCATTCTCCGAATCCGTTGCAGACTGCTGTTTCATTTACACATCTTGGTTCAGAGATGCAGGACAATTCATTTTGTGCACATACTGGTGGTTAGATAATATTGATACACGTTTGCTTTTTCTTAAATGCAAAATCCAATAACAATCTGTATCATTTGGCCTTATATGGAAATTGAACCAGTAATCGAAACCAAAATGCTAATCGAAGTATTGCAATCGGTAATTTTAAATATAATAATTTTAAGAACTTAATTTCATAGGCTATTTAACTGTAATATTCTAGTAATTCAGCTGTAAAGCTGTTATGTTCCAATAGTTAATATAAAAAAACGTTAATAATATAATAATATAAGTCAGAGTTTGAAATGACCTACCAGTTATGTTATAAGCCGTCAATGCAATTTTGAGTCGTAAGAATAATCCATATCGCCTGGTCGGTTCCAGCACTATCCAGACTCCTGAATCAACATACAACGTCTTCGCGTACTGGAAATCCCAGGAAAATACGACAGTCGGCTCTCCGTCAGTAAGATTGATTCCATTTACAACTTTCAAAATATAAATATAATCATAACTGAAAAATTCAAGAATCTCTATTCGAATTCGACTTCCCAGCGGCCCAGTCAATTTCCAAACACACACAATGGGTATATTAGTATTTTCGACGAAAGAAACATCAGTCGGTTCTGACGTTCCGGAATAAACGGCAAAGTGGGTGATTTCATTTCCGTCTTGGTAGGTAGTTTCACCCAGAATTGTAAGCGCTTCTCCAAATTGCAGATGATTATTTGAAGTACCGCATAGGCCTCTGCCTGGGCAACAAACCAGAGGAAGTAACACAGCTTAATATTCACATAACGTTACGATCACATACAAACCACAACAATGAAAGTGCAGTCACAAGCAGAAGAGGGGAGAACGGAAAAGATAGTTAGGAGAGGTAGGGGAGGGCAAATAATTACAATGTGTTTCTAATGGAAGTTTAGTTCAGTTCAGTTTATTTCCAACTCAATCAATAGAACTTATAAACATTAATACAACATGCAAACAGGAGTGATTATAGTTGTTGGAGGTCTCTATAAAGCATGCTTGTCAATCAATACAACATACAAAAACATGTATCTGTAAAGAACTCAGACGAGAGTGATTATAGTTGGTGGATGTCTCCATGAAGCAAGCTTGTCTATAGGAGACAAAACAAGTACATTGGGAGAATTGTAGGATGTAACTAAAATTATTAAGTACACACCAACTTAAACATAATTTTGACACTCACCACAGTTTATTTCATCCGTGTAATCTGGGCAATCCACAACGTAATTGCAAGAAACTCTTATTGGTAGACACTTTCTATCTGGCTTACAGAGTATCTGCTCAACATTGCAAACACCTAAAAAAATAAAGGTTTACAGCATGTATGTATATATATATATATATATATATATATATATATATATATATATATATAACCAACCTCTGCTCTCCATAGCTATTTGTATTAACCTATACTCTCTTTAGGTATTTATATCAACCTGTTCTCTTTTCAGGTTTTTGTTTTAACCCGTTCTCTCCACAGCTCTTTGTATTAATCCGTTCCCTTTTCAGGTATTTGTTCTAACCTGTTCTCTCCACAGTTCTTTGTATTAAACCGTTCTCTTTTCAGGTATTTGTTTTAACCCGTTCTCTCCACATCTCTTTGTATTAACCCGTTCTCTTTTCAGGTATTTGTTTTAACCTGTTCTCTTTTCAGGTATTTGTATCAACCTGTTCTCTTTTCATGTATTTGTTCTAACCAGTTCTCTCCACAGCTTTTTGTATTAACCCATTCCCTTTTGAGGTATGTTTTAACCCGTTCTCTCCACAGCTCTCCACAGGTATTTGTTTTAACCTGTTCTCTTTTCAGGTATTTGTATCAACCTGTTCTCTTTTCAGGTATTTGTTCTAACCTGTTCTCTCCACATTTCTTTGTATTAAACCGTTCTCTTTTCAGGTATTTGTTTTAACCCGTTCTCTCCAGAGCTGTACTCATTCCCTTTTGAGGTATGTTTTAACCCGTTCTCTCCACAGCTCTCCACAGGTATTTGTTTTAACCTGTTCTCTTTTCAGGTATTTGTATCAACCTGTTCTCTTTTCAGGTATTTGTTCTAACCTGTTCTCTCCACATTTCTTTGTATTAAACCGTTCCCTTTTCAGGTATTTGTTTTAACCCTTTCTCTTTTCAGGTATTTGTTTTAACCCGTTCTCTTTTCAGGTATTTGTTTTAACCCGTTCTCTCCACATCTCTTTGTATTAACCCGTTCTCTTTTCAGGTATTTGTTTTAACCTGTTCTCTTTCCAGGTATTTGTTTTAACCTGTTCTCTTTTCAGGTATTTGTATCAACCTGGTCTCTTTTTATGTATTTGTTCTAACCAGTTCTCTCCACAGCTTTTTGTATTAACCCATTCCCTTTTGAGGTATGTTTTAACCCGTTCTCTCCACAGCTCTTTATATTAATCCATTCTCTTTTCAGGTATTTGTCTTAACCCGTTCTCTTTTCAGGAAGTTGTTGTACACATATTGCTTTTCTCTATGTCATCGCTTAATACTAAATGCCTTTTCCAAATGTTGCGCAAACTTGAGGAAAAGAGGGTACGTTATCTATCTCACCTTGATAACTACCGTTTCTATCTTTTATCCCGTATTCTTCCCAAGGGTCTCAAAATCAAATGCAGCCCCTCCTTTGGGGACCTAGACCTCGCATTCAGTAAGAAATGGAGTGACACACTAACCAAGACTTCCTTCCATTTACTTGAACTTCTCGAAGCCCAATGTCTAAAAATGCATTGACAAGCAGTCACTTGATATTGAGAGTACAGAATCTCACTTGAAAGTGGCTTGCCCTAATGATCATGAATTTCCAAGTCATTCCTCAATTTGTATGGTGTAATTACCCCCCCCTCTTTTGTTGTTGTTGTCATATCCCTTTGTGTATTGTCCTATTTTTACCCTAGCTTATTATGTGGCTCTATAATTCCTCCTTTATCCTAGCTTTACCACAAGCTGCCACATCTCCTTATTGTGTGGCTCTATAATTCCTCCTTTACCCTAGCTTTTCCACAAGCTGCCACATCTACTTATTGTGTGGTTCAATAATCCCTCCTTTGTTCACTTCTGATACTCCTATTGGCTTTTCTAGACCGATGCTTATCTTTAATTGGCTACTATTTTCCCGAGAAGCAAGCGAAGAAAAATTGGCTGATGCCGGACTCGAACCTGCGACCTCTCGAATACCGTACTGAGCTCTACCAACTGAGCTAACCAGCCCCTATGTTGCCAAGGTTGTTTGCATCTGACGAGGGCTTGATCCCTGGCTACTCGGCAGATATGTGGTTTGGCCGCTGATCTGGTCCCATAGTGTAAAAGATAATTGGCGTAAGTGGACCGCCCACCAACATAGGGGCTGGTTAGCTTAGTTGGTAGAGCGCTCGTACGGTATTCGAGAGGTCGCGGGTTCGAGTCCGGCATCAGCCAAATTTTCTTTGCTCGCTTCACGTTTATAATATTTCAGGTCAGTTTCTCCCTATAAATCTACTTTGCGTACAACCACGTAGATAGCTCAGTTGTTAGAGCGCCAGTACGGTAATCTGGCTTGTTCAAATCCTGATCAAGTACATTTTTCTTTGTTCACATAACATACTTTATTTATGTACAGTAAGTACATAAGAAGTTGTGTACATAACAAATTATATTTTTATTTAGTTGCAACTTTATGATCAGGGTACTCATCTTTGTCTGGATAACATTATGATCTACTTATTTACCTTCTTCATCCTCAGATCGTAAGATCATTCTCAATGAGGGCGCACTTCTGACATACAAGGAGGATGAAAATGACAGTGTAATGTTGTTCCCGCTGAAGTAGAAGGATGTTCCGTTCAGCGGTGTCAGGTCCAACGTGAATTCATCTATAACAGTTGTCTCGTTACCATTACCAAATGATAACTTATGATGTTTTGAAATATTGATATGGACAACATCAACGTGGATGAATGTGTCAAAGGGGCTTGTAACAAACCAACGGCATTCAAAGACCCGGAAATCAGGTATGTCGAGTTTAAAGGGAACTGGTTGGGTAACGCTGATGTTGGTTTGACCACAAATGTCTCCTGTAAAATAAGGAAATATATTATAAAATACCGCAAACAATGGACTAGGGGGAGGAAGAGTCTCACGTGATCTCAGGTTTAATGCGTATTGAAGGCCATACCATTAATTTGGCAGAGAAAAACAAAAGCGAAACGGTTAATAAAATTTCAGGCCTTTTAGACCATGGGCCGATGAGGGTTTTGTGTTCGTTCGTGTTCTGAATCGCGCTAGGGATTAAAAACATGCATGTATACCAACAAATACTGACAAAAAGGTAAATGTTCCCCTTGCAAAGGTGGCACGTTTTTGTACATTTGGAGAAAACAAATCATGGAAAAAGAGAACATAGCTCTATTTTGTTTTTGTGTGTCTTTGGTAATCTGTTTGGAGGGGTTATTTAGCTCCTACTCGCCCTGTGTACAATTACCCTAGTTGATGCTGTGTGTTTTAAAATAATGTACAATTTTATGTTGGAGTTATGAATGTTTTTAAATTGTACATATAAGAAAAAGTGAAAATTCATCTTTATTAGCCAGATACAAATTGTCAGCTGTATTCCAATCAATTTTGCAAAGGAAATCTTTCTCAATGTGATAAAAGAACAGTATAAAAATACAAAACTGAAATCATTATCTAAAAATAAAAAAACTAGGTGCATATTATCCTACTGTGCACTTATAAAGTGTTTTTTAGAATAACACTATCGGTCATTTGAATTTGGTAGCAGCCAGTTATATTAGTGATCCATTTTAGTTTTTGAAGTTAATGTGAATCTTACAAATCTTAAGTGACCTATACAACCCAAAACAAAGAAATTACCAGCTGTTGTATTTGTTAATCTGATGCCATTGTATGTAGGATTGGCGGCCATATTGGATTTATGGCAGCCATCTTGGATTTTATAGTAGCTTTTGTGAGACCATCGCTTCCTCGCTTTCCAAATTGCAACAATTACCTCAAGTAACGTTCAAACTAACAAAAACAGCTGCTTCCTGTCACATGTTATTGTTAATGCATGCATAAATGGCACCATCTTTGAGTTTTGGCAGCCATCTTGGTTTTTGAACAGTATCACATGAACCTAAAGTTTGTTTGACTTAGGATTTCAAGAAATTGACCTTAGATACCACCAAAGAGACAAACATTTTTTTTTTTAAACAGCCTCTTGCACAGAAATTTTCACGAGGGTCACCCCCGCTAGTTTTATTCAGCACCCTTCAATTGTGTAGAAACCACCTTCAAACCTTAGTCCCCGTATACTTGTCACGGGACCTACACGGTTTTCCTCTACTGTAATGTAAATGATTCAGAAAATATTGTTACCAAGCCGGTATAATTCACGTACGTGCACACTAGCCATTTCAACAGTGCATACGTGCTTACACACATGTACTCGTCGTGATACGTGTATTAATTTTTATGAACCACGATGTTACTAAAATAATTATAATCTGTGAATTTGGTGACGGTACCAAACATGCTACTAAATTATTCCGTCTCACAAATTTAAAATGGAACATGGCAATGATGAATTTTCCATATTAGAATAAATTTGAACAAATCTGAAAACATTTTCCCAATGTTTTATATGATCTAAAATATCAAAATGTTGGTTTCTATACATCTCTCTTGATTCTTAAAAGTAGTGACAGACATTTGTACCAATGTTGTACACTTATTCATTTAATATTCATAAATGGGCAAGACAGTTTTATAGACAATCTGATTTGAAGAAACGTTATAACTTGATGGTGTATTAACAGATGGTAAACCCAAGTTTATCAAAATCAGAGCAGCACATAATTTATGTGCCAGCTGTGTTCGGCAGCTGTTTTATCGGACTGACGATGCGGATTTTAACCAATTAGAATGACGAAGCTTGTTTTGCATCACGCGTTGCATCTTTGAAAGTGTTTCACGATCGTGTGTCCCCCAAACGTGAATTTGCCCATTACTGAAAACAAAATCGACACGGGCATATATAAATGGGTTGGTTGACGCTTGGTTCTTTACCGCAGGTTAATGGTTACTTTCGGCGTGGTCACGGGCGATAAGGACCGTGCAGAAGGGGAGGTGTTATTGCCCGTGACCACGCACAAAGCCGGTCATGAGCCTACGGTAAAGACCGCGCAACAAACTTTAATTCCGTTATTAATACGTACCCGACCCATCATCGGGAACTGCAGTCAAATTACATGTCATGGAAAGTCCTTGAACATCACCATAATAACAATCATACAAGATGATCATTTGTAGTGTGTCATTGGGAGAAATGATATCAGCTGGAAGCGGAGTGGAGACATAACCACCTAAATCTCTTGCGAAGTGGTCTGTAGTCAGCCATAACAAATAGTTAGATGGCTCAGTGACGTTGTACTGACACAGTGCTCTGATCAACATCCCATAAGACACTTTGACATCCCAGCAGTAGTATTTGCTGGGAGCGACGAGCCAGATTCCTTGGCTTTCGAGCGGTTCAAAAATCGTCGTTGAAATAACAGCAGATGAGTTGGAGCCAGTTAGTGTCACATTGTAGCATGTTTCATGTATTATTCCTGCATGGAGAAAATATGTATCAGTGTCCAACTCAGTTCCGTTTTAGTGTCTCAGTCCCGAGTCACATTTGAGTCTCAATGTACATTTTACAATGACTAGGAATCGGATTCGACTCTTGTCACAAGACTCGGGAATCGACCCTTAATACTTAATACTTGTTAAAACCCTGCGACGTGCCATGACACTTATATGAACAGCGCGGTTGCATCGTGCTAAATTTTTTAGTAGGTGTGAAGGGGCGCTATAACTTATGTTGTGTTGAACACTACCAACTCCCAATGGTTTTAACAGATGCCTAGAGGTCCTCTAGACCCTAGACAACAATTTGAAGCAACAAAAAATGTAAGGGCCCTTTAGGTTGATGTTTATTTTAGTTCTGATAACGCTTTTTCCCCTACCCCAAATCGACATAAAATATACCCTATTATGTGTACCCATAGCAGTTATAGGAATAAACATCTCTCATCCAATGGCTGATGGTGCCAGCATGTCTGGATTCATGGTCAGGCACAACATAGTGGGTAACTGATAGCTTTTGATAAGCCGCTCAGAGCCGAAGTCAATGCCCTTGTGTGTTGACAGATGGCATTAGATTTGGTACACGGTCCTATGGGACCATGCATGATTTGTACACGGTCCTATGGGACCATGCTTTTTGCAGTAGGATTTTTTGGGTCAAGGGTTCAAAGCAGGCTAATGAGAATTAACCATGCTATTTGGGTATACTTCAACAGTGAACTTACGGAATTTGAGGAATTTCGGGTAAAAATCAATGGAGTAATTAGGTTTTGTTTACAAACCTACTAACAAAATTAGCGCCATGCCACGACGCAGGGTTCGGTGGAGGAATCGAACCTTGGGAATCCGTGATTGAATTTACTGTCGTGATGTGCCTTTAGAGTGGACCAAAATGCTCAATCCAATATATTTATTGCGTTTTATCCAGGGAAGTGTTGGATCCAGCTAGGTTGCGGCTGATGTACGTACCTCCCTGAGTTTGCTTCCTTTACCCCAATCCCTCTTCACCCAATTAGCCCCCTCATATTAGCCCCCTTCCCATCCCTCAGGCCCGTAGTCAGGCTGGTACCCACTGATCTGTACAGTATAATAGAAATCAGTGCTGGTACCCCCTAAGTTCCAATTGCTGGCTACTGGAATAACCACACCATTTTGACACATCAAATTGGTCGTATGATTCAAAGGACAAAATACACGACGTGCGCATCAAAAAGAGTTTTGACACATTTTCACCCTACGGATTTCTGTCATCCATTGGTTCCCAAGTTGTATCTTGTTCCACTCAGAAAAGCACATCGTTATGCACATGTAAATTCGTTAACATTGTAATTACCATGTCAATAACCGTATCAGATATTTAATCATCTGATGACTTAATTACTTATAGCTGGCTGAGCGTTTTAATAAAAAATAAGCACAAGAAGCTGTTGAAATACATCCATGCCGTTATCATCCAGGGATCCTGGCCTGGCTTAGGCTACACACAACAGTGACGGAAAGATTGTTTGAAACCAGCGGACGAAGCAATCAAGAAAAGCGAGGCGAGGCAACGAGGCAGCGAAGCGTGGGTTCCGGCGTGGGTTCCGGGACCCGTTTTTAAAATGTAATTGTATCGGATTTTTTAACAACGATTTCTTGATCTCAAACACAAACTTAATCTCAAAATTAAATATTGAATTGTCAGTATTACATTAGCAAACGTGGGAAAACATTTGGCTAAAATTTATCTTGTACACTGGGGAATGGAATCAGGAGAGAGCACAATATTTT
This sequence comes from Zoroaster sp. YZ-2022, assembly GCA_029582265.1. Classification (NCBI taxonomy): domain Eukaryota; kingdom Metazoa; phylum Echinodermata; class Asteroidea; order Forcipulatida; family Zoroasteridae; genus Zoroaster; species Zoroaster sp. YZ-2022. Next base: position 38,571,308 of record CM055817.1, on the reverse strand, counting down.
ATTACTGCAAACACCGAGTATGCACTTCGTCATACGTTACGTCGGTGTATTAAGGGCAAAGACAAATCAATTGATTTATCACCCAACGCAAGAATTTCATCAATTTATATATTGGTAGAGCGCTCGTACGGTAATCGAGAGGTCGCGGGTTCGACTCCGGCATCAGCCAATTTTTCTTTGCTCGCGAACCGTTTATAATATTTCAGGTCAGTTTCTCCATATAAATCTACTTTGTGTACAACCACATAAAAGGCTTGTGTCCCGTTAATTGTGTGATCCCCGCTACTTCCGTTACCCGGGTTGTTTGCATCTGACCGGGGCTTGATCCCTCGGCAGATATGGTTTGGCCTCTGACCTGGCCCCACAGAGCAATAGATAATTGGCATAGTGGACCACCCTCCAACATAGGCTGGTTAGCTCAGTTGGTAGAGCGCTCGTACGGTAATCGAGAGGTCGCGGGTTCGAGTCCGGCATCAGCCAAATTTCTTGGCTCGCGAACCGTTTATATATATATATATATATATATATATAATTGGCTGATGCCGGACTCGAACCCGCGACCTCTCGATTACCGTACGAGCGCTCTACCAACTGAGCTAACCAGCCCCTATGTTGGTGGGTGGTCCAATTATCTATTGCTCTATGGGGCAACTGTTATATATATATATATATATATATATATATATATATATATATATATATATATATATATATATATATATATATATATATATATATATATATATATATATATATATATATATATATATATATATATATATATATATATATATATATATATATATATATATATATAACTAATTGGGAGGGTGGCCTTAGCTTTCGATCCAATCCGGACCTTCATCAGAGGCTTTGACAAAGTACAACATAAAAACTCATCCATTTATAGGGAAAAGGAAAGCAAAGGATCATGGGGCGGGATCCAAAAAAGGCGGGGTTATTGAGCCACACAGTTAGTAGACGTGGCAGCTTATGGTGAACCTAGGTTAAAGAAGGGATTATTGAGCCACACAATAGGTAGAGGTGGCAGCTTGTAGTAAAGCTTGCATAATCATAGGACAATACACAAAGCGATACGACAACAAAAAAGGGAGTTTACACATTACACATTGAGGAGTTTGTGTGTGGGTGTGGATAGCTAAATTAAAATAGTCCTATAAGAGACAGTTGGAAAAACTGTAAAAGTATACAATATAAAGCAACAGGTTAAAGCAAATACCTGAAAATAGAACAGGTTAGGACAAAGACCTGAAAAGTAACAGGTTAAAACAAATACCTCAAAATAGAACGAAGGTTAAAACAAATACCTGAAAAGAGAACAGGTTAAAACAGATAACTGAAAATAGAACAGGTTAAAACAAATAGCTGAAAAACAAGTTAAAGCAAATACCTGAAAAAGGAACAGGTTAAGACAACTACCTGAAAATAGAACAGGTTAGGACAAAAATCTGAAAAAATAAAAGGTTAAAACAAATGCCTGGAAATGGGTAAAAGTAGCTGGGTTATTTGATACCTGTGTTGATATTGAGGCCATAGGGTTGAAGTGTTTTCAATTGATGTATCCAGTGTGACTCCCTAAGTTTGCGATGTGTATCATTGCTAGTGCAGGCTGGCTTCAATTACAATGATTTCAACATAATTAATGCTATGATTAGGGTTGTTAAAATGGATAGCCACAGGGTAGAGTTTTTTAGTTTTCACTAGGAAACATGGTTGGCAAAGCGGAGATGCAATTTGGTCTTTGTCTCCCCTACATATTGTACACCACATCTTTTACATGAGATTACAATATATATATATATATATATATATATATATATATATATATATATATATATATATATATATATATATATATATATATATATATATATATATATATATATATATATTCTCATCTTGCTATTTGTTTTTAATTTTGTTTTTATTCGTTTATTTTATTTATTATTATTTTTATTGTGAACGGTTGAAAATCTATGCAAAGATATAATTTTAAAACAAGTCTGTTAAAATGATTGGATGGATTAGTGCATTGGTAATCCCATCAAAAATCACAAGCCTGTGCCAATTTTGGTTAATTTTCCTTTTGGGTGAGAATTATTGGACGGTCGCCAGTGGTGTAAATTTTGAAGTACGATTCTAAATTTCAATGACCGATCCTGAACGTTGGTTGGCCTGTCTTAACAGTCCCCCACTAACTGTTGAAAATTGTTGAAACTTAACCAAAATGTTTAAAACATTATTATTAGGAAAAGTTTGACAAATTTCAAGCCATTTTTGGTATACTATTGTGGAAATTTTTGAACATTATTTTAAGGAAATGTTTTGACACAGACGTGTGTATAGCACGGCATGCTCAGTGCTTTCTGAGTGTCTGTGGAAAAAAAACTAAACAAGCGATTCGAACACACAACCGAGCTTGCCCAATGACGATTGGCCGGCTAGAATCCTATATAGCACAGGGTTCCGCGATATGTATAGCTTGATGAAATGCTTGCGTCGGGTTATAAACAATTGATTTAATTTTGCCCTACACCATTAATTAATATTGCCCTACACAATAATTGTGTAGGGCAATTTCAAAACACACAATTCAAATAAAACCAAATTAGTTCCAATACTGTTAATTAAATCAATTGACTATTACCCGACTCAAGAATTTCATCAACCTACACATGTCACCCAAGGATTGCACGTTTGTGGCAATAATTGTATCCCCATTGTGAGAATAGGGTTTGAATCAGGGTAAAATAAACTCACAATGGGGATATTGACATCTACCCGGCGAGCTATAATACGAAATAGACCGTCAATCTGAAGACCATAATCATTATTAACATAACAACTTTGACTTTGAGAGGCACAGAATATATATTATAAATGTGACAAGGATCAGATGCTGTATCAAAGAAGTTAACATGGAATAATTGTAACATATCCAGCCCTTAAGCCTTTAACCAATTCTGAAAGCGTAATGGTGTAATGTTGATGGCGGTAATAAATAATTCTGCCTGAGGTTTTGTCATTTTTTGAAATAAGAACTGTTAACTAATTTTTATGTACAACCCTTTTTAATATAAAGACCTAGGACTACTTCAATATTGACCAGCTTGAGAAATGGTATGAACTTTGGCACTTTGTTCAGACATAAGGACCAATTTTCATATGGTTTAATCTAAAATATATAGACAATGATAGTTTGGGAAGATTAAATTCTCAAATTAATTTAACTTCTGTGCTTTGGTTTGTTTGAAGTTATTCAGGCTGATCGCATACTGTACACGGCTATACGTGTGTATCACATAATGTTATGTACTGTGAATGCATTATCAGAGTATCAGGCTGATCATAAAGGTATCTTGGTACTATACCATTATTCTTATTCACTGTCTACAGCTCATTCAAGTTCAAACTGGTTGATACCAATTTCTATGTCTTTCGCATTGGCATTGGGCTGTTGTGGGTATATAATGCAATACATATTGGGTGTGTTTAGATTGTTATCACATAGAAGATCGAATGGCATAGCATTTTGTGCATTGGCATAGCATTTTGTGCGCATTTTGTCGCACTCAGCCAGTTTGTATTGCAAAAGGGCGACTTGAACGGACTGAATGGATGAATTCCCTATAACAACATTTGTTTCTGTACATAGCAACAAGACTCGCCATAGTGTTTTATTTGTATTATATGATGGATACTGTTTGAATTTAATCATCTCTTCTATTGTAATGTCTTCTTTGTAATTGCCTGGCTTATTTTGATTGTGTCATATGATTTATATCAACAGTTGAATAGGTCGTTTTATTATTACTGGCATAGTCATCAAGCCATGCGCGCCAGGAAGCTCATTACTGGAACGAACAATTATTTATCTGTACTTCTGGTGGTGTGACAACCATTATGGCTATAATAAGGGAACTGTACACCATATAGACGTAGGCAGATTACTGTATATTGTGTAAGGCTTAATGAAGCTGAGAAGCTTGAAAAGGGGAAAAATTAATTCAGTCCAACGGCGGTGATGGGGAATCCAAACCAGCGAGCCAGCGAGCGAAGCGAACTCATGGCGTGGGGTCTGGGGCCCGAAGCTTTTGCATTCAGGAAGCTCTGTGTGAGCATTTGTATTGAGATATTTTTGGGAAATGATCGTTTGATCTTAACAACAAAATTAGCTGTTGTTTTTTTTTTAAAGAAGGACCAGAATGTATCCAAAATGAGTATTGAATTTACAGTGTTACATGAGCATACGTGGGAAAACATTTGGCTAAAATCCAACTTGAACGTTGGGGAATGTAATCAGGTGAGACCACAGTGTAAATTTACATTCTCATGAACACTTGAAAATTTATGCAGAAATATGGCTAAATTGTAAAACAAGTCTGTTAAATTAGTCGCATAGCTAACGAAGTGACGAATCGACAAAATACTGTTATGAGAAAATCGAGTTTGAAGTTGGATTCATTTTGGTAGCGTTTCGCTGTTTATTTTTATTGAATAGTTAAATTTTATTTCTGATTTTGTTTCAAATACTAAATTCTACGGCGCGCGCTTCATCCTCCACACATAAAGTGATCCTATTCAAAACCCGAATCGTCACTTCGTCAGCTAATAAAATTGTGTGTGTCGCTTCGCGCCACAAATTATCCACGCGCGAATTATTAGATTTGTACCATGCATACACGTGCACAAGGATACATCGTTTCAAAAATCATTCGTTGTATGATACGCACGTTAAAACAGGTTTCGTGCCAACATAACTGCGTTATAAACAATAAAAGACAGAGTATAGTTTAACAATGTTACGTCACTTCGTGAGATAATTTGATAGATTGTGCTGATTCGTCACTTGAAATATTACTCAAAAACTACTGATTTTTGTTTAATTGAAAAACATAGTTCGAAATATAATTTTCATAGAGACTTTAGCTGGCGACGAAAGGAAAGTGGTGTTCTTTTAAAAACAGAATTTGGTAGTATTTTGGTAAAATAGAAATCTTCTGGGTTTGGTACCGGTTTCAAAAACAAATTCTGGTGCGGTGAATTCTCGGATACCGAAAAACCACCTAAGCAAGATGCATGGCAATAAAGAGACATGTCTTACAAACTTGAATATTATGACATGTATTATCTGCTGATGACTGAGAAATAATTAGGTAAAGGTAACTTTAATCAATAATTTTTATTCTTGTTTTTATCCAAAAAGAATAGGCCTACTGAATTGACAGTGTTACATGAGGATACGTAGGGGAAAAAAACCCAAAACAAACAAACAAACATTTGGATAAAGGTGATGGAATCGGGTGAGAACACAGTATGAATCCACAGGTGAAAATCTATGCAGAAATATGGCTAGTTTAAAAACAAGCCTATCAAAACTGTTTACATGTCATTTGTGCATATTTGTATATCAAACTCAACCAAAATATCTGTACTGTAAAAGGGCTTACCGTAGTGTCTTTTTGTATCATAGGATGGTTACTGTTATAATTCAGTCTTGGTATTTATTTTATTGTAAGGTATTCTGTTTATCAATTCACGTATTGGTTGCCCTTGATAACTGGCTCGCCTATTTATATCAACAGTTGAACATAATGTTTTATTACTGACTAATAGTCATCAAGCAAGACTAGCGCTCCAGAAAAAGCATTAGTGAAATTAACAATTAATTATCTGTACTGCTGGTGATATGACAGCCATTATGGCTATAATGTCATGTAGACCTATTCAAATTGATGTATATTGTGTAAGGATGAAGCTGAGAAGACTGGCATATTAATGCTATTCAGCCAAACGGCAGCGGAATGATTATGAAAAAGGGAGGAGCCAAATCCAACAAACCAGCAAGCAAGCAAGCGAAGCAAACTCATGGCGTGGGTCTGCGGTTCGACGATTTTGCATTCAGGAAGCTCTGTGCGAGCATTTGTGAGCTATGAGCTACTTATAAAAATAGTTTTATTGAGTCCATTTTGGAAAATAATCTCTTAATCTTTACCTAAAAATTCGCTGATTTTTTTTAAGAAGGGCCAGAATAATTCCAAAATGAATATTGGATTGACATTGTTACTTGAGCTTACGCGGGAAAAACATTTGGCTAAAATCTAATCGTGAAAATTGGGGAATGGAATCAGGTGAGAGCACAGTATGAATCCACATTATCATGAAAGGTTGAAAATCTATGCAGAATAAATATGGCTAAATTGTAAACAAAGCCTGGTAAATTCGACGCATAGCTGACGAAGTGATGAATCGGCAAAAATGCTGTTCTGAGAAAATCGTTTTAACTCGTTTTCGGTGTTTATTATTCCATCTGTTTACACATAAACAAACTATTTTTTTAATAGGCCCTAGTTGAATTTTATTTATGATTTTGTATCAAAGCCGTACAAGTTTGTGATTTGTTTACACAAAATTCGTCACTTTGTCGCATATATTTAATATCCACAAGTGGTCTTATTCAAAACCCGATTCATCGCTTCGTCGGCTACTAAAATAACATTGCGTGTGCCGCTTCGCGCCACAAATTATCGGCGTGCAAACGATTAGACTTGTGCCATGCATACACGTACACAAGGATTCATTGTATCAAAAATCATATGAACTGTATGATACGCACTGTATGCTAAGCATGTTAATACAGGTTTCGTGTCAACATAACTGTGTTATAAACAGTAAAGGACAGAGTATAGTTTAACAGTGTTACGTCACTTTCTGAGATAATAATTTGATAGATTGTGCTGATTCGTCGTTTGAATTATTACTGATCTTAAAAATCATGTAAATATACATTTTAAAACCAAATGAAAATGTACACTTTTCAGACCCTAAAATAGTTAATATCTCAGAACTACCAAAATAGTAGTCACTTTGGCACCTATATGCGACGGATTGATTGGATGGATTTATTGCATTGATAATCCATTCTAGAATCATTAGTGCGTGGGATAAAAATCCTATCCGCAAGGATTTGAGCCCCTGCAAATTTTGGTAAATTTTTGTTTTGCAGGGAGAATTAGAGTGTAAATGTTGAAGAATGATTCTAAATTTCAGTTTTAATTCGTGGTGCCAACGAACGTGCATTGGACTTGTGCTCTGATGGCCGAGTCGTCAGAATGTGGGTTCGAATCCCAGCCGTGACAGTGATACTTGTGTCCCTCAGCAAGACACTTACTTGCTTTTCTTCAAAGGGGGAAAAATGGTGACATGTAAGGACAAAGATGGTTCTTGTGTAAGCTTGTTCCGCTACACGTTTGGCAGCATAGGCTGCATACTCCCCAGGGAGTTGAGATGGTTCTAGGAATGATATAACTGGCCCGATGACAGGGGTAATAATGTTCATATGCCACGAGCGTCAAACTTAGCGAATACCGGCGCAAAATAAGTGTCCATTATTATCTGTTATTATTGTTATGACCGCCCCTGAACGTTGGCCTGTCCTAATCGTCCCCCAGACCCACCTCAAATTTTGCGAAATTTCAAATCATTTTGGAATAGTGTTGGGAAAATTGTGAAACATTTAAGGAAATCTTGGACCCGTGTTTATTGGAATCAATTCGAACATCTTTTTACACTGTTGCCACATATTTGGAGCATGAAATATATAGCCGATATATACTTGGGCCTATTTATGAAGGGACAATTTTGCCAATTTTCACCAGTCGTTACAGGCTTTCAGTCGCAAAGAACAGAAAAGCAATTCAAAACCTTGTTTAATACTGCTGTTTTTTACCCTAATTATCAAAGGGGAATAATGTGAACATTATACACAAAAAATAATAATAATACAAAATTTATTCAATCTAATTTTTGGTGAAAAAAACAATTCACGAAATCCCGTGCCCGCGCACCGTCACTATCAGTACAATTAGAGTCATCTAGCTCAGTACCCTTCATGCCAGCAACGCAGCCTCACTGGCCGACAGTAAGGCAGCGCAGCCTCACTGGTCGGCTGGACAGAAGCGCAGCCTAACCGGCTGTCTGGCTGGCCGCCGTCATGCCTATAACAATTATTGTTTTTATTAAAATAAAATAGTTCGAAATATAATTTTTATAGAGACTTTAGGTGGCGACGAAAGAATCGTGGTGTTCTTTTAAAAACCGAATTTGATATTATTTTTATTAAAGTAACAACCTTTCGGGATCGGTATCGCTTTCAGAAACAAATTTCGGCGCGGTGACTTCTCGGATACCGAAGAACCAGCCAAGCATATTGAAGATGCATGGCAATAAAGAGATCTGCCTTACAAACTTGAATAGTTTAACGTTTATTATGTGCTGATGATTGATAAATAATTATGTAAAGTTAACTTTAATCAAAAAAATGTTTCATCTGTTGCTCTTAACCAAAATGAATATTGAATTGACAGTGTTACATATGAGCATATGTGGGAAAGACATTTAGCTAAAATCTATCGTGATCATCATCGTCATCATCGTGATGATGTTGTTATTGTTGTTGTTGTTGTTGTTGTTGTAATAAAAATCTGTGCATAAATGTGGCTAAATTTTAAAACAATTCTGTTAAATTGATTGGATGGATTATTGCATTGGTAATCCCCTCTGGAATCATTACGGCGTGGGATAAAAACATTTAAAAAAAATATATAATTAAAAAAAAACATCCTGAAGGATTTGAGTTCTTGTCAATTTTTGTAAATGTTCCTTTTGCGAAGATAATTGGGTGTACATTTTAAAGGCTGATTCTAAATTTCTATGACCGGTCATGAACGTTGGCCTGTCCTGACCGTTCCCGAGACCCACCTCAAATTGTTTAGAAATGTCAAATCATTTTGGAATAATGTTGTGAACATTTTAGGAAATTTGGGGCCAGTTTTAGAGAATGTTATATTTAGTTTTAGAGAAACATTAACTCTACTGGTTACAAACACAAATACTCAATGCTACATGTAAATATTTGTTTAAACAAAAATATGGGAGGGCAAATCATGACCTTTTCTAAGGAACATGAAATATGTAGCCTATATAAAGTAGGTCCTATTTACGAAGAGTGTAGTTCATAAAATGTTGGGAAAGTCGTTATTGGCTTTCAGTCGGGAAAAACACGGTTTGCGGTTTAATCGTGAATTTCTTTTTAAAAACAGAACAACAATTCAAAACCTTGTTATTGCTGTTTCTTCATCCTATTTATCAGCGGGAATAATGTGAACTTTATACACACAAAAAATAATTTAAAAACAAAATTGAAAATAATTCCATCTAATTTGTCAAAAAAAATGAACAAACATAAACCCGTTGCCCGCGCACAGTCACTTTCAGTACATTTAGAGTCATCTAGCTCAGTACCCTGCCTTCTGGCAGCGTAGTCTCACTGGCCGGCTGGACGGTAGCACAGCCTCACCGACTGGCTGGCCGGACGGACGGCGTCATGACTATACCAATTACTTGACTCGAAATCAAGGCTTGCAGAATCGTATGCACAAACAGCCTTTAGTGAAAGTCAGCCTCGATATTTTTTTTATCCAGCACTCAAAACTACAGATTTTTTTGAATTAAAATTAAATAGCTCGAAATATAATATTCATATAGACTTTAGCTGGTGACGAAAGGAACGTGGTGTTGTTTAAAAAACAGAATTTGGTAGTATTTTGGCAAAGAAAAAATCTTTCGGGATCGGTATCGGTTTCAAAAACAAATTCCAGTGACTTCTCGGATACCGACAAATCAGCCAAGCATGATGAATAAGATGCATGGCAATAAAAAGACATGTCTTACAAACTTTAATATTTTGACATTTATTATCTATTGATGATTGAAAAATAATTATGTAAAGAACATTTTGTTTTACACAAAGGTGAATTCGAATTTATTTATTTATTTATTTGTATTTCCATAACTATTATTTTCAGGGGAGTGGGAACATTTCCAAAGGGACTAGATTAAGGAAAACAGATTTTTGGGATACATTTACAACCCCGCACCTCCCCTCCACCCACCTTGAAGAAAATAGTCTCCATAAAGTATCGACTTTCAGAAAAGAAAGGAAATGGGCGTCAAATCCTGAATTCCAAAATCGTAATAGTAAATTGGTATCCAAATAAAAGTGCATTCACCAAAACAAATTATGTTTATACTGTAGAGCTACGTCCGTGTAGGCTGATTTGTTATAATTAGTTTATATTGAAGTGTTCAAGGGCCTGTTTCAATGCACAAATGTAGTTTTGTTTGGATTAAATCAATTGTTTAGGTAAAGGATTCTGGGAGGTATCATGCTGGCTAAGGTGTTACTTGGTAAATAATGAAAATCAGTGGCGTACCCACAGGGGGAAGGGTTTGGCCGCCCCTGCTTGTTAGCTAAACAGTGTATGTCTGTATTAAACTTCACAAACTATAGTTAGTATTTCTGAACTTCTGAATGTCAGGAATCCAATCTGTATTTTCAAATAATTTGTTGGTTCATTTAAGTTTTATATCGGTAAATTTACCTCCCAAAAATGTCCCCCACCCCACATACACACACTCAGAAAATCCTCGCTAAGACACTGATGAAAATAATGTGGAACCTGGGCTTTGAGCTCGGATGAGAGAAATCCGTAATGGGTATTTTAAACAACACACAACTTTTTGTTTCTCTTGAAGGGACAGTATCAGCACGATCAACAGGGTATGGAATTAGAGTGTTAGTTTGAGATTCACTCAGTGACTTAAAATAATACCCCACATGACAAGGTCGCATTACCTTTTGCTGTTGCATTAATGAGCCAGTAATTTTCAGTCACTATGTTTATTTTTAATTAGGACACTAATTCCAGGACGACGAAAGTCTGCTCTGATCGTGAGCACTGATATTACGTGAAGTTTATCATGGTATCAAGCATTCCTTGAATTTGAAATGATATACTTTTGTCTGAGGTGCTATCGATTTTAAGAATAGTCAGACAAATATTCCCCAGTCTAAATTTGTAAACAGTTCAACAATTCCACTTTATATTACAGAATTTCGTGTTTGCCGAACAAATACATGTTCACTATTTAAAAAAACACACCAACACTTTCACACTGTACAATTGACTCAGAGACTGGGCAGACAATTTTGCCAATAAATTATTACCAATTTTGTACCTTCTATTTACGTGTTGTCAAGTATAGCTCGAATTCTACAAACAATTTACCGCCTGCTCATCCTTAAAACGGCGCGCACACAGTTGTTGGTTCTGATATATCCGGTGTACGTGACAACCTTCAAGCGCGCGCTCACCAAGACAGCATTGACCAATTACAGCTAAGTAATGAAGGATACACATCAATACACAGCATCAATTATTGAAATTTTAATGTTACAACAATAATTGGATTTGTCCAGGATGTTTGGTGCCATGATCAATTGCACATCAAGTGAGTATTGAGATTGACATTCAGTAATTTGATATCGGATTTAATGAGTAATTAAATGCCTCTTATGTGGAATACGCAGTGAGGTGTTTAGATCCAACCTGCATACTGTGTTGACACCAAGGTCTGATTTCATAGAGCTAGCTGCTCACCAAAAAACAAAAAAAGTTTACTAGAAAAATTTACATAACAAGTATTGTTGGTTACCAGCTAAACTTTCATATGAACAGTATGTATTTTGGCTGGTCGTCTGTTTTAAAATGCTTAGCAAAAGGATTTGCTGAGCACAATTCTCTACTTAACAACTCTATGAAATTGGCTCCTGGATATAGAGGCAACCAGCTCAATGTGACCAGCCTTTGTATGGTCCAAACACAAACTGAAGATGTTGCCCGTGCAAGCGCTTAGTGTCCTAACAGGCGTGTACACTATTGTGTTATCAAATACATGGTTAAAATAGTTTCATAAAGGTGGCTTTCTATCCTGTTGGTAAGTTGATACGTTATGCGCATGCGCATTGGTATAGTACAAGCATTGTTTTTGCTACTTCCGGTTCCAAAGATGGCTGAACGTTGTGTGTAATTTAACCTAAATTCCATGATACTTTCAAAAACCGTAATTCTTGAGGCGGAAATTGACTTTGGTTAATACAAATTTGGGTCTTTACAACACAAAGGTTAAAGGCAAGTTCCAAGCTTTCTGATTGCTTCCGCAACAGGACTTACCATCGGTCACAAAACTGGAGGAACCCTCGTTTATTTGCTGATTTACTTGTGAGTTTTAGAAGAACCAGTATTAACACATGAATGATGAGATACGTACTCGATGGATAGGTACTCCCCATTGGGAGAATAGGTTTCAATCATGTATGTAAAAGAGTATCTGGCTAATATTAAGGTGTCCTGGTACTAGACCACTATTCGTATTCGGTATCTAGTTCATTCCAGTTCAAACTGGTTGATTCATTTTTATATGTCTTTTACATTATGTTTGGTCTGTCTTAGATGCCCTCATATGCAATATAAATTGGGTGTGTCAAGTTGGTGATTACATGGATGTAGGGCGTGGTTTTCTGTGCATTTGAACATTTTGTGTACATTTTGTATATCGTTATCAACCAACTTGTGTTGAAAAGGGTAACTTTAAGGACTCAACGGATGAATTTCCTAACATTAAAACTGTTTACATGTAACAGCAACATGACTTACCATAGTGGGACAATGGCAAGGCATTTTGTGCATTGGTACATTTGTGCATATTTATAGATCAAATTCAACCAAAATAGTTGTACTGTAAAAGGGCTTACAGTAGTGTATTTTTGTATCATATGATGAATACTGTGGTAACTCATATCTCTTTTATTGTAAGGTCTTCTGTTTATCAATTCACGCAATGGTTGCCCTTGATAATTGGCTCGCCTATGGCATTTTGATTGTATTATATGATTTATATCAACAGGTGAATTGATTGTTTTATTACTGGCATAGTCATCAAGCCAGACTATCGCTCCAGAAAGCTCATTAGTGAAATTAACAATTATTTATCTTTACTGCTGGTGATGTGACAGCCATTATGGCTATAATATCATGTAGACGTATTCAAATTGCTGTATATTGTGAAAGGATGATGCTGATGATGTGACAACCATTATGGCTATAATATCATGTGTAGACGTATTCAAATTGCTGTATATTGTGTAAGGATGAAGCTGAGAAGATTGGCATATTAATACTATTAAGTCCAACGGCAGCGGAATGATTTTGAAAGTGGGAGGAGCCAAATCCAACAAACCAGCAAGCAAGCAAGTGAAGCACACTCATGGCGTGGGTCGACGATTTTGCATTCAGGAAGCTCTGTGCGAGCATTTGTGAGCTATGAGCTACTTATAAAAATAGTTTTATTGAGTCCATTTTGGAAAATGATCTCTTGATCTTCACCTAAAATTAGAATGATTCCAAAATGAATATTGGATTGACATTGTTACTTGAGCATACGCGGGAAAAACATTTTGCTAAAATCTACTGTGAACAATGGGGAATGGAATCAGGTGAGAACATGCACAATATGAATCCACATTATCATGAATGGTTGAAAATCTATGCAGAATAAATATGGCTAAATTGTAAATCAAGCCTATTAAATTCGACGCATAGCTGACGAAGTGATGAATCGGCAAAAATGCTGTTCTGAGAAAATTGCGTTTGAAGTTGAACTCATTTTGGTAACTCGTTTTCGGTGTTTATTATTCCATCTGTTTACACATAGACAAACTCTTTTTTTAATAGGCCCTAGTTTAATTGTATTTATGATTTGTATCAAAGCCGTACAAAAGCTTTCAAAACTCGTCACTTTGTCAGATACTTGTGATCCTATTCAAAACCCCATTCGTCACTTCGTCGGCTACTCAAATAACATTGCCTGTCCTAACCGTCTCCCAGACCCACCTCAAATATTGAGAAATTTCAAATCATTTTGGAATAGTGTTGGGAAAATTGTGAAACATTTAAGGAAATCTTGGGCCCGTGTTTATTGGAATCACTTCGAACATTTTTTTACACTGTTGCCACATATTTGGAGCATGAAATATGTAGCCTATATAAACTTGGGCCTATTTATGAAGGGGAAATTTTGCCAATTTTCACCAGTCGTTAGGGGCTTTCAGTCGCTAAAAACATAGTTTTCGATTTTACCGTGAATTTCTTTTTAAGAACACAAAAACAATTCAAAACCTTTTTACTGCTTCTTTTTTCACCCTAATTATCAAACGAAATAATGTGAACATTATACACCAAAAAAAAAAAATAATAATAATAATGATTCAATCTCATTTTTTTTTGGTGAAAAAAAAATTCACGAAACCCCGTGCCCGCGCACCGTACACTTAAAAGGGTGAATTTATATATTTCTTTATTTTCATAATTATTATTTTTGGGGGAGTGGGAACATTTCCAAAGGGACTTTGGGATACATTTACAACCCCGCACCGCCCCTCCACCCACCTTGAAGAAAATAGTCTCCATAAAGTATCCACTTTCAGAAAAGAAAGGAAATTGGCGTCAAAACATATTTCCAGTGCCGCCCCCCAGGTACCCCCCACGAAAAATCCTCATAGTGCCCCAAAAACAGAAAAGAAAAAGAAAAGGGAAAAAACCCCACTGAAAAGCAATGCCCCCCCCCCCCCCGTGCCCCTCCACTAAATAAGTCCTGGCTACGCCGCTGCCTATAGGGGAAAGGGTTTGGCCGCCCCTACTTGTTAGCTAAATAGTGTATGTCTGTAACTTCACAAACTAGTTAGTATTTCTGAACATCTGAATGTCGGGAATCCAATCTGTATTTTGAAATAATTTGTTAGTTCATTTAGGTCTTATATCGGTAAATTTACAGTATCGGCATGATTAACAGGGTATGGAATTAAGAGTGTTAGTTTTAGATTCACTCAGTGAGTGAAAATAATACCCCACATGACAAGGTTGTATTATCGTTACTGTTGCATAAAGGAGCCAGTAATTTTCAGTCACTATGTTTATTTTTAACTAGGACACAAATTCCAGGACATCGAAAGTCTGCTCTGACCGTGAAGATATTGTCTCTTTAAACTGATATTAAGTTTATGATGGTATCAAGCATCCCTTGAAATGATATACTTATGTCTGAGGTGCTATTGGTTTTAAGAACAGTCAGACAAAATATTCCCCCAGTCTGAATTTGTAAACAGTTCAACAATTCCACGTTATATTAAAGAATTTCGTGTTTTCCGAACGAATACATGTTCACTATTTTAAAAGAGCGAAACTTTAACATGGTTGCATTTTATGTAATTGTTGACTCAGAGACTGGGCAGACAATTTTGCCAATAAATTATTACCAATTTTGTACCTTCTCTTTAATGGTAAATTAGAGCCAAGACTGATTGTATTAACTTACCTATTTGACCATTGCATGGGGCACACATACAGTACACAACCAGTATTCCGAAAATCCAACCCATTCTGCAGTTTTTAATGGAAGCATCAAGACAAAAATCTCTTCAATTTCGCTGAAGCTTCTGTCATCGATAAACTTAAATCATGAGTTGAAGTCCTGTCATACAGTACACCTAGGCCTACGTGTTGTCAAAAATAGCTTGAATTCTACCCACAATTTACCGCCTGCTCATCCTTAAAAAGGCGCGTGCACAGTTGTTGATTCTGGTATATCGAGTGTACGTGACAACCTTCAAGGGCGCGCTCATCAAGACAGCATTGGCCAATTACAGCTAAGTAATGAGGGATATACATCAATACACAGCATCAATTATTGAAATGATAATGTTACAACTCAAGAAATGCCTTACAATGGATATTTGTTTCACTAAGACCCAGATAGACCCTACTGTTCTCACATTAGAAGATTAGGTGCTGACACAATGTAATACCATAAAATTGCTTGGCATTTTCATCCAGTCGGACTTGAAATGGAACACGCAAGTCAGTGGCATGGTTAAACGTGCAAACAGTCGTTTGTATGTCCTCCGTACCCTCAAGTACCATGCGCTTTCAGAACATGATCTTTCTACGATTTACATCAGTTTTGTGAGACCCGTACTGGAATATGCTGCCCCAGTGTGGTCTGGAGGCCTCACTTGTGGTCATCGTCAATCAATTGAACAAATACAGAAGAGGGCCTGTAGAATTATTCTTGGAGACGCCTACACACGATACACAGATGCGCTTGAACACTTGGGTCTTACTGTACCTCTCTTGAAAACAGACGCAAGCAATTATGTTATTCTTTTGCTAAGTCTCTTGAATTAGAATCTTCTCATTTACACCACCCACTTCCTCAAATTAAATCTCATAGGTATCATACTAGATCGGGACCATCATATCGTGCTGAATTCAGATGTAGAACAGACAGATATAGAAATAGCTCCATTCCCCACCTGACTCGTATTTTGAATAACAAGTGAACTTATTTTCATTGCTTATCTTGTGTTGTATACTTTCAGATGTAGATCTTTTTATGTTTTCCATCTAACTCTTTGATCAATGCGTTTATTGCCAGTGCTTATCTTTAATTTAATTTAAACTCATTTCTTTTAATCTAATTTAAATCAATTTTATTTTTTGTCTAGTTTGTCATACAAGTTTTATTGTAATATTGTTCAAATGTTTTAATTCGGCCTCTGGCTGCGAGTACATTTTTATTGTGAATAAACCATTTCAAATCAAATCAAATCAAAATAATTGGAATTGTTTGATGCCGTAATTAATTACACATGATGTGATTAATTAGATTGACATTCAGTAATTTAATATCGGATTTAATGAGTGATTAAATGCCTGTTATGTGGAATACGTAATGCAATATCTAACCTGTATGCTGTGTTGACAACAAGGGCCGATTTGAAAGAGCTAGCTGCTCAGCTGAAAAAAAATGTTTACCAGAAAAAAATACATAACAGACGTTATGGGTTACCAGCTAAACATTCACATGGACTGTGTGTATTATGGCTGATAGTTTGTTTTAGAATGCTTAGCAAAAATATTACCTGAGCACAATTCTCTACTTAACAGCTCTATGAAATTGGACCCCTGGATAAAGAGGTACCGGTAACCTGCTGAATGTGACCAGCCTTTCGATGGTCCGAATACAAACTGAAGGTGTTGCCCGTGCAAGTGCTTAGTATCCTAACAAGCGTGTATGCTATTGTGTTATCAAATACATGGTTAAAATAGTTTCATTAAGGTGGCTTTCTATCTTGTTGGTAAGTTGATACGTTATGCGCATTATTTTTGCTACTTCCGGTTCCAAAGCTGCGAAGCTGGCTGAACGTTGTGTGTAATTTAACGTAAATTCCATGATACGTTCAGAAACCGTAATTCTTGAGGCGGAAATTGACTTTGGTTAATACGAATTTGTGTCTTTACAACACAAAGGTAAAGGCAAGTTCCAAGCTTTCTGATTGCTTGCGCAACAGGACTTACCATGGTGGGAGAATGGCAAGGTATGTTGCGCATTGGTCGGTCACAAAACTGGAGGAACCCTCGTTTATTTGCTGATTTACTTGTGAGTTTTAGAAGAACCAGTATTAACACATGAATGATGAGATACGTACTCGATGGATACGTACTCCCCATTGGGAGAATAGGTTTCAATCATGTATGTAAAAGAGTATCTGGCTAATATTAAGGTGTCTTGGTACTAGACCACTATTCGTATTCGGTATCTAGTTCATTCCAGTTCAAACTGGTTGATACCATTTTTGTATGTCTTTTACATTATGTTTGGTCTGTCTTAGATGCTCCCATAATGCAATACAAATTAGGTGTGTTCAGGTTGGTGATCACGTGGGTGAAGGGCGTGGTTTTCTGTGCATTTGAACATTTTGTGTACATTTTGTATATCGTTATCAACCAACTTGTGTTGAAAAGGGTAACTTTAAGGACTCAACGGATGAATTTCCTAACATTAAAACTGTTTACATGTAACAGCAACAGGACTTACCATAGTGGGACAATGACAAGGCATTTTGTGCATTGGTACATTTGTACATTATTTATAGATCAAATTCAACCAAAATATTTGTACTGTTAAAGGGCTTACCGTAGTGTATTTTTTGTATCATATGATGGTTACTGTTATAATTCAGTCTTGATATCTATTTTATTGTAAGGTGTTCTGTTTATCAATGCACGCAATGGTTGCCCTTGATAATTGGCTCGCCTATAGCATTTTGATTGTATCATTATGATTTATATCAACAGGTGAATTGATTGTTTTATTACTGGCATAGTCACCAAGCCAGACTAGCGCTCCAGAAAACTCATTTGTGAAATTAACAATTAATTATCTGTACTGCTGGTGATGTGACAACCATTATGGCTATAATATCATGTAGACGTATTCAAATTGCTGTATATTGTGTAAGGATGATGTTGGTGATGTGACAACCATTATGGCTATAATATCATGTAGACGTATTCAAATTGTTGTATATTGTGTAAGGATGAAGCTGAGAAGACTGGCATAATAATACTATTAAGTCCAACGGCAGCGGAATGATTATGAATCCTAATATCCTTTGGGAGTTCCTCAAATGTCAGATTAGATCAACTACTATTGAGTACTCTGCTAAGATTTCTAAAAAAAAGGAAGATGGAGGAGAAAAAGCTTGTTGATAAACTTAATCATCTTGAGCAATGTTATTCTAACAATCCAACTGTGGAGTTATTGGAATCAATTCAACATTGCAATTCTGATCTTGAAAAGTTCTATCAAATTAAAACTGATGGTTTTATTGTTAGATCTCGTGCTAATTGGGTTGAGCATGGTGAAAGAAATTCAAAGTATTTTATGAATTTAGAGAAGAGGAACTATAGGCAGAAAGTTATCACTAAACTTCATACTGATAATGGTGATGTACTTACTAAGGGTAGTGATATTCTTAATGAAGAATAAAAATATTTCCAGAAACTGTACACTTCTAGTAATCCAGATAATTGTAATTTAGAAGATCTTTTATCCAACATTGATGCTCCTAAGCTTAATGAAGATATGCAAATGAAGTGTGAAGGTTTGGTTACAGTACAAGAATGTATTGATATTCTTAGAAACATGCCTAATAATAAATGTCCAGGTACAGATGGGCTTCCCACCGAGTTTTATAAATTCTTCTTTAATGACATTGGTAATGTTATGGTTGATAGTTTTAATTATTCATTTTCTCAGGGTAAATTAACTCCTGATCAACGTAGGGTATTATTAATTTAATTCCCAAGAAAGATCAAGACCCTACCTATTTGGATAACTGGAGACCCATTTCTTTGTTAAACACTGATTATAAATTGCTTACAAAATGTATTGCTAGCCGTCTGAAAAAGGTCTTTCCAGTAATTATTCATAATGACCAGACTGGTTTTTTAGAGGGTAGGTATATTGGGGAAAATATTCGTTTGGCTCTCGATGTAATTGATCATTTAAATTCTAATAATTTACCCGGTCTTATGTTCATGATTGATTTTCGTAAAGCTTTCGACAAACTTGAGTGGTCTTTTATTTTGAAAGCCCTTCAATATTTTAATTTTGGTAAGGACTTAATCAATTGGGTTAAGATTTTTACAGATATTTCCTCATGTGTAACAAATAATGGTCATGCTTCTAGTTTTTTCAATTTGTTTTGTGGGGTTCGTCAAGGATGCCCACTTAGTCCTCTTTTGTATATCGTTTGTGGGGAAATTTCAAGTTTACTTATTAAAGGTGATATAAATATTGATGGTATTATTATTAATAATAATGAAATTGCTATCAGTTCTTATGCTGATGATACTACTTTGTATCTTAGGGATGTTAAATCTCTTCATAATGCCATTGCTGTTTTGAGAGTTTTTAAGCAATATTCTGGTCTTGAGGTTAATTTCAGAAAATCTGAACTTCTGGCTTTAGGTTCTTTTTCTAAGGACCCCCCAAACATTGCTGGCACTGGCTTGACTTTTACTCAAGGTCCTGTTAAACGTTTGGGTATTATTTTCCAACCTGATTTGAAAAATACTTTTGACCTGAATTTTGTTCCAAAATTGGAAAAACTTAAAAATATCTTGAGGATCTGGTCGTCAAGAGACCTTACGCCAATTGTTAAAACTTTAGGCCTCTCGCAGTTGATTTTTCTTTTGTCTGTTTTGCCAAAGCCTCCAGATGTTTATTTGAAAGAGGTAGACACTGTTATTTATAAATTCATTTGGTCTGGCAAACCAGATAAGATTAATAGAAAGACAATCATTGGTGACTACACTAAGGGTGGTCTGAAGATGATTCATCTGCCTTCTATGATTGCTGGTCTTAAAATTGCCTGGGTTAAACGTTTTTTCGATGATAATAATAAAGGCAGATGGAAATGTTTTTATGACCATCATTTAAAACCCTTCGGTGGTAATTTTATCTGGTTTTGCAACATTAAGCCAATGGAAGATCGGCTTAACTTAATTAAAAATAAGTTTATTCAGGAGGTGGTAAATGCTTGGGCCAGTGTTGTCTATGAGTCTTCATGTTTGAACTTTAGTCATCAATATTTGTGGAATAATTCTGCCATTAAAATTAACAATAGTACTGTTTTTAGACAAAATTGGTATGACAAAGGTGTGAAGCTCTTTAAAGATATTTTATTAGAGGATGGTACAATTATGTCTTATGCTGTTTTAGAGGCAAAATATCATGTAAACTCTAATTTTATGGAATATTTCTCTTTGATCTATGCTATTCCATCGGTCTGGAAAAGAAGTGTTCAGATGGTGGATGGGGATGAAGCTTATGTGAACCCTCAGGATGAGCTTCTTTCAAATATTAAAAAGACTAATAAAGTCTGCAAGTTGGTTCATAATATGTGTATCCAGAAATTATTTAAAACGCCTAATTCAGAGCTCAAGTGGGCGATCTTTTTTGATGATATTGATCTGGACTGGGTGCAAATTTATTCTATCCCTTTTCAATCATCCTTATCCACGAGGCTGCGCTACTTCCAATTCAAACTCTTGCATAGATTTTTAGGGGTTAATAAATTAGTTCATCAAATGGGTATTATTGATTCTAATTTATGTACCTTTTGTAATATGTTGGTTGAAGATGTTGAACATTTGTTCTGGAAATGTAACATTACGTCTCATTTTTGGCAGGATGTTCAATCCAGAATCCTCAATATGATTCCTCTTACTATGAAAGATGTTTTGTTGGGTATCCTTGATGTCAATACAGCCAAGTTTAATTTTGTTATTTTACAGGCTAAATATTTTATTTTTAGGGCCGGATGTAATGAGGTGAAGCCTAATATCTCGGCTTTTATTAATTAATTGAAAGTTTGTCGTGATACTGAGAGACATATTGCTTTTAGGAACAATAACATTTCAAAGTGGAACAAAAGATGGAGCTGCATTGCACTATGATCTGTTGAGTCTTTGTCTAGACTATGTGGATTGTGGTGCAATGATGTCCCATCTGTTCCGTGTTTATTTCAGAATTTTTGTATTATTTTATTTTTTATATACTGTGTAATGTCCTTGTTTAATTAATTTATAAATTTGTCATTGTGTGTCTATATTTGTTTAATGATGCAATAAACGGCAGAACCTTATGGTTCTGTGGAATATAAAAAAAATATAAAAATAATAAAAATAAAAAAGATTATGAAAGTGGGAGTAGCCAAATCCAACAAACCAGCAAGCAAGCAAGCGAAGCACACTCATGGCGTGGGTCGACGATTTTGCATCCAGGAAGCTCTGTATGAGCATTTGTGAGCTATGAGCTACTTATAAAAATAGTTTTATTGAGTCCATTCTGGAAAATGATCTCTTGATCTTTACCTAAAAATTAGCTGATGTTTTTTTTTAAAAGGGCCAGAATGATTCCAAAATGAATATTGGATTGACATTGTTACTTGAGCTTACGGCATTGGGGAATGGAATCAGGTGAGAGCACAGTATGAATCCACATTATCATGAAAGGTTGAAAATCTATGCAGAATAAATATGGCTAAATTGTAAATAAAGCCTGGTAAATTCGACGCATAGCTGACGAAGTGATGAATCGGCAAAAATGCTGTTCTGAGAAAATCGTTTTTACTCGTTTTCGGTGTTTGTTATTACATCTGTTTACACATAAACAAACTATTTATTTATTTACTTTTTTAATAGGCCCTAGTTGAATTTTATTTATGATTTTGTATCAAAGCCGTACAAGTTTGTGATTTATTTACACAAAATTCGTCACTTTGTCAGATACTTCATATCCACAAGTGGTCTTATTCAAAGACCGATTCGTCGCTTCGTCGGCTACTAAAATAACATTGCGTGTGCCGCTTCGCGCCACAAATTATCGGCGTGCAAACGATTAGACTTGTACCATGCATACACTTACACACGGATTCATTGTATCAAAAATCATATGCACTGTATGATACGCACTGTATGCTAAGCATGTTAATACAGGTTTCGTGTCAACATAACTGTGTTATAAACAGTAAAGGACAGAGTATAGTTTAACAGTGTTACGTCACTTCGTGAGATAATAATTTGATAGATTGTGCTGATTCGTCGTTTGAATTATTACTGATCTTAAAAATCATGTAAGTATACGTTTTAAAACCCTCTAATAGTTAATATCTCAGAACCACCAAAATAGTAGTCACTTTGGCACCTATATGCGACGGATTGATTGATTGGATTTATTGCATTGGTAATCCCTTCTAGAATCATTAGTGCGTGGGATAAATATCCTATCCGCAAGGATTTGAGCCCCTGCAAATGTTGGTAAATTTTCGTTTTGCAGCGAGAATTAGAGTGTAAATGTTGAAGAATGATTCTAAATTTTAGTTTTAATTCGTGGTGCCAACGAACTTGCATCAGACTTGTGCTCTGATGGCCGAGTCGTCAGAATGTGGGTTCGAATCCCAGCCGTGACAGTGATACTTGTGTCCCTCAGCAAGGCACTTACTTGCTTTACTTCAAATGGGGGAAAATGGTGACATGTAAGGACAAAGATGGTTCTTGTGTAAGCTTGTTCCGCTACACATTTGGCAGCATAGGCTGCATACTCCCCAGGGAGTTGAGATGGTTCTAGGAATGATATAACTTGCCCGATGACAGGGGTAATAATGTTCATGTGCCACGAGCGTCAAACTTGGCAAATACCGGCGCAATATAAGTGTCCATTATTATCTATTATTATTGTTATGACCGCCCCTGAACGTTGGCCTGTCCCAATCGTCCCCCAGACCCACCTCAAATTTTGAGAAATTTCAAATCATTTAGGAATAGTGTTGGGAAAATTGTGAAACATTTAAGGAAATCTTGGGCCCATGTTTATTGGAATCAATTCAAACATCTTTTTACACTGTTGCCACATATTTGGAGCATAAAATATGTAGCCTATATAAACTTGGGCCTATTTATGAATGGACAATTTTGCAAATTTTCACCAGTCGTTAGGGGCTTTCAGTCGCAAAAACATAGTTTTTTAAGAACAGAAAAACAATTCAAAACCTTGTTTAATACTGTTGTTTTTTAATGTGAACATTATACACAAAAATAATAATAAAAACAATTATTCAATATAATTTTTTTGTGAAAAAAACAATTCACGAAATCCCGTGCCCGCGCACTGTCACTATCAGTACAATTAGAGTAATCTAAAGCAGCCTCACTGGCCAACAGGAAGGCAGCATAGCCTCACTGGTGGCTGGACAGCAGCGCAGCCTAACCGGCTGGCTGGCTGGCCGCCGTCATGACTATAACAATTATTGTTTTTTATTACAATAAAATAGTTCGAAATACAATTTTCATATAGAGACTATAGCTGGCGACAGAAGAAACGTGGTGTTCTTTTAAAAACAGAATTTGGTAGTATTTTGATAAAGTAAAAACCTTTCGAGATCGGTATCGCTTTCAGAAACAATTTCGGCGCGGTGACTTCTCCGATACCGAAAAACCAGCCTAGCATATTGAAGATGCATGGCAATAAAGAGATCTGCCTTACAAACTTGAATATTTTAACGTTTATTATCTGCTGATGATTGAGAAATAATTATGTAAAGTTTACTTTAATCAAAAAGATTTTTCATCTGTTGCTCTTAACCAAAATGAATATTGAATTGACAGTGTTACATATGAGCATATGTGGAAAGAAATTTAGCTAAAATCTATTGTGAACATTGGGGAATGGAATCAGGTGTGGCACAGTATCAATCCACATTATTATTATTATTATTATTATAATTATTATTGTTGTTGTTGTTGTTGTTGTTGTTGTTGTTGTTCTTGTTGTTGTTCTTGTTGTTGTTCTTGTTATTGTTCTTGTTATGAAAATCTGTGCATAAATATGGCTAAATTTTAAAACAATTCTGTTAAATTGATTAGATGGATTATTGCATTGGTAATCCCCTCTAGAATCATTACGGCGTAAAAACATAAAAATTAAAAAATTTATTTAAAAAAATATCCTCAAGGATTTGAGTTCCTGTCAATTTTTGTAAATTTTCCTTTTGCGAGGAGAATTGGGTGTACATTTTAAAGGCTGATCCTAAATTTCTATGACCGGCCATGAACGTTGGCCTGTCCTAACCGTTCCCCAGACCCACCTCATTATTTTGGAATAATGTTGGGAACATTTTGGAAAATTTTAGGAAATTTGGGGCCAGTTGTAGAGAATGTTATATTTAGTTTTAGAGAAACATTAACTCTACTGGTTACAAACACAAATACTCAATGCTACATGTAAATATTTGTTTAAACAAAAATATGGGAGGGAAAATCATGACCTTTTCTAAGGAACATGAAATATGTAGCCTATATAAACTAGGTCTTATTTACGAAGAGTGTAGTTCATAAATGTTGGGAAAGTCGTTATTGGCTTTCAGTCGGGGAAAAACACGGTTTGCGGTTTAACCGTGAATTTCTTTTTAAAAACAGAACAACAATTCAAAAACCTTGTTATTACTGTTTGTCATGCTATTTATCAGCGGGAATAATGTGAACTTTATACACACACAAAATAATTTAAAAACAAAACTGAAAATAATTCCATCTAATTTGTCAAAAACAATGAACAAACATAAACCCGTTGCCCGCGCATAGTCACTTTCGGTACATTTAGAGTCATCTAGCTCAGTACCCTGCCTTCTGGCAGCGTAGCCTCACTGGCCGACTGGACGGTAGCGCAGCCTCACCGACTGGCTGGCCGACCGGACGGCGTCATGACTATACCAATTACTTGGCTCGAAATCAAGGCTTGCAGAATCGTGAGCACAAACAGCCTTTAGTGAAAGTCAGCCTCGATATTTTTTTATCCAGTAATCAAAACTACTGATTTTTTAAAATTAAAATTCAATAGCTCGAAATACAATATTCATATAGACTTTAGCTGGCGACGAAAGAAACGTGGTGTTGTTTAAAAAATAGAATTTGGTAGTATTTTGGCAAAGTAAAAATCTTTCGGGATCGGTATCGGTTTCAAAAACAAATTCCAGTGACTTCTCGGATACCGACAAATCAGCCAAGCATGATGCATAAGATGCATGGCAATAAAGAGACATGTCTTACAAACTTGAATATTTTTGACATTTATTATCTATTGATGATTGAGAAATAATTATGTAAAGTTAACTTTAATGAAGAACATTTTGTTTTACACTTAAAAAGGTGAACTCGAATTTACTTATTTATTTTTTTATTTTATTTCCATAATTATTATTTTCGGGGGAGTGGGAACATTTCCAAAGGGACTAGATTAAGGAAAACAGATCTTTGGGATACATTTACAACCCGGCACCTCCCCTCCACCCACCTTGAAGAAAATAGTCTCCATAAAGTATCCACTTTCACAAAAGAAAGGAAATGGGCGTCAAAACCTGAATTCCAAAATCGTAATCGTAAATTGGTATCCAAATAAAAGTGCATTCACCAAAACACATTATGTTTATACTGTAGAGCTACGTCCGTGTAGGCTGATTTGTTATAATTAGTTCATATTGAAGTGTTCAAGGGCCTGTTTCAATGCACAAATGTAGTTTTAGGAAAAGGCCTGTGATTTTGTTGGGATTAAATCAATTGTTTAGGTAAAGGATTCTGGGAGGTATCATGCTGGCTAAGGTGTTACTTGGTAAATAATGAAAATCAGTGGCGTACCCACAGCCCCTACTTGTTAGCTACAGTGTATGTCTGTATTAAACTTCAAAAACTATAGATAGTATTTCTGAAAATCTATATTTTGAAATAATTTGTTGGTTCATTTAAGTTTTATATCGGTAAATTTACCCCCAAAAAATGTCCCCCACCCCACATACACACACTCAGACAATCTTCGCTAAGGCACTGATGAAAATAATGTGGAACCTGGGCTTTGAGCTCGGATGAGAGAAATCCGTAATGGGTATTTTACAACACACATCTTTTTTTTCTCTTGAAGGGACAGTATTGGCACGATCAACTGGGTATGGAATCAGAGTGTTAGTTTGAGATTCACTCAGTGACTTAAAATAATACCCCACATGACAAGGTCGCATGGAGTGTCGTGGCCGAGCGGTCTGGCTTGCCAGACTCAAGTTCTGGTGTTAGCAGCAGAATGTGGGTTCGAATCCCGGCCGTGACACTTGTGTCCTTGAGCAAGACACTTAACCATAATTGCTTCTCTCCACCCAGGGGTTAAATGGGTACCTGTGAGGGCAGAGTTGGTTGATTAGCCCTATATGCGCTGTAATGGCAGCAATTGAGCTGTATACTCCCCAGGGAGCTGAGATGGTTTCAGGAATGATTTATGAGCCTTATGAGCAGGGGTAATAATATAATGCGCCTTGAGCACCACTCAGTTGGTGGATACGTGCGCTATAATTTATAAGTCCACACATTATTATTATTATTATTATTATTATTATTATTATTATTATTATTATTATTATTATTATTATTATTATTATTATTATTATTATTATTATTATTATTATTATTATTATTATTATTATTATTATTATTATTATTATTATTATTATTATTATTATTATTATTATTATTATTATTATTATTATTATTACCTCCTTTGCTGTTGCTTAAATGAGTAATTTTCAGTCACTATGTTTATTTTAACTAGGACACCAATTCCAGGACATCGAAAGTCTGCTCTGACCGTGAAGATATTAGGCCGTATTCATAATAATAAGTAATTGCTTTTACTAAAGTAAAAACCCCCTTTTATTAACCTTTTACTGAAATGTGTATTCATAGAAATAAGCAATGACTTTCAAGTAAAAGCTACAAATTTTAAGCATTAGTAATTGCTTTTTACTGATAAGTAAATGCTAGAGAAATTAGCATGTACTTCAATTTGTATTCATAAAAATGACCTTCGACAAGCATTTACTAGTGATTGTACAAGCACCTAATTTATGGCTTGCTGTTTAGCCAATACAGACATATCACATTTTCTGCCATGTTTTTACGTCCAAGACCACAACCTAAGGTGTATAACATCAGGCTTAATCGTTATGAAGTCAACCCTAGCACTTACAGAACTTTATTTAGGTTTGCCAAAGAAAATGTGGAATGGCTTGCAAACACCTTCATACCACCAAATACCGAGACTCGTGGATGGTACTGTAGTACAATAGCAACTACCTGAGAACTTACTAGCCGAGGCAAGTAACAACTGTAATCATTTAGCAAATGGTTATGAATAAGATTTTTAGCAATTGCTTAGACTAGACCTTTTGCTTACCTAGCTGTTGCTTTGACTTATAGCATTTACTAGTAAGTAATTACTTATTTTTATGAATACGGCCTATTGTCTCTTTAAACTGATATTACGTGAACTTTATCATGGTATCAAGCATCCCTTGATATGATATACTTATGTCTGAGGTGTTATCGATTTTAAGAATAGTCAGACAAATATTCCCCAGTCTGAATTTGTAAACATTTAAACAATTCCACGTTATAATAAAGAATTTCGTGTTTGCCGAACAAACACATGTTCACTATTTAAAAAACCGAAACTTTCACATGGTTGCATTGTATATTGACTCAGAGACTGGGCAGACAATTTTGCCTATAAATTATTACCAATTTTGTACCTTCTCTTTAATGGTAAACTAGACCCAAGAGTGATTGTATTAACTTACCTATTTGTCCATTGCATGGGGCACACATACAGTACACAACCAGTATTCCTAAAATCCAACCCATTCTGCAGTTTTTAATGGAAGCATCAAGACAAAAATCTCTTCAATTTCGCTGTAGCTTCTTTCATCGATAAACTTAAATCACGAGTCAGTCTCCTGTCATACAGTACACGTATGTGTTGTCAAGTATAGCTCGAATTCTACCAACAATTTACCGCCTGCTCATCCTTAAAAAGGCGCGCACACAGTTGTTGATTTTGGTATATCCGGCGTACGTTAGAAGGGCGCGCTCACCAAGACAGCATTGACCAATCACAGCTAAGTTATGAAGGATAGGGCCTACACATCAGTGCACAGTATCAATTATTGAAATGATAATGTTACAACAATAATTGGAATTGTCCAGGATGTTTGGTGCAGTGAATAATTACAACTGATGTGAATTAGATTGACATTCAGTAATTGACATTTAATATCGGATTTAATGAGTGATTAAATGCATGTTATGTGGAATACGTAATGTTTATATCTAACCTGTATGCTGTGTTGACACCAAGGGCCGATTTAAAAGAGCTAACTGCTCAGCTGAAAAAAAAGGGTTTACCAGAAATGTGTACTTAACAGATATTGATTTCATTTTGCCCTACACCGACGTGTGTATAGCACTGTATACTCAGTTCTTTCCGAGTGTCTGTGAACAAGTCTACACAGGCGATATTCGAACCCACAACTTTCTTTCTGCCGTGCGCCCGCCGTACGTAACAGCACACACACACATATATATATATATATATATATATATATATATATATATATATATATATATATATATATATATATATATATATATATATATATATATATATATATATATATATATATATATATATATATATATATATATATATATAAATATATTACGCTCTGTCTATGGTGGCATTGAGCACTCTACTTCAAGATAGACCGCTACATTTAAGCATATATATATATACAACTACCAGCGTTCCACTAGTTTTACTACGAGTATATATATATATATATATATATATATATATATATATATATATATATATAGGTTAGTTAACAGATATTATTTGCTACCAGCTAAACTTTCATATAGAATGTGTGTATTTCAGCTGGTAGTCTGTTTTAGAATGCTTAGCAAAAATATTCTCTACTTATCAGCTCTGGATATAGAGGCAACCTGCTCAATGTGACCAGCCTTTAATGGTCCCAACATAAACTGAAGATGTTGCGCGTGCAAGCGCTTAGTATCCTAAAGCTACAGTCCCACCACCCCGTTAGCGAGCCCGTTAGATGCCGGCAGAGCAAATATTTGTTGCCGGCCTGGTCAACGTGTATCAGCGCAGGACCACCGTCTAGCTGCGGCTCTTAACGCAGGTCAACGTAGGTCGCCGCCATGTAACGCCACATGCCGGCAACCGTCCCCGAAATTATAAAAATGTTTTATAATTGCGGGGGTGAACGGCGAACTTTTGCTTGCCGCCTATTAACGCCTATTAACGCAGGTCTGCCCCCATCTAGCGAGGGTCTGCCGTTATCGTGCGAGGGTCCACCGCCTTCCAGCGTGTTGTTGCCGCCTTGTTGCGTGGTATGGCGCGGAACTCGAAAGAGACGGCATCAGGGAGGCATTACTGCGCTATGGGACGGCAGACAGACGCTATGTGAAGGCAGACCTGCTGAGGGACGCCACACCACGCCATCTAGCGGGGCTGTTCCGTAGGTCTGCCGCCCCCTAACGAGGGTATGTCGCCCTCTAGCGTAGGTCTGCCGGCCTCTAACGCGCGTGCGCGGGCTGTTAGCGCCTGTTTGCCTCCCTCTGCGCAGTGCCAACGCCAATTAGCGTCTCTCTGCCGCCCGCTAGCGTGGGTCTGCCTCCCTCTAACGTGCTTGTAAGCCGGCTGTATACCGTATGTATGCCGTGTATGTGGGACTGCAATGACAAATCAGGGCGTTAAGAGACGTTAATAGACGTTAACAGACGCTACACCACGGTCATTTTATTTCTTGATGCCGGCATCTAACGCCTCTCTGCGGCATATTAGCGGGGTGGTGGGACTGTAGCTTTACAAGCGTGTACGCTATTGTGTTATCAAATACATGCTTAAAATAGTTTCATTAAGGTGGCTTTCTATCCTGTTGGTAAGTTGATATGTTATATGTACGGGCATTGGTATAGTACAAGCATTATTTTGGCTACTTCCGGTTCCAAAGCTGGCTGAACGTTGTGTGTAATTTAACCTAAAATTCATGATACGTTCAAAAGCTGTAATTCTTGAGGCAGAAATTTACTTTGTATAATACGAATTTGGGTCTTTACAACACATACGTTAAAGGTAAGTTCCGAGCTTTCTAATTTCTTGTATAAATTCTTAAAGAAATCGGCCGTCAATGTATATCAATGGGCTTCTGGTGATCGTTGGAGCCAGCAAGTGCGAAGTAGACGTGGTTTGTGTTGGAATTACGTCACACTTACCAACAAGATATTAAGTACGTTGTTTCGGGTTTTGCGTATCCGTTTCAGTTTTAGATATGAAGTCAGTTACTGAAAATTATACACAAGAGTGCACGCAGGCCATCAAACAGGGAATCTAAATAATGTAGATTTCAAGTTACTTACTCAAAGCTTTACTGAAATGAAAATCAGCATTTTCCAAACAATGGTGCTCAGTGATGCATGACCAGAGGAATGCAATCAAGATACCACTGGAAAGCATTTTGCTCCTACTTTATGGTAAAACATGATTAATAGCCATAAAAAGCATATCTTTGTCAAAATTAACCCTTATTGTCAGAATTACCTTTTTTCTGGGACACCCTGTATAAGGAAACCCTACCCATGTCCGTGACAAAGTGGCGCCCCCACTTGTTGGCAATTCACAAACCTGTTTTGTATCGGTAACTTTACCCCCAAACAGTCTTCCCCCACACTCTGAAAATCCTTCCTACGCCAATGCCATATCATTGACACCACAGTTTTTGCAGATTACAAGAGCACAATATGACGCCATCGAACTTCGGTTGCCCATTTTGCAGTTAGTTTCAAATGCAAAGTAAACTCCGCATGACATGGTGTAATATAATTATAGGCAAGGGTTCAAATCACTGGTGAATACTGGAGGATGTTCAAATCGCGAAGACAAAACGCCATGGGTTCAGGGCCTACCTAAGGGCCCCAAAAGATTTAAGTTATGAATGGTTAGGAAGACCGAGTGGACGGCTCTGTCGAGAAAAATAGTTGGGGCGGCGTCTAAAGCGAAACTGATAATTTTACAGCAACGCGAACACTGCTCCATACTCTCACGCATGCTTTGTTATGCAATTAGTGTCCTAATCTATTTAAGAGGGCCAGGTTCATAGAATTGCTGAGCATAATTTAGGAGCAAGTGGTGAAGATATTGAGGGATTTGATATGATTATAAGTAAGACTAATTGCGGTGACACCATGTGGAATCTCAATTGAGTAGTAATTAGTTCTGAAAAGAACTGGGGGTACAACTCGACGTTTCGATCAGTATGCTCTGATCGTCCTCAGGAGAATGCCGGACTCTGGAAAATGCTGCTGCTTAAGTAGACTGCTGGAGGATCATCCCATGAATGGATGCTGGAGGATTAGTTCGTTGAGGCGCGCAGGCGGGAACTGTAGAGACTAGGATCCTAGGGGTTGGGGGAGAGGAGTGTGTGCTCACTGAACTGAATCAGTTGTTAACAAGCACAGGGGGAAGGAGGGTGGTTGACTTAGGATATAGGAGATCCCTCAGTCTGGGGTGGGTTATGGACCTTGGATATGATTATATTGGTCACTTGCTTCCAAAATGTTATATTTAGCCACCCCTCTCCCAGACCCCTCAGATTTGAACCTCTGGCGATTGGCTTATTAGTAATGAAGGACATTATAATTTGTCTTTGCTTAATGCACTTTGTATCCTCTGTTATGCAGTTTTATTTAAGTTTTTTTTAATGCAGGCCTACTTATGAATGAGAAAATGGAACCAGTCACCATGCATTTGTATGAGGATATCTGCATATTTATTTCACGCACTGATAATCAATAACTGGCAATAGGAGGCGCTATAAATTCAATCTCAAAACGAGCACCAATTTCGATCAGTTTCATGCGCTAGTTCATCAGTTGTCATGGGGTAGTCTTTCCAAAAGTTTCCAAAATTAGTACTGACTAATTGTGTTGTTCATCATCGTCACTTGATGGAAGGACTGATTACGACGTTGGAGAAATAAGGAACATGGGATCGTATCAATTTAAGCCCGAAATGGACGAAATCCAGGCGAAAATGGCCAAGCCGAAGGAAGATCTTGAGTTCGGCGTAAGAGCACATAATGGTAGCCTATTTTTCTTGCTTTTTACGAACAAATATTTTAAGAGCAACCAAAGTTTTGAATGTCTATGGTTCGATTTGTTGAATTTTGTTATCAGGAAAGTTAATCACACTGCAAAAATGTGTGCAAATTGTTCTTGTTTTGTGCCAATAAAAAAATAATCCTTTGGTGGTGTTGCCGGTGTTCTCAACCAGACTAATATTTTTAAGCATAAACCGGGCCCCACGTCCACGCTGTACTGACACACACACACACAATATAATACACACACTATACATGCATTGCATGTCAAGGGGGAATCCCGTACACACTTGTACATTTACAACCACGGACAACGCGGCGGCAGCCAGATCCTTGTTAAGACGGCTGTTTATGAGCTCTCGTAAAAGTACGTCATAAAAACAGGAAAAATGTTTTCTGCCGCCACGGGTCGCAAATGTCCAACATCTAAAAAGTAACTTCGCGGATTTCAAACGCAGGAAATTATGATTTTTTTTTCCAAACATTTTTGATTTAAAAAAAATGTTTTTGGAATAGCATATAAATAATTACATACATACTGAACAATGTTGAGTAAAAAAAAATCAAGGCACTTTGTATGGTCTTTAACAATAGAATAAAGTCAGTTTATTAAACAAACAGAAATTGCATTCTGTTACATCCTATTCTCTTACCAACCTCATCTCATTCCAAATAAATTATACCTTTTCTAATTTTTGTAACAATCTTGAATATGAATAGGTAATCAATATAAGTATAATTAAAGTATAATTAAATAAACTTTTAAAATTACGTAAATTTATAATAACTTTGCATAAATATAAACAGCGAAATTTGGATCGTGCATAACAGGATTTTAGAATATGTGGAAATGTAAACGAGTTATTTTATACATGCCGGAGGTGACGACACATGGAGCCTCCATGAACATTTTGTAAAAGCTATTGTATAATAATACATTACTGTTCACTAAATCTAATTTCAAACTCTTTTTGTACAAATTTCCAAAATGGTTAATATAGGTTTTCTCGGTCAATTTCGGCATATTTAAACACCGCGTCATTCTGTTTCGCGCGCAATTGAATGCTTCTCCAAATCATCATTCAATTTCGTTTTATGAGTAGGCAATAGTACTCTTGCGTCATGCGATTTAAACAAAATAACTATCCAATTTAACAACCCACTCCAACAGCATTCAAATTCGCAGGAGCTTTTCGCGGCGCGTATTTGGTCATTCAAAGTCATTATTGGGCAGGCATTTGTGAAATTTGTGCAACTTAATTGACACTTAATTGTTAATCTTCGTTTAACTTTAGTTTCCTATAGATTGTTAGAGGTTTAAAAACGGTTCTCTGATGAATGAATGGACAATAAGAAACCAGGATAAAACATGATGAAGACACACTCAAACAATAAAAACAGGTTATAATGAAACAATCCAATATATATACAACATAAATGTTTCAAAAACGCATCACAGAATTAGGCCCAGGTCAGAAAACCAATAAAAGTTCTAATCAGAGAATGATCACAACAAAGACCGATTGGCCCTATATAAAGTGTACGAGAAACGCACATAAAGAAGAAAACAAAATTAAGATTGAATTAAAGTAAACATATGAAACGTATTCTGTTGTCTTTTGCATTTGTTTATCGTATTTTTAGGTGTTCGGCTTTTCAGCCGAACAACTATTGTTATTGTTCCGTTGTTTGTTTTTTTTTTACTCCTCCTTCTTCTTCTTCTCCTTAACTCTTCTCTACATCGAAAGTGCAAGTTAACAATTTCACACAACCTTGAAACTTCACACATATAAAGACCTTATCATGTAGATGAATCTAGAAGTTGTTACGTAACGTCATCAGGTATCAAATTACAAGCCATTTAAGTTTTAAAAATGACCATTTGCTATCGACTGTATATCAAAATATACTAAATCTATGATGTTCATAATCTGGGATCTGATAGATCAAGGCTTAGGCAACATTTGAAAAGTTAACGTCAAAATCGTCTGACATTTGCTTCCGGTCGTACCGGAAGGTCAAGAGCCTGATTTGTTTTTTCTTCAAATTCCTTTTTCTGGGCCAAAATCCCATTGACTTAACACACACCAGACACTCGTGGTTCTGGGGCCCATTGTTTACAAACCGCAGAGACTGAGATCGTTATCTACTGGAAAACAGCTGGCGGTCTTCACGGGGACGTTTGCGGTGTCACAGGCTAAAGCTCGTGCAGGATAACATATATTTTATAGATGTGTGGTTGGGCGTTTAAGCCAATAACGGATGCGCTACAATATTTATAAAACCATAGATCGTATTAACTTAATACTGCAGTGTCATTTTTGTACGAATGGAAAGGGCTGTTGAAAAAGCCAATACCGAAAAGCTATTTCTTTGAAATGAGTAAGGCAACTTACTTTTGAAAACAATCTTAAGTCACATTTTAACAATGATCCCAATTGATGAGGACATCAATTACCGTCACTTCCGAACACCTTGAGTTTGTTCACAAACTCTGAATTTCTAGTTTATTTTATTATTAATATTGTTTTTGTGGAATTTGAAAATCTCGTCGAACTAACTTTACTAAATTGGATGAAGAATGTGAATTACTAAAAAGAACGACGTATAATATTACGCTAAATTGAATATAATGCCACATTAATTCACATGCCCTGAAAATGAAATTGAATGTTTGAATTCTTAATTCGAAACATAGTAACAACTGGAGAGGCAAAATCGCTTTAATATGAACGTATGATGTGAATATTTGCCGAAATTAAACACGTGCAGATTTCCGTGCTCAAATAATTACAAAATATACTAAACAATTGTAAGCAACTAACATAGATTCGGTTTCTGACAAGCACCTAACATTTCTTGATTACTTAATCTGTGTGCTGTACTTCTTGTTTTTTTTTCTGTATAAGTAGAATAAAATGTACTTCACAAAGTACCTAAATTTACAAATACTAATGTTAACAGCGAAATTGTGGTCGTGCATAAAAGGTTCTTTTTCGTAGAATGTGTGGAAACGTTATTCTTCTATTAAATCATTTTCACTAAATTTATTTCATGATTTTGATCGCTGTTCCGATATAGACGTAAAAAGAGTGTATAAATACGGGTTCAGGGAGGAGTTTATGGGTAGGATAAAGACAACAATCCAGGCATACATGTCTGGACCGATTACTACCGTCCCAGTCTGAGATAGTATCCCCATGATGATGACAGGCATCCAGCATGCGAAATCAGTGCCAACTATGAACGCCATTTTGACCGCCATTCTGATTTCACGATCACGGTGAGCGGCCACGCGGACCTTTCTCGATGAGCGCTTCACTTTGACAAATATTCCCACGTAGCAGACGAACACCACCAGGAAACAGAAGAGGTTGACACCAAGAAAGAGGATAATCGAGAAAATCCAGGCTGGCTTCTGACCTTTACCTACTGGGATCGATAACGTCTGGCTCCCGAATGGATTATCAATAGCGCCCTCAATGACCTCGAAAGCGGTTGGTTTGGTGATGAGCGGTAGTCCAATGCACACATCAGATAAACCGTAGATATTCGAATCTGACCGACTACCAAAGACCGTTGGTCCAATACTCAAACCAAGTGATATTGACCAAATAACGAGGAGGACTAAAATGGTGGATTTCTTGCGTAGTTGCCATGTGCTGAAGTGGTACACGATACTCCAGAAACAATTTATACTGATAAGCGTGACGATAAACACAGACGCCTCACACGACAAGACCGACAACACGCCAGCTATTTTGCATGTCATGCTTGACCGCCATTGCTTGGCCTCTGCTGAGTACTTCTCACCAAAATGCAGATCTGCCACCGCAATAATGAGCATATAAACCCCCATCATGAAGTCAGACACGGCTAGATTTAGAACCATAATTGAGTGAATTATTTTCTTGATATTATTTCTATTTTGTGTCACATGGAACTCCCTTGCTCTTTGGACGATGACCACAGCATTGCCGATGAGGGCGCTTACTCCAAGAACCCACACAGATACGCGGAGGAATGTGTTCCGCATGAGACTGCCACAGAGGTTCAATGGAGGTTGTAACTCAGTTGTCTCACATTGTGATATCATGAAGTTAGATAAAGATGATACAAACTCACAACAGAGTCTGTAGTCGTCCACGTACCTGAAATTTCAATAGAAAAAAATCATCATAAATCTTCATCGTAGTCCTCTTAATCTTCATCATCTTAATCTTCATCATCATCATCTTAATCTTTATTATCACCATTTTAATTTTCGTTATCTTAATTACCATTGTCATCATCTTCATCATCATCATCACCTTAATCATCATCATTATTATTACGCTCATCATCCTCGTCATCGCCGTCGTCGTCATTATCTTTGTTGTTGTCAACATTGAAGTAGTCTTTGTAACGCAGGCTTTTTCCTTAAGGCACTTTACCATGTTATACCAGAAAATCGTGTGTGGGGGTCAATATTCTTTGCCTCACCCGCGTGGTCTTAGTTTTAATGCTTATGGATAGGCATCGTTATTGTGTGCATTTGGGCGGTCATTTTACATGTGCTGTAAAATCCCATCTGTCAACGTTTGGGGGTAGAAATAAGCCTGAAAATTTTCCTTTGTTTAAGTACCAACAGAAAGCGGTATTTAGGCAGTTGACCTGACGTTATTTCTGCTAGTTTGTCGTCTATTGGCCTATGCTCAGCAAAGTCGTGAGTTTCTTTAGTTTCATGATCGTTTATGTGTGCAAACATTTACAGTAACGTTTGGGCTCATTTGAAGTTAATTATTTGAAGGGCAGACATATTTGGGGGTACACGTATAAATTCATGCAGTGTAATTTGCTTTATGTAGGTCCTGACTGTTTGCCACGATTTCTGTTTGACCTCAAATAACTGGTGATTATACTTCTCATGTTGATTATTTCATATAATGTTTATTTAATCATGATAACAATGTATTTACATATATTATTTGATCTGTGGTTAATTTCAGATTAAACCTAGTTATATTCCACAAGTATACATCTCTGCGTGGAAAGTGTCAATGATATGAGAGTGAATGGGTTAATTGCAAACAGGGCAGCAGAATACGTTACAGTCTTCATCTGTAAGACATCGATCAACACAAACTGTTGTCTATGTATAATCATCAATAAGTCCTCTGCGCAGTCTTCTTCTTAGATACTTACAATTTTTTCAAGCTCTCTAAGTCAGACACTGCACCAGGCTCCACATGGACAGGGTCATCACTTGGTTCACCTCTGATCAGAACTCTAGAGTAAGATCATGATCAAATATAGGTATTCAAATAAAATTATTTGAATATAATGCAACTATTCAAAAAGCCGGAATATTTCTTTGTTCGTAACAAATGTTAATACTCAGTGTATATTTTTTTAATAAACAAAACAAAACAAAAACAAACAAACAATCAAACAAAACAATTATAATTTAAATGAAAAATGTTCATAAACCGACACAGTCTGATTTACTTTTACTTATATTTTTCTTACAGTGTGTTTAGATTACTGAGTCCACTAAACGCCTCCATTTGTAGTTTTAGGAGAGGAATATCTTTTGCAAACCTGAAACATGAAATGAAAGAAACAAATCATATTAAAATGTTACGGTATGTAATGTCTATTAAAATGTTTATAGTGTAATTAAATATTAGCTTAATGGAATATGTCTGTTGAATACCTTCCCATTTAATAAATGTGATTTTTGATACATTCAAATGTGTATGATTAGGCTTATACCATGGGCGTCCCCAGGATTTGAATGGAGTTCATGTTTTAACGGTAATATAACACTATACTGTAATAACCGTCATCGACAAGACAACCTTTTTTCCAAAAGTAAATCCACAAAAAGAGGTTCACTCACATGACTTTCAAATTGTTGAGTTCAGAGAAAGAGTTCGCCTCAAGATACTTTATTTGATTCCTCGAGATTTCCCTTCAATAGAAAAAATTAAGTATAAATTATGAAGATAGTAGGATTTGAAGCTTTGTGTGCAAGATCAGTAAAAGGGGGTTTGCAGTTGCACCATGTAATATCTCTATGGAGTTGTGTTGGTTTTGAGAAGAAGCGATAGTTTGACAACTCGACGTTAAGATCAGTATACCCAGGATCGCATATTTGACTCCTGTAGATGTTCCTTCTAAAATCTAAGTATATTAAGACGGTGTTCACTTTTTACAGTGTTTCGAAATGCAATAAATAGTATTCTTTGGGTG
This sequence comes from Zoroaster sp. YZ-2022, assembly GCA_029582265.1. NCBI lineage: Eukaryota > Metazoa > Echinodermata > Asteroidea > Forcipulatida > Zoroasteridae > Zoroaster > Zoroaster sp. YZ-2022. The sequence goes on along the minus strand of CM055817.1, from coordinate 38,532,691 downwards.
CAGCGTCATGTTAAATGTTAAATTTATTAAACTGGTAATCCTGATCGTAACGTTATACTGCAATGTAAACTGGACCCTTTGTAATAACTCGTTATTTACTAGATTTATATTTGTTTTACTTACAAAAATGTTAGGTTGCTAAGACTGACGAAGGTCCCAGGACGTAGTTGACTGATTTCGTTACCAGCCAACGACCTATATTAAACAAGCAGGAAAGGTAAGGAAAAATAGAGACATAGATATCTTAAAGTTTATGTATTATTATCAAATTAAAAATACAAAGAACCAGAGGTGATGACAATGTGAAACGGCGCCTTATAAAGCGGCTGGCAAATTCCGCCATGCAGTATATTTAACGGTGTGAAAATAAATAAATTAATAAATTAATAAATTAATAAATAAGGTTTAAATCATTTGTATAATGATATACTGCACTAACATAATACCTCTTACAGATATTTGATATTTGAATTAATGATCATTTAATTCACCAATTACAATGTTCTTGTAAATCAGTGATCATTTATGTTTTTCGACAATGTCAATAGCGTGAAGGGGCTTTAATTCAATAATTCTCGATATAAACGGTATTATAAACTTACAGTGCATTAAGTAACCGGAATCCTTTGAATAGACCAGCATTGAGGACACTGATATTTGCTCCTGATCCTGAAAGTGTACTAAGCATTGATAACAATATCATTATGATGCAGACTCGTGCGCTTGCATTTATAATGAAATCAATTCACCATTCAGACTTTAACGGTTGAAAATTTAAATGTTTATTTGAAATTAGTATTTACAAAAGCAAGTTTGTGTTGAATACCTAGGCATTCCGTGCTAGGCAAAGAAGTGGCATTTATCTAGCGAACACATTTGAAAAGTAACTAGTAACATTACTGTTTTAGATTAACCATAGTGTTCAAATATAGGTCAAACTGTAAATTATAAATATTAAGTTATATCTTACAGCTCCTTCGTGATTTTCACGATGTTTGAAACAGTTGTTTTGTTCCAACCGTCCTTACAAATAACATTTCGATCGCTGTCTTCATCGTATTGGCAACTACATTCATTAGGGCATCGCTGATCTATATTAAGAAAAAGAAAACTATATAATCTTAACCATACTGCTGCCATCTTTGTCAGATTCCCTGACTCAAGACATTTATCATAACACTAATTCTGGGTACGTTTAAGGGGCCAGCCTATACAGTGTGTCTCAAAACAAAAATGCAAACAAAATTTAACGGAATGCCAGACGTAGAATGAGTAACCAGCATAGATAATATAGGTATGGTTTGAAAGATACACCTTTCCACTTTAAAATGAGACATCAAACGTCCAAATCTGAAAATTTTTGACAGAGTTATGAGTATCTTTTGTCAATGGATTAGGAAGTTAACAATGGCAGAATACTGGGAGAATAACCCAGTGGTTTTTGCGGGCAAGATTGGCAACGGTCCCTAAGTAAAAAAAAAACAGAAACTTTGAAATGGTTGTTTAGTACATTGTATCTTGACTTAGAGAGTGGGCAGACAATTTTGCCAATAAATTATTACCAATTTTGTACCTTCTCTCCTAAGACTGATTGTATTAACTTACCTTCTCCTTTGCATGGCACATTCATATTGCGCACAAACAGTATTCCTAAAATCCAACCCATTCTGCACTTTTTATTCGAAGCGTCAAGACAAAAATCTCTCATCTATACACTGAAATAATGAGTCGATCTCCTGCCATACAGTAGCGCCTTGTCATCATTAAAAAGGCGCGCACACAGTTGTTGATTCTGGTACATCCAGTTATAGGGCTACGTGACAACCTTCAAGCGCGCGCTTTATACCAAGACATCATTGATCAACCACACCAAAGCAATTAAGCAGAGGGATACGTATCAATGCACAGCATCAATTATTAAAATGATAATGTTACAACAATAATTGGAATTGACCAGGATGCCTGCTACCACCATCAACTTCACATAAAGTGAGTAAGGAGATTGAAATGCATAAATTTTGTATCAAATTTAATGAGTAATTATTAATGCCTCTTTAAAGCAATGAGGTGTTTAGATCCAACCTGCTTGCTGTGTTGACAGCAGAGGCCAATTTCATAGAGCTGCTCAGCAGAAAAACATGGTTACCAAAACAAAATTACTTAACAGATATTGTTTGCTACCAGCTAAACTTTCCAATAGAATGTGTGTATTTTGGCTGGAAGTCTGTTTTAAAATGCTCAGCAAAAAATATTTGCTGAGCACAATTCTCTACTCTGTGAAATTGGCTCCTGGACACTCTTGTGTTATCAAATACAATGATTTAAACAGTTTCATAAAGGTGGCTTTCTATCCTGTTGGTATGTTGATACGTTATGCGCACGCGCATTGGTATAGTACAAGCAATATTTTGGCTACTTTCCAAAGATGGCTTAACTGTGTATAATCTAACCTAAATTACATAATACGTTTAAAAGCCATGATTCTTGAGGCAGAAATTGACTTTAATAAGAAATTGACTTTGTTTAATAATAATTTGGGTCTTTACAACACATACGTTAAAGGCAAGTCTCAAGCTTTCTAATTTCATGCGCAAAATTCCTAAAGAAATGGGTGTTCAATGCATTTTCAATGGGCTTCAGATGATCGTTGGAGCCAGCACGTGCGAATTGAAGTGGCCGTGGTTTATGTTGGAATTACATCACACTTAACAAAGGGATAAATACTGTTGCGTACTGAAATGTATACACTGGCCTAGATAACAGGGCATCTAAACAATGTAGATGTCTATATACATACTTAAAGTCAACAACTCTGTATAAATTTTTAAATTAAGACAATCAATCCAATCATTGTTATTTGTGAATCAAATAACTATTTGTTTATTTTGTAATCTTATTGTGTGTATTTGTCGTGAGCATATTTACTTAATTAGTGGGCAGAATAATACATTAGTGCAACACTACCCTACCTCTGTCTGTGACACAGTGGCGTAACCAAAGGTTACTCCTCCTCCCCCACATGTCGGTAAATTCACAAACATGTTGGCAATAAGGGCCCCAGAAGTTCTGTGCTGTGTGATGTAATCATGACAAATTATAAAGTGTCCTAATCTATGTCAGGGGATACAGAAAATTGATATGGCGAAAATATTGGAGGGTGTAATATGATTATATTGGTCATCTCCCTCTAAAATGTTATTATTTACACTCCCCTCCCCCCCCCCACCAAATTTGAACCCTTAGTGATTGGCTAATTAGTAATGATGGAGTGCCATGGTCGAGCGGTTTAGTGCATCGGATTTTATGTTCTGGTGGCCGAGTCGTCAGAATGTGGGTTCGAATCCTGACTGCGACCGTGGTGCTTGTGTCCTTGAGCAAGACACTTTACCATAATTGCTTCTCTTCACCCAGGAGTAAATGGGTACCTGTGAGGGCAGAATTGGTTGTTGTGTTTGATTATTATTATTATGGACAATTATAAATTGTTCTTGCATAATACACTTTGTATCATTCTGTTATGCAGTTTTATGCAGTGTTATGCAGGTATGAATGCCAAAAATAAACGAGTCAATATGCATTTGTGTGCGAATAATATGCTTATTTATTTCACGTACTCGAATTACATACACTGATAATCATTAGGAGTCACTATAAATTCAATCTCAAAACTTGTTCAGAGTGCACCCCACTAAAATATGCAACAGGCTGTTTCATGCCCTCAATATTTTCTGAAATTAAAGAAGGAATGTGTAAAAATGGTCCAATTTCATGACCTGGGTGTCCTTGATTTCCAATTTTGAGTATTATGGATACAGTAGGCCTGTATAAAAGCTGTTGTATATAATAATATGTTACTTTTTACTAAATCTAAATTTCAACCAAATTTGTGCCAAATTCCAACAAAATGGTTAATAAAACACGTACTCAAATAATTACAAAATATACTAAAATTTGTAAGCAACTAACATAGATTCGGTGTCTGACAACCACATAACATTTATAGTTTATTTAATCTATGTGCTGTTAAAGGTGTTTTTTTAAGTTTGTGGATACGTATGATTAAACGTACTTTTAAAATTGTATAACTTTGAATAAATATAAACAGCAAAATTTTGGTCGTGCATGAAAACAGGAATTGCTTCCTGTTACATCTCATTCTGTCACCAACCTCCTCTCATTCCAAATCATCCATACCTTTCATATTTTGTGTAAAAACCTTGCTAGGTATGAGTAGTTTTTTTACCTGAAAAAAAAGGATATTTCCATCGGCCGTTTTGTAAGATTTCAGATAGATGAAAACTCTACACTTGAATAGAAATAGAGCAAATTGGCTTGGCTGCTTTGTATAAATGACGCCCTCTTTAGGCCACACTCAGAGCTTCCACAACCATTTTGTAAAAGCTATTGTGTACAATAACACGTAACTGTTCACGGAATCTAATTTCAACTTCTTTTTGTGCATAATTCCAATGGTTAATAAAACATGTGCAAATTTCTGAGCTGAAATAATTACAAAATATACTAAAATTACTGTGCTGTTAAAGGTGTTGTTTTAAGTTTCTGGATACGTATGATTAAATGTACTTTTAAAATTACGTAAATTTACGATAACGTTGAATAAATATAAACAGCGAAATTTATGTCACGCATAAAGGTTACATCTCATTCTGTCACCAATCTCCAAAATTTTCAAAATGGTTAATAAAACACGTGCAAATTTCTGTGCTCAAATAATTACAAAATATACTAACATTTTTTAAGCAACTAAACATAGATTTGGTGTCTGACAAGTGAACACTCAACATCCGTGTGTTGTTAAAGGTGTTATTTTAAATGTGTGTACTTTTTAAACGTACTTAAAATTACTTAAGTTTACAACTTTAAATAAATAAAAACACCGACATTTTTTTCTTGCATGAAAAGTTTTTTTTGTGGAAATGTATGCATATTCTTCTATAGATATTTGTTCGTGCTTCCCTGCTGCCTCTGTAACCTCATTTCATTCCATGTCAATCATAAATGTAACACGTGCAAATTTCCGTGCTCAAATAATTACAAAATATGCTAAAATTTGTACCCAACTAACACAGACTCGGTGTCTGACAAATTCAAAACCTAATATTTCTTGTTAATCCATGTGCTCTTAAAGGTGTTCTTTTAAGTTGTGGATGCGTATGATTAAATGTACTTTAAAATGACGTAAATTTACAATAACTTTTTCAGAAAGTGTGGAAATGTAAACGAATTATTCTGTACATGCTGAAGGTGCTGTAATGTTGTTGCTTAAAGTCAGATTATATACAAACAGGAATTACTTCCTGTTACATCTCATTCTGCCACCAACCTCCTCGTATTCCAAATCATCCATACTTTTCCCATTTTGTGTAAAAGTATTGCTAAGTATGAGTAGTTTTTCTACATGAAAAAACGAGATTTCCATAGGCCTTTTGTAAGATTTTAAACAGCTGAAAACTTTACACTTGAATGGAAATGGAGCATTTATGCTTGGCTGGTAAAAATCGCTGCTTTGTGTAAACAGCGTCCTCTTTAGGCCACACACAGAGCCTCCATTACTATTTCGTATCATATAACGTAACTTTTCCCAAAAATCTAATTTCAACCTCTTTTAGGGCAAAATTCCACAATGGTTAATAAAACGCGCAAATTTCGTGGTCGAATGACAAAATACGGTATACTAACATTAATTTGTAAGCAACTAACATAGATTCGGTGTCTGATGACAAAAACATTTCTTGTTTACTTAATTCGTGTGCTGGAAAAAGTGTTCTTTTATGTTTGTGGATAAGTAGAATAAAATGTACTTTTAAAATTACGTAAATTTACAATAACTTGAATAATTCAATAAATATAAACATCGACATTTTAGTCGTACATAATTTTTGTGTGAAAATTTTTGTGTGGAAATGTAAACGAATTATTTTGTACCTACCGCTTTTGTACTTGATTCTCATTCAATCGAAAAATCAATACAATAATGTTTCACTACATTTACATTGTACTTTCATCAGTATATTTGCATCCCGTTATTTCCTTGTTTTGTGGATGTTTGTGTTTTGAAACTCGCTTGCTCAATGTGTCTAATGATTTCTTATTTTTTTTAACTGATTTGGATTTATTGCTGTTTGATCGCTGATCTGATACAGACGTAAACAGGGTGTATAGATACGGGTTCAAGGAGGAGTTTATGGGTAGGATGAAGACAACAATCCAGGCGTACATGTCTGGACTGATTACTACCGCTCCAGTCTGAGAGAGAATCCCCATGATGATCACAGGCATCCAGCATGCGAAATCAGTGCCGACTATGAATGCCATTTTGACCGCCATTTTGATTTCCCGATCACGGTGAAGCGCCACGCGGACCTTATTCGATGAGCGCTTGACTTCGACAAAAATTGCCACGTAGCAGACGAACACCACCAGGAAACAGCAGAGGTTGACGCCAAGAAAGAGGATAATTGAGAAAATCCAGGCTGGCTTATGACCTTTACCTTCTGGGATCGATATCGTCTGACTTTCGAATGGATTATTAATAGCGCCCTCTGACCTCGAAAGCGGTTGGTTTGGTGGTGAGTGGTAGTCCAATGCACACATCTGATAAACCATAGATATCTGAATCTGACCCACTACCAAATATAGCTGGTCCAATACTCAAACCAAGTGATATTGACCAAATCATGAGGAGGACTAATACAGCCGATTTTCTGCGTAGTTGCCATGAGCTGAAGGGGTACGCAATGCCCCAGAAACAATTTACACTAATAAGCGTGACGATAAATACAGACGCCTCGCACGACAAAACCGACAACACGCCAGCTATTTTGCATATCACGCTTGACCGCCATTGCTTGGCCATTTGTGAATACGTCTCATCAAAATGCAGATCTGCTACCACAATAATGAGCATATAAACACCCATCATGAAGTCAGACAGGGCTAGATTTAGAACCATAATTGAGTGAATTTTTTTCTTGTTATGATTTCTATTTTGTGTCCCATGGCACTCCCTTGCTCTTTGAACGATGACCACAGCATTGCCGATGAGGGCGCTTAGTCCAAGAACCCACATGGATACGCGGAGGAATGTGTTCCGCATGAGACTGCCACAGAGGTTCAATGGAGGTTGTAACTCAGTCGTCTCACATTGTGATATCATGAAGTTAGATAAAGATGATACAAACTCACAACAGAGTCTGTAGTCGTCCACGTACCTGAAATTTCAATAGAAAACGAACTCATCATAAATGGATTTCATTCTTGCCATACACCTCATCTTCACTATCATGATCATCATCGTCCTCTTCGTCGTCGTCGCAGTGATCCTCATAATCTTGATCGTCGTCCCCTTAATTTTCATCATTATGTTAATCTTTATCATTATCTTAATCATCATCTTCATCATCATCATCACCTTCGTCATCAATCATCACAAACTGCTATCAATAAGTATATGCATGCTTCTTTGATACTTACAATTCCTGCAATCTCTCTAAGTCAGACACCGCACCACTCTCCACATGGACAGGGTCATCACTTGCTTCACCTCTAATCAGAACTCTAGGGTAAGATCATGATCAAATGGAGGCATTCAAATTAAATCCTTGAAACGAAACTTTAGCTGTAAAATACCTGTCACTGAATACGGCAAATATTGTGGATTTCATTTTTATATTTGAATATAATGTAGCAATTCAAAAAAACAGAATCTTTCCTTTTTCATAACAAATGTTAAAACTCAGTGTATAATTTAAATACAAATAAACAAAACAAAAACAAGCCAAAACAAATATATATATAATTAATAAAGGAAAAATGTTAATACACCGATTTACTTTATTATTTTTACTTATATTTTTCTTACAGTGTGTTTAGATTACTGAGTCCACTAAACGCCTTATTTTGTAGTTTTAGGAGAGGAATATCTTTTGCAAACCTGAAACATGAAATGAAAGAAAAAATACATATTCAAATGTTATGTAATGTCTATTAAAATGTTTATGGCGTAATTAAATATTAATGGAATATGTCTGTTGAATACCTTCCCATGATATTAAATGTGATTTTTGACACATTCAAATGGGTATGATTACGCTTAAACTATGGGTGTCCCCATGATTTCAATGAAGTTTGTGTAAATCCACAAAAAGAGGTTCACTCACATGACTTTCAAATTCTTGAGTTCAGAGAAAGAGTTCGCCTCAAGATCCTTTATTTGGTTCCTCGATATGTCCCTTCAATACAAACATCAAATAAAAAAATATGAAGATAAGTAGGATTTGAAGCTTTGTATATGGTGTAATATCAGTGAGAGCAAGGCTTGTATATGGTGTAAGATCAGTAAGAGGAAGGTTTGTATATGTGTAAGATCAGTAAGAGGAAGGTTTGTATATGGTGTAAGATCAGTAAGAGATAGGTTTGTATATGGTGTAAGATCAGTAAGAGGAAGCTTTGTATATGATGTAAGATCAGTAAGCGGAAGCTTTGTATATGGTGTAAGAGGAAGGTTTGTATATGGTGTAAGATCAGTAAGAGGAAGGTTTGTATATGGTGTAAGATCAGTAAGAGGAAGGTTTGTAGTAATAATAATAATGTAATAATGTATAGATTTATATAGCGCACGTATCCACCAACTAAGTGGCGCTCAAGGCGCATTATATTATTATCCCTGCTCATAAGGCTCATAAGGCTCATAAATCATTCCTGAAACCATCTCAGCTCCCTGGGGAGTATACAGCTCAATTGCTGCCATTTCTAGCGCATATAGAGCAAACCATCTCTGCCTTCACAGGTACCCATTTAACCCCTGGGTGGAGAGAAGCAATTATGGTTAAGTGTCTTGCTCAAGGACACAGGTGTCACGGCCGGGGCTCGAACCCACACTCTGCTAATGGCAACACCAGAACTTAAGTTCAGTGCGCTAGACCGCACGACAATCCACTTTACGTGCATTATACAACACACGGGACCTACGGCTTTACGTCCCATCCGAAGGACGAAGCAATTATGGTTAAGTACCTCATGTAATATCTCTATGGAGTTGTAATAGTTTATTAGGTGTTCGAGAGCGCAGCGCGAACACCTATTGTTTTTGTACTGTTTTGTTAAAGTTTTTTTTTACTTCTTTTTCTCAGTGGCGACTGTCCGGCAACAAAGGCATCCTTGCTGAGCATTTACAGCCTTCAAACTTAACACATGAACAGAACATAACAAGCTGACGAAACCGTTTTCTGTGACGTCATGATTACGTCATCAGGTGTCGAATTACGCTAAAAAGTAAAATATTTAAAACGTTTCATATACGTTGCATGAAAGAATCAAAGTTCGTATAGCGCCGCAAGGCGCAATACGAGGCGCTAGTCTGGGCTATGGGCACAACGTACACGCAAACAGCGTCGGTATCGATTGTACATGTAGATCCATTGTAACCAAATAATAATAATAATAATAATAATGTGTGGACTTATAGCGCACGTATCCACCAACTAAGTGGTGCTCAAGGCGCATTCTTTTACGTGGATTACACAACACACGGGATCTACGGCTTTACGTCCCATCCGAAGGACGAAGCAATTATGGTTAAGTACCTTGCTCAAGGACACAAGTGTCACGACCGGGGCTCGAACCCACACCCTGCTGCTGGCAACACCAGAACTTGAGTTCGGTGCGCTACACCGCTCGGCCACGATATTTGGTTACTATGGAGCTGCATGTACAATCGATATCGACGCTGTTTGCGTGTGTGTGGTAACCATGGCCCAGACGTCATTTTTGTAGGCTGTAAAAATGGATCGCCAACAGTACACGGTCATAAAAAGAGTAAGTATCTTGAATTTGAAGTTACTTTTTAAGAGGATTTCCTATATTCATCTTCGTGTTTTTATACAAGAAAAACCATTTTTTAAGCTGTCCATTCGTCGTTGCATTGTGCCTGTTTAACTAACATGACTAACGTTAGTTAGGCCTACGTGAACATACTTTGGACAGTAAACAACTAACAAAATATGAACAGATGTCACCAAAATGTATTTAGAATATAAATAAGGATAGGAAAATTCAGTTGTTAAGGTTATGGCAATTATTCAGTAGAAATGTTATGCCATATATTTTGTAATTTTTTCTCCAAAATCTTCAGTCTGTGCACAAATTAAATAAGTAGCCTAGCGATTGTTTTACTGCACTTTTCCTTAATTTTGTACCCTTCTCAGATACAAATAAACTTACATAGACAATTATTTCACAGGAAAAATGCACAATATTCATGACACAATACATGTACTTGTAGGTCCTGCTCCTCGAGGCCTCTCAGACACCACTCACATCACAATCACATGAAATTATAATGAGTATATGAGACTCTGCAATTTCCTTAAATACCTTTCTTTTGATGAGAGTTTCGTGCGAGAATATTTCTTTAATTTATTACACATTGTCAAGAATAATTGTGCAATTTTGAAACAAACCAATGCCCTTTTCAATTTCAATGGTCCAGCTACTCTAAAATTATACACTATTTTCCCCATTCCCATAAATTAGAACTTCTCTGAATTTTCAAATACTTTATTCTTGGTCCATGTACTTATAAAACCTTCCTATTATTTTTTACAGCATGTTCACTGTGACATATTATTTTCCTCATTCACATAAATTAGAACTTCTCAGAAATTTCAAATACTTTATTCCATGTACTTCCATAAAACTTAACTATTATTTTTTACAGCATGTTGACTCCGATGTATCATGGCTCAGACTGAGTTCCAGCCAACAGTACCCCAAACACGGCGTTGACACCACATCCAAATGCAGTATCGTAACTGTTCAAGTCATCAACAATCTTGGTATGGTTTAACGTATTATGTTAACAGATCGTTTGAGAAGGGGTCTTCATACCAATGATGAACATTTCATTTAGTTTTAATGCTTGTTTATTACAAAAAATTAAGGTTTAGTATAATTTGTTATTATTTTTTGCTATAGCAGTACTGGCATTTCAGTCCAAGAGAAGGGGTGTATCTGATAACCACCTTTCCAATCCATGTCAGTTAAACAACATTTATTTAAATCTAAGCCTTACTCCTATTTTCAATCTTAAATCTTTTTTTTTAGAAAGGACAGAAACATCTTGCAACTTCAGCTATGCAGAATTGATGCTGGGTGTGATTTTCGACATAATGAAGCACCAGTCGTCAGTCAATGGAATTGGTAATTTGGGCCCCTTATACTTTTATTGCTTGTTTGCCCTCCCCTTCCCTAGTTCTTGGATTCTATAGTGCTGCAATGATAGACCAAAGAATTTTAGAAAAAACCCAAATGTGTTGGTTCATCACCAGTGGCAGTACATGCCATCACCAAGAACTTGGGGGAGGGGGAAGACATTTTATTCTAAAATTACCGATTCCAATGACAACCCTGAATGTCACCCATTCTGAACTGTCACTAAATCGTACATACAGAGCGTACATTTATTATAAATGCAGGTTGATTCTGTTTTCTTATCAACAAAGGATCATGGTTGGGATCATTTACACTGAAGTTATTTCACTTGTTACATGTGTAAGACCATGTACACTCATTTCTAGATTGTTTACAATTAGGTTAAACAGGTCAACAAAGTAGTTTCAATTGTGGGGGAGGGAAGTGTGTAACCACAAAAGTCAAGTTATGAACCCAAAAGACAGTTAAAATAAATATGTATTTCATTGCTTTATTAGCAATTTACAAGCATCCATACAACTCTTTGATTATTTCAATGTCTAACAATTTATGTACAAAATGGCATCTGATCTTTACAGACATTTTGCCAATCATGTGTACAACCTTGAAAAGTTAAAATCAATGTATAATTTGTTTTCAAATTTTATAAATAATGTTTTAATTATTTGCGGTATAGGTGAAAACAAAGACAGTTTATAAGCATGTCACAATAAGGAGATGCTTGATTACAGTGTCACTATCATTGTCAATTTATCATTATATTTTTGTTATAAACTTAACCTGAAAGTGAAGTATATTATAAATAAAGATTAAATTTATTTTTGTACAAGACTTAATACCAAGAGATAAATACCAATGATGGCTTCATTTAAATCTAAATTGAAAGGTTTTTCCATAAACATAGTGAAAATGGCAACCAATTATCAGATTTGATCCAGTGGATATATATTCTGTTTTCTTGTCAACAAAGGATCATGGTTTGGGTTCATTTACACTGAAGTCATTTCACTTGTTACATGTGTAAGACCATGTACACTCATATCTAGATTGGTTACAAGTACATGTAGGTTAAACAGGTCAACAAAGTGGTTTCAATTGATTGTGGGGAGGGAAGTGTGTAACCACAAAAGTCAAGTCATGAAACCCAACAGACAGTTAAAATAAATATGTATTTCATTGCTTTATTAGCAATTTACAAGCACCCATACAACTCTTTGATTATTTCAATCTTTAACAATTTATGTACAAAATGGCATCTGATCTTAGGATGTAATTCTGTAGTATGGATGCAGCTACAGACATTTTGCCAATCATGTGTACAACCTTGAAAATGTAAAAATCAATGTAGAATTTGTTTTCAAATTGTATACATTATTGTTTAATTATTTGCGGTACAGGTGAAAACAAAGACAGTTTATAAACATGTCACAATAAGGAGATGCTTGATTACAGTGTCACTATCATTGTCAATTTATCATTATATTTTTGTTATAAACTTAACCTGAAAGTGAAGTATATTATAAATAAAGATTAAATTTATTTTTGTACAAGACTTAATACCAAGAGATAAATACCAATGTTGGCTTCATTTAAATCTAAAATTTAAGGTTTTCCATAAACAAAGTGAAAAGGCAACAATTATCAGATTTGATCCAGTGGATATAATTACATTTAATTTTGTTTGAATTGGGAATTATTTACTTTTTGACAAAACTTCTTCTGCGGGGGCAGTGGAAGATGGAAAGCACGGATGCAAGCTTTCTTCCAACTTTATCATGTAGTAGTTATAAGTTTGTTTTCTAATGAAAGGCTAATTAGCTGAAGGAAAGGAAAGGAAATATTTATATGGTCTTCCATGCTTCAGTGTCTTCAGTAACCCCAACTCCCCAAACAATTTAACCCACACTTCCTGCTCTTTGAATTTGCAGCCAAGTTTAATCCAGTTACTATACATGTAGTCCCCTTCTATCCTAAATCAACTTTGTGACTTTATGCCCATAATAACGTTGAATAGGTTGATCTGGCTACTACAACTGGCAAACTATTTTCACATATGGTGATTTTTAATGTTGATTTATCATCTAGCATGGTTTTGAAAAGCATGTGTTGGGCTAGTGTCAATATTTAAAATAAAAACATTGTGTTCCAAGTCACACTTGTTAATTTGTAATTTACTGCTTAAATCTCACAACATTTCCAAGTTCAACAGCCAATATCTCAAGAACTAAATGACCTATTAGAAAACAAAAACACAATTGAATTCCTTACATTAATAACTTGTAATTCTTGTTAAATGAGTTACCATAAATGTTTTGCCAATGGTCAATTAGTGGCACGAAGTAACGATTTTACAAATTTTAAAGGTCATATCTCATAGCTTCAATTTAATGTATAAGTTGACAAATTTGTTATTTTTCATAATCATGAGGAGGTCATATATGACCTTCAAACCACCTAATGTGACCTTTACTTCCTGTCCAAACAGGAAGTTCAAATTCAACACATTCTAACACCAAAATTGATATGTCTTTTGAATATGAAATTGATATTGTTATTATAAAGATGATAAACCCTTGCACAATATGATATTGACATCATCGATGATAATTTGATTGAACCGGAAGTTGACTCGAACACCGTGTGTTTGTTCTAACAAACACTTAAGCTCTAGTTGGTTTTGAGACTGTTGCCCTTTTGGTCGCTCGTCTTGTGTGTATATATATATATATATATATATATATATATATATATATATATATATATATATATATATATATATATATATATACTACTCAAAAAAGATTTAGGGAACAAAACAATTTAGGGAACACCAGTTTACTGCATGCAAGGGTGGTCACACCGTTATTGGAATGTTCCATGAACTGGGATTTTCATTTGCAACCTCTCTCTTTCAGTAGTCATGTCATGAAATGTGTAATCACTACATGCCATCCTTTATCATGAGATTATTCCGTGTTCCTAAATTGTTTTGTTCCAATTTTGTTTTAGTAGTGTATATATATATATATATATATATATATATATATATATATATATATATATATATATGTGTGTGTGTGTGGGGGGGGGGGATGCGCGTGGGACTGTAGAACTTAGAAAAAGTGAATAGTAAAGGTGAAACAGTTGCTCACCGGATAGTTATACCCGAAGTTATACATATACATATACCTATACATATATACATATACATATATACATTACATTACATTACCCATTGTTGAACAACTTCAGCCGCCACATCTTGTCCATTTCTTGACATGTCTTATTATACAAATATAACATGGTTTGAGGGTGGACAGTATTGGAAGTTTACAAAAAAGTTCCTGAGGCGAAGCCGAGTGAACTAGTTTGTCAACGCTCAATACGAGGACTAATATCGACTATCACCGAAATAAACCATGTTATATTTGTTTTATTATAACTCATACATATTCAGTTGACATTACAAAAATAAGGAGATCTCTCGGAAAAGGCGAATTGACATTTACGTGTGCCGCCATCTTTTCATGTGTATGTAGCTAGGGCGATGTTCGCGCGTGCGTACTACACCCGTGCGACTGTTCCCGATTGCTTCGTAAAGCGCATGCGTAGTAGACTGACGCATATGCGACAGTCTACTACGCATGCGTATTTACCCTGTGCGTGAAGACTCGCGGGCGCTTGGTAAACAGTCAAAATAGCATCTGGCACGTGATGGTGAATGGACCAGTAAGAATTCGCCTCTCGATCATGGAAATGTATGAGGTATAGTAATATGGTTTATTAACCGCGCGTGTACCATCATATTATGAGGTTATGTACGCACAGTCAATACAGCATCCTTTTAATGTTTTCAACAGTTACTGCGCGCGCGCCTGTACGTTGATCGTCGTCACCATGCGAGCTGGCAGTCACCTCTTCTATTAACCTTCATTTCATTCCTGTTTTGTTTTCAGTTACCAACGTTTACACTGGTACACCCGCTCTTTGCACTCTTTAATTTTCTATTTTTCATGTCTACCTTCGTCAACATTTGTATTACATTTTACTAATAATACAATTGTATCAATTTTGTTTCATGACTCCTTTTACATAATGTTTTAACCCCTATGTCATATTTTTCATGTTATTTCCATAACCAAAGCCTTACTACTTAAATAATATTTTATTTTATTATCATTTTCATAGTTTGACAACTCGACACCGAGATCAGTTATACTCAGGATCACATATTTGACTCTTTGAGTATAAAAATCGGATAGGGGCCTATATTAACTTTTCTGTGATTACGTTTTTCAGAGTTTCGCAATAAATAATATTCTATGGGTGCAGCGTCATTTTGAATGTTAAATTGATTGAAAACTGTTAATCCCGATGATCATAACGTTACGCTGTAATAGTAATCTGGACCCTTTGTAATAACTCGCTATCCTTTACTAGTTTTGTATTTGTTTTACTTACAAAATGTTAGATTGCTCATACTGACGAAGGTCCCAGGAGTAGTTGATTGATTTCATTACCAGCCAACGACTATGTTGCCAAACAAAGGAGGAAAAGTAAACAAAAATAGATCCGTAGATATATTAAACTTGTGTGTATTCATTTTAAAAATACACAGTACCAGGGATGATGACAATATATACATTAAAATCAGTACACCCAGGACCGAATATTTTGACTCCTCGAGATTGTCCCTTCAATATAAAACCCTAAGTATACAGATTAAGATGGTGTTCGATTTTACAGAGTTTCAGATACAATAAATAGGTTTTTTTTGTGCCGCGTCATTTTCAAATGTTAAATGTATTCAAATTGGTAATCCTGATCATAAAATACACTGTAATATAGTAATATGGACCCTTTGTAATAACTCGTTATTTACTGAGTTTTGTATTTGTTTTACTTACAAAAATGTTACATTGCTCTAAAGACCGTCGAAGGTCCAAGGAAGTAGTTGAGTGATTAGTTATTACCAGCCAACGACGGCTATATTATACAAGCAGGAAACGTAAGGCGTAGATATCTTAAAACTTTATCGCCATTATCAAATTAAAAAACCAGAGGTGATTGACAATGTAAAACGGTGCTGTATAAAACGGCTGGCAAATGCCGCCATGCACAGTATATTGGTGTTGTAAAGATGGATGGAGTGGATGGATAGATGGATGGATGGATGGATGGATGGATGGATGGATGGATGGACGTTGGATGGGTGGGTGGGTGGGTAGGAGTGAGTGGATGGGTGGGTGGGGTTTAAATAATTTGTAAAATGATATATTGTACTAACAATACCTATCTGACAAGAAACATTTTAATTTAAAGGGGATATTTGATATCATCATCGACTTTTACACCAATTCGTCATTGTCAGTGCAAAAAACGTCGTATGTTCCGTCCACAATGCAATAAGGTCGTATGTACAGCGCGTCAGTCAATCTGCATGAATTTGCATACATTAAAAATATTTGTGCAACAACGTCGTATCTCAGCCATTGCTTTGTGCATTCATCCGGGAACTTGTTACATACGACCTTTTGCTGGCACAAACTGGTTTGTGCGAAAACGTCGTAACTCGGAGATACGACGTTTTGCACTAAACGACTGAACGGTATAGTTTCTTGTAAATCAGTGATATTTAATTCCAATAATTCTCAATAACCATGGCATAAAACATACCAATTACACTGTTCATGTAACAAATCCAGTGATTATTTAATTCAATAATTCTCAATATACCCATCATCAAAGCATTATACCAATTACACTGTTCTTGTAATCAATGATCGACTTTAATTCAATGAATTCTCAATAACCATCATTGACAAGCTTATACCAATTACACTGTTCATGTAAATCAGTCGATTGTTTAATTCCAATAATTCTCAATAACCTCATCATCATGCTTATACCAATTACACTGTTCATGTAAATCAGTGATTTATTTAATTCAATAATTCTCAATATTAGCCATCATCAAGCTTATACCGAATTACACTGTTCTTGTAAATCAGTGATCATTTATGTTTTATTTTGACAGTGTCAATAGCGTAAAGGGCTTTAATTAAATAATTCTCAAAGGTATGGAAATGTATTATAAACTCACAGTGCATTAGTAACAGTGAGAATCCTTTGAACAGACAGCACTGATATTTGCTGATCTGATCCTGAAAGTGTACTAAGCATTGACAACAATATCATTATGATGCTGTAGACTCATGCGCTTGAATTTTTACTGAAATCAGATCACCCATTGGAGACTTTGACGGATGACAATTTAAATATTTTTTTTAAATTAGTATTTGCAAAGCAAATTATGAGTCAACGACATCTTAAAGTTAAACCTTCTTAAAAGTTACTTTCTTTTAAAACGTGACATTCCGAAACTTCATGACCAAGGAATAAATGATTTATCAGTGGTTATTTAGGTTTTCAACACGGGTTGCAGTGTAACTGACAAATCAGGTGTGAAAATAGTATGTTTAATAACTTTATTTTTTAAATTCAAAATTTTCAAATATGATAAATGGTAAATTATAAATATTAAAGTTGTATCTTACAGCTCAGCCGTGATCTGTACAATGTTTGAAATAGTTGTTTCGTTCCAACCGTCGTTTGAGTCCACATGCAGATGTTTGTTATGATCCGTGTTGGCAGCTACATTCATTGAACCAACTTATCTGTATTTAGAAGAGAAAACTATATAATCTTAACCATATCATAATCTTGGCCCTATATTGTCATTTATCCCTGTCTCAAGGCATTTATCATTACACCATCCTGTACATTTCATGCATATATGGAAGAAAAATACTGTTGAATCATTGGGAAGGAAGGACCTCTAACCGGACACTAATTACAGCACATATTTGAATAAGTCTCGAACAGTTCGGACAAAGATTAAAATGTACGTGCTTGACATTTTGCCGGAGATGAGCTTATTGCTACGTCGTTCGCATAATTTTCGAACTGTATTGTTAGTCCTCTTTCCTCCCTCTCCTGGAACATCAGGACGATTTCGTAAAATCCTGAAACACTTCGGTTGTTTAAATAGGTTAAGAAGAGTGTGTGCTGCAGTAGAAGGCCATTGCCGACCTTCGAGTCCTCCGCACTGCGCTTTGTTGCTATATCGGCGTATTATGTCATTTGGCATTCCTTTGTTCTCAGCAAATGAATTAAAA